>VXBI01008950.1:1251896-1338454 GCA_013397375.1 Toxostoma redivivum
GGAGCCGGGGCCGGGCCGGAGCGCCCCGCTGGCCTCCGTGAGACCCGGCGGCTCCCCCGGGGCTGGGGCAGCTGCGGGAACGGCCCCGGGTGCCAGCCGTGGGGTAGAGCCCGGGTGACCTTGACCTGCTCCGGGACTTACTGTAAATTCTCCTGTTAGAGGAAATTGCAGAACGCCCCTGTGTTCTGTGTGTTCTTTTGCTGCGTTTGTAGCATGGGCCTACGTGAGTGCCCGTTCCTTACCTGTGCTCAGTGCATGGCTGGAGCTGTGACACTGGCTGGCTTCTTACAGCCTGGCTGGAGCAGCGACACACACTTGCTGTGTCTGAGTACTCGTGCCTTTCATCATGGAGGCTTGCAAGCTTTCTTGGAGGTTTCTGGAGAGATTTTCAAAGGTCTACTAATTGTCAATGTTGTCTGCACGTTCCCGGAGCTGGGGCATTCTCAGCTTGGTCACAGTAATGCTGAAACCTGACAGGCTGGGTGTCAGCAGGTGTGTGGCTGCTCTGGCTAAAGCTTGGGTTTCTCCATTTTGTGTTTTATTTTAACTGAGTGAGAACGTTCTCATCTATTACTTAGGGAGCCTGTGTGTTGTGCTGCAGTTTGGCAGCGTCATTCCTGTAATTTTTAGCTGGGATGGCCATTCCTTCTAGACGAAGGTGTAAGCTGAGCTGGAGGTGTGAGATGAAACAGACGACATCTCACTCTGGTACCACGTGCATCTCTGACAAAGCGAATCCCAGGGTTAAGGGTACCGGTAGCCCCCAGGGACCTGTTCTTACCTCTGCCGAGATAGAAATAACGAAACTGAATGTCGTTTCAGTGTTGCTGCCCTGGTGCAAGGTCAGCTGTGTATGGAAACCTATTTTGGTTTGAAACAGGACACTCTTCTGAAATGTGTGTCCACAGTTGGGAGTGCTGTGAAGCAATACAGGGTCTCGATTTTGCTCATTCTGTCTCTTAAGTTCCTGTTTCCATCCCATACAGTCACAAAGTGTACATTTTGCAGCTGGTACAGGGCAACTGTCTCTTCGGGAGCCTGTGTGCAGGGGTGATTCCAGGCATGCCTTCGATGGTGGTGAAATGTGACACTGAAATGCTTCCTGCTGGTGATGGTGGCCTCCAAGGCCCTGGTGCTGATTGCCACTGCTGTTTCTGTGACTGAAGCTTGTCGTGTTCCATGAGCAGGAAGGGAAGGTGTTCCTGGGCGCGGTGGGAAGCGCGCAGGGAGCTGGGCAGTGTGGCTGTGCCTTCCTGCAGGGGGACGGGGCTTTGAGCCCTGAGTCTGCTTTGGTCTGTGAGACCATTTCCCACAGACTGCAGGGACACAGTGCAGCAGTTGTTGTTTTTTTTTTTTTTTTCCAGTCTTTACTTAGCTCATACTTTTCTGCCTGTGGGAAGAGCAAGCCAGTGTCAAAGTGCAGGGCTTGTAGTTGGAGGAAGAAACAATAACACCATTCTCCCTCTAAGTCCCTGGCTATTTAACTTCAGAGCTTGACCTGCTTTGCTGGCAGCGTGATGTTTCTGTAGCAAATACATTGAAAGGCCTGATCTGGTCGTGTATCCACCAGCTCTTGAACTTGCTGAACTTGTTGAAAAGGAACACTGAGAGCAGAAAATGGTCTAGAAACTCACAATAATGCATTCATTTCTGAAAGCGAGTTCTTCTGCTGTATGTGTGTCCCAGCCAGAGCCCAGCAGTATGTGTGGTCAGTCACGTCAGTGCAGCCAGCAGAAAAGTATGCCTAGGATAAACTAATAAAGGCAAATGAGCTAACAAGGAAATGGGAGAGAACAAGCAAAAAGGCTGTAAACAGACAAACTTGGGAGTGCTGGCAAGAGGGAAGGTGTGTGACTATAGGCATGGGTTGTGGGAAGAAGGCTGTGCCAGAAACCAGGGGAGTCCCAGAAAGCCTCTGCTACAGCGGGTGTCAGGATCCCTGGGACACTGCTCCTGCCTCGAGGCATGTCTGGATCCAGGGTTGGGAAGCATTTGGGATAGAGCAGCATGGTGGCTGCTTGTCCAGGAGTGCATCCTGTCCATCCCGCCCTGCAGCCGTCCTGCCCTGCTCTGCTGTGTGCTGCTGGGGGCTGGTGCTGGCAGGATGCACAGGGGCTTTTGTTGTTAGAGTTGAATTCTTTCCCCACTGGATTTGTCTGGCCCCACAGTGTTCTGAGACTTCTTCCTTTCCCAGAGTCACATCCGGCTTCCTTTGGCTGCTGGGGTGTGCTGGGGACTGGATGTGGCCTCACAGCTGAGAACAGCTTCCAGGGAGCATGCTCCCCACTAATGGAAAAATGTTCTTATTGTTTTGGCCTGTTCCCGGAGTAACCCTGCAGTGAGTGGTTTGGCACAGGCAGCTCACTGCAGGATGCCATAGCCAGGGCTGAGTGCTCGGCCACTGTGAGGGCAGGTGGGCATGCAGGTCAAACTCACTTTGCTAAAGAGAATTAAAATAACAAGCTGCCAATGGAGGTATTTATAGAATCCTGCTCCTTAATTTAATCTCGTCTTTCACTGTTTGTTTTTTCATTTTTAAGTTAAAAGGTGCAGCGGAAAAGAAACCAAAGTTTGTTGACACTCTCGTGGAGAAGTGCAATGTAACTAATCTGTGTGACTGCCCAGCCAGACACTCCCCTCTGACCCGTGCAGAGTTCCCAAAACATTCATCCCGGTGTGCAGCTGACTTGTGCTGCTCCGTATCTGTTCCAGGTGCATCCCCAGTGCCACTGCCCAGGGTGGCACAGCCTGGCCGTGCCGCAGTGGCCGCAGCGGGTTTGCTTGCTGGGCAGGTGCTGTGCCCTCCATCCCTGTGGTCACAGGGCAGGGGAGGGTGCTGGGCTCGCTGGGCAGGGGTGCTGGGTGGCCCTTGCTGCAGCAGGGGCTGCTCAGGGCCCTAGGCTGGTGCTGCACCCCGTTACCCCGTGGGCTCCACCATGGGCAGGCAGAAAGGCCCACGGCCAGCGCTGCTGCCACAGAGGGGCTTTGTGTGAGCCAGCACACAGTGAGGATTGATGCCATTTCCCCTCCCCCTGTGCAGAGCAGGGCTGCAAATGGCTCCCACAAAGGTGCCCTTCTTCCTTCGCCGAGGACAGCGTGCCAGCTGAGCGGGAGGCAGCACACTGCGGGTTGCAGCACCCACCCCTCCTTCTGTGCTGCTGCTGGGCACCCCCTGGTCCTCAGCCTTGCCCAGGCTGACCTGGCAGCTGCTCAGGTTCCTGCTGGGGTGGCTGAGCCTCCCTGCAGCAGGCTCCAGCACGGTGAGACAGGGCCTGGCAGCGTTCAGCAGCAGCACTTCACTTCATCAGGGCACGTTTGGTGTGAGCAGATCTGCTTCCCTGCACTGCAGCTGTGTGGGAACCTGTGTGATGTCCTGAACATGCTGGGCAATATCGTCACTTACCTGGATTTCTGTTCAAAATGGCCTAAGAGAAGCTTATGTCAGCATTCATTACCTCCCAGCTCCTCCCAAAATGTAGTAACAAGTCACAACACTGCTGAGTGACTTGAAGAAGTTTCAGAAAGCGTTCATGAAGAACAGATTGTAAAATCTTTGTTAAATTCACATTATGTTTGTTCCATGCTGTATGTTTGAGGCTCTGCATTATTTGTGAGGCCTCTGGATGAGCTGTGGGGTGGCACAGGGTCTGTCATGGCTGTGCCAGTGCCTCCAGCATTCCTGCAGCATTCCTGTGCTCCTTGCCCACTCCGAGGACAGGGATCCTGCTGGGAGAGGGGGCCTTATCATCGTGCTCCAAGGTTTGAGCTGCTCTGGGAGTGAAGAGGATTGGCTTTGCTCTCTCCTGGTGCTAAAGCAGAGCTCTCTCCTCTGTTTGGTTCATCAGCAATAGTGTTTGCACCATTGCTGGTCACCAGCAGATGTTGTTTTGGACTCCTCAAGTAGTCTGGCTGTTCATTTGACATTATTATTATTTACATAGGGCCCAGACTTGCTCTCTTTTATTGCCTGCAGCACGATGTTTGTTCAGACTGGGCATTGTGAAGTGTAAACCCAGGTCCCACTGGCACCAGTACTCACCTCTGCCTTTTCTAGAAGCAGTAAGTAACCAGCCATCTCCATGGCCTAGAAATGCTGGGGTTCGATTGCTCTGAGGAGGGAATTGAATCAGCAGCTCTGGTTCACGGCTTGTCTGGCTGTGCAGCAGTGATGCTTGTGTACACAGAGCACTGCCCTTTTGTCTTGGGGTGCGTGGGGGGTGATTTCCTGGGGCATTCCTGCCTGAAAGCCAGAGCAGACCTGCTGTAACTGGCTACTCTGCAGGAAGCCACGTGCTGAGGCAGTGGCACCTTTCCCCATCCTTCACCTCGGTTGTTTCAGCCCCTTTCTTGTCCTCTCCTCCTGCTTCCTGCAGCAGCATCCCTCATCCCTCTGAAATTAGTTGGTCTTACCTGCTTCTGTCCTTTTTGCATATCTCCCACCCTTGATGTTCTCGGTGATGTGTCTCTTCTGGAAGATGCTGGAGCCTCCTCAAGGCCTCTCTGCTTTGCACCAGCCCACCCTGTGCTTCCTCTGTGTTTCCTGGTGTGGAGGCTCCCTGCAGCCAGTGCAGTTCTGCATCCAGCGCCAGAGACATCTGTGCTGCTCCTTGAAATCAGTCTGCCTCAGGGGGGTGTGGTGGGACTGACGACTCATGGGGGAACCCCCAGCATGTCTTAACACCCATAGTGGATGGGGAACCTCCCCCTAATGCCATTAGGAGCACATTTCTTGATGTTTAAAATGGCAGAGCTGCTTCAACCAGCCTGACTTGGGGGCAAAATTTGTTCTCTTTTGGGGAAAGAAGGGATTGAGCTTTGATTTTCCTGTCATTGCTAGATGGAGACCAGCCCATGGAAGCAACAAAATTAGTCTCAGAGGCTGCCAGGCCAAATTTCAAACCTATTTGGCATTGCACAAGTGTACCCTCTTATCAAAAGCAAATGAAAGTGCAGAAGGTGTGTCTGGCCTAATCCTGTGTTTACCTTGGCCGTCTGTGGTGTGTCAGCACAGGCACTCTGGCATGCATGTGTGCTCTTGGTTCTCTGGCTTCTGGCGGGGTGTGGTGCCCAGCAGCCCTGTAATCGTGCTCCTCTCTCCCAGGAGCAGCCCATCATGCCCGAGGTGCGGGACCTGAGCGATGCCCTGCCCGAGCTGCCCCTGGATCCCATCACCGGCGTCGGCGTGGTGGCGTCCCGCAGCCGAGCTCCCACGGGATACGATGTTGTAAGTACTGCTCCTGGAGCTGCTGCACCCAGTGCTGTGGCTGTGCACTAGTGAGGCTTTGCTTTGTTGGGAACAGCCTCTCCTCCAGAGGGAGCATGCCGTGCTGTGAGGAGTCACTTGGAGCCAGCTGCCCACTTTTCAGCCCACAGCACTTGGTGCTTGCCTTCAGCAGAGGGTTGTGGGTGCAAATGTGCCACTTCATCTTTGCCACTTCAGAGAAGCTTAATTTCCTGGAGGAGGGGTTTGCAGAAATAGCTGGCCACTGTGGCAAGCAAATTTAATAATCCTAGTAACATTCATCCTGAAGGAGTCCTAAGTATTGTACAAATTATATCTCTAAATAAATGGATCCCGCATCAGCTGTTTAATCCCACATATCAGCACTGCACAATGATGATGAGAAGCTCCAGAAAGGGAATCAAAGAATTTTGCATCCAGCTGAAATTGCAAGGGTGATTTTTGACAGGCAGAATGCCCCAAGGTTTACACTTTAGAGTTTAGACTCTAACCTCTAAGGTTTGGCAGGAGACTGGCAGCAGGAAAAGGCAGCTGGGTACAGCATAGATGAATGTGTGAATAGATAAAGGGAGGTTGCTGTTGAGCAGCTGCTTGTTCCTTGGATTAGTTGCTGTGTAACCAACAGCAGGATGTTTCTACTCATAGATCAGTGTCCCAAACTGTGAAATATAAAATCCTGACCTTGCAGAGATCTACAGAGAAAGATTTGGTCTGTAGTTCATCTTGCTCGCCTTTCTGCGTGTCCTGCTCCAACTGTGCTACATCACACCTTGGCTTTCCAGAGCCACACAGCTTGCATGGTGGGAGTGGAAGCCAGCTGACTCGAGGCTTTGCTCACGCCTCTTCAGCTCTGGATCATTGCATACCTTGTTCAGTGTGAAGAAACAAAATGGATCAGGCTGAAGTAAGGACACAAGGGGGAAATTGTGAAAAGGCTCCTTAAAGACCTGGGAGGATTTTACATTTACTGCGTTTTTCCAAGTGCTCATTACCTGTGTGAGCCAGGCTGTGTAATTAGCTGCTTGCCCTGATAAAGAAGCACGGGACAGTGTGAGACTTCTGATAACAGAACTGCATTTTGCCTAAATGGCTGGGCAGAGAGAGCGCTCACCCCAGATAGCCTGCCTGTGGCTTAATGGGGAGCTGCAGCACTAACGCACTTTAAACTAAACAAGATAAAAGAGTCTTCCTGTGGCTTAATCCAATTATGGTGGTGGTGTAATGCTGGTGAATGTGGGTCGCTGTCTCCTCAGGGCACCGTGAGGAGCTGCCTTTGCTCTGGCTCTGCTGCCTCACTGTGTTCACAAGGAGCCCTGTCTGCCCTTGGAGCAGTGGGGCAGTGCCTGCTGTGCTGTCCCTCCCCAGCACGGCTGCCACACCCTCACCACGTCAGCCCTGCAGAGTGCCTGGGTGCTGCCAGCTGCCCTTGGTGCCCTGTTCCCCATGCAGCATCTGGTGACAAGGGGCTGTGCTGGGTGCCACACTGATGGCCAGGGGACAGTGGCACGCAGGAGTGTGCTGGCTGTTTGTGAAGGTGGCTGGTCTGTGAGTCAGTGCACTGGAGCAGTGTGTGGTATGCTGGGTTTCCACTTCTCCATGACTTCTCTGGAACCTGGTCTGGCCCAGCTGAAAGTGTGAAGTTGAATTTGCACAAGGGCAGTGCTTAGAGCAGCAGAGAAATCGTGTTCTGAGGCATGGGCAATGTGCAGACCTGGGTGGTCTTGGGATCTGTGTTTCTGCAGGTATGCAGTTTCCTTAATGAGACCCTGCCAGCTGACTGCTGTAAAGCCTTGAGGAAGGCAGCTGTGGCAGCTGCATCCCAGAAATGTGCTCCCTAGAGCCCTCACAGTAGGAATGCTCACTGCACCCTGGAAAGGAGAGCCCTGCTCATCTTTTGGGGGCATTAACAGCTGTGTTTTGTGGGGTGTTGTAGTCCCCTTAGGGATCCAATGGCTTTGTGTCACTACTGCATCCTGCAGCATTCACTTCTGCAGGTGGATTTGGAGTTGCATAGGAAAATATTTCCTCATGTAGTTTCCCTGATGGTTTCAAGTTTTGCAATGAGGTAACCAGCTCTTTCTGAGACACCTGTGTTATTTATAGGCTTTACTAGTTTCCCTTTCATTTTTTTTCCTTCTCCAGTTAACAACTTCATTTTCTCTTTTGTTCCCTTTAAGAGAAGTCTCCAGGAGCATGGGTGCTTTATCCCAGGTGTAATTTAAATGCCTAGAGATGTTCAGATCCATTTCAGATTCACATGGAGCACCAAGGCTCGGCCTACTGCCCATCTGGAGCTGGCAGGCAGCAGTGCCTGGGGGCATGTCTTGGCAAATGGGCCAGAGGCCTTTTTTCCTCTCTAGTACTTCAGTTACTTCATAATCTCTATTGCCTTTGTGTCTGCTTAGAAAACAAATGCACTGCTGGCACTTGTAATAACTGGCCAGGCCTTTTCACAGCTAAAGCACCAAAGACATGATTTTGCCAAAGTATACAGAGTGTGTCTGAACTTAGATTCCTGAAAATCCAACCAAACTGGCAAGACTGTGTCTGGGTGAGGGGGAGAGGTGGGAGGCAGGAGCCCGGGGTGGGAGGGAAGTGTGGTTCCTGTGCAGCTGGAACCAGCTGAGCACCAGCTCCATGCTGGGGTTTGCTCTGGGGAGCTGCTCACCCAGCAGGAGCAGCCCTGGCTCTGCCAGAGGGGCAGATCACCCTGTGGGGCAGGAGGTTTAAAGGACCTGCTTGCCAAAGACCTGGGTGAGGTAGCAGGGACCCCGTTGTGACTGCTGTGCAGCAGGTAGGTCACCCTGTGCGTGCTGGGGTGTCTGTGTCAGGTCCATCTGTGGGTAGCACACGGTGAGGAGTGTCTGTCCCTGGCTGCATGAGCAGAAGGACCATTCCTTGTGCCCAGGGCACTCTGTGCTCAGTGCCAGGTGCCAGATCCTCTGTCTCACACGTTCCTGGCCTCTCAGCCAAGGAAGGACTGGGCAAGCTGGGGCTCTGGAGTTCCTGTCCTGCTGGCCAGGTCTGCGCCGCCTGCCCCACTTGGCTCCTGTCCTGGGCCGTGCTGATCAGGCACAGCTCTGCTTCCAGAGCTGCTGGGGCTTCTCCTTGCTTGCAGGTGATGCAAGAAGTTTCCTGTTTACACTGCTCTGTTTTCTTTCCCCATGAGTTTTCTGACAAGTTCTTTCATGCTTACGTTTTCCAGGCTTGGAGTTCAAGCTGACCATCGCTATATGCAAGCAGTTTTCCCAGGGAGATTGTTTCCTGAATATCTTTTCACCAGAACTGACTTACCCATCATGGAGGAAGATGCATGTGGATTTTACATATTTCTAAACTAGCAGTTCAGGAAAGATACGAATTCAAGGAATTCAAATAAGCAAAAAATTTCACCAAAATTGTATTCTGAAATGTGGCTGTTTAAGAATCAGGCATGTTTCTTTGCAGAGGCCTGAACACAAAAGCTGTGTGTGTTGTACAATGGCTTGACCTGAGCTGGGGCTTGTGAGCAGCAGTTGCCAAAATCTGGGGAGCAGTCGGTGCACTTTGCTGCTTTGATCAGACTGTCTCTTGTCTCTGCTGCCTTGTCAGCACAAGCTCTTGCTTCCTGTGCCTGGTGCAGTCTCTGCTCAGCTGAACGTGGGTGCAGAAGTGCCAAGTGTCAGCTCTTTGTTACTGGCTGCTCTGGGGCCAAGGGCTCACTCAGTATGATGGCAAGAGCCACAGTGGAGCAGCTTGCCCCATCTGAGAGGCTTTAGGCAGAAGTTCAGCTTTGTGGAGCTCCAGACCACGCTGGAGTCTCTGTTGAAGATGCCTGTTGGGTGTTAGTCTGATGGGGTAATCTTGTTTCTTCTACCCTTCTCCTTGTGTTTGCCTTCTTGTCTCCTCTCTTA
Source organism: Toxostoma redivivum (assembly GCA_013397375.1). Taxonomy (NCBI): domain Eukaryota; kingdom Metazoa; phylum Chordata; class Aves; order Passeriformes; family Mimidae; genus Toxostoma; species Toxostoma redivivum. Next base: position 1,261,032 of record VXBI01008950.1, read on the forward strand.
CTCAACAACAAACATTTTGGGGCCAGGGCTCTTAGCAGCTTGCTGAGTGCAGGGTGAGTGCTCAGCTGCTGAGAGCACAGCCCTTCCCAGGGCGTGGTGCTGCCTCCTGCCCCCTCCTTGGGTCAGCTCCAGGTGAGATTTTTCTCCTGCCCATCATGGTGTCTCTCCTGTGAGGGTCCAGGCTCTGTTTCCTTACCCAGCTCCATCCTGTGCCATCAGTTCTGCATGTGGGGTTGCATTGCAGAGGGACATTTGTGGGGTGTGTCCTCACATGCAGCACTGCTGCTAAAATCCACCGGTGACCAGGGATTCCCCTTTTGACCTGAGAGCCAGAACTCCTGGATGGCTTTCCATGAAAATAGTCCAGAGATGGGACTGGGAGAGTTTCTGTGCTCTGCCTTCAGGGACCCTCCCAGCACGCCTGGTGTGCCCTTGTGTGTAGGGTGGTAATGAATGCCTCAATGTGCTGACTTCTCCAAACTATTGTTTGGAGACTGTAACTGAAGTTGCAGCTTCCTCATTAGAGTAGCCTTTGTCAGAGCATCTTTAATCAAGGGTCTCCTGAGAGACAGCATTTTTAGAACTTCTTTTTATACCTCCTCTTGAAAGTTCTTTGCACTGCACCTTGTGAAGAAACTAATGAGATGCTGTGAAAGTTTGGGCTGCTGTTAATTAGGAGAGGTCTGAGGAAGAAGTACTGCACATGTATTAACTTTATCTTGGCTCACATGTCTCCTCTCTCCCTGTCTCTTCTTTGCAGGTTGCACAAACAGCAGATGGCCTGGATGCTGACCTGTGGAAAGATGGCTTATTTAAATCCAAGGTCACACGGTACCTGTGCTTCACCAGATCATTTTCGAAAGAAAATGTAAGTCCGTTTGCTGAGTGTCTGCATGATTTGCATCTGTGCCTGGTATGCTCTTACCCATAGGATGATTCATTTTATGGAGCCAATTATAATTCAAGCAGGCATTTCGCTGAGTTCGGGTGAGTAAGGAGGCAAGCTGCAATGGCAGAATATTTGCATCTTGTCTGTGTTTCTCATGGAAAGAAATTGCTGACAAAATCTTCTGCAATAAAAGAAGCACAAAAGGGAATGTTTGCATTTCAGCAGCCTCTCACACTCATTTCCTGCTGCAGCAATGGGTGCTGTACACTTATGGCCCTGGTTGATCTCCAACCCAAATTCCTCAAGAAACAAGCAATGCAGGTAGTGTTGGTGAAAGAAGTGTTAGTTTCTGAATCCAAGGGCATCACAGATATTTTTATTGCAGGATTAGCTTGCTTTCTTTGTTGGTTTTGGTGCTGATTCTTGAAAATGTGCCCACGTTGTGCATATGCTACCACATTCTTGTAATCTGGTCTGACTATTTAGTATGAGTTCCTTGGTGATTAGCAGCAGTTGTCTGCTCACACTTTGTGTGGAGGAGAGGAGACCATGTGCAGTAAGAGCTTCATGCATTCTGCTGTGGTTTTGGTTGAGGCTACTGTGAAAACTTTTTTTTTTTCTGGAGGAGCTGTTGACTTCTGCAATGAATGCACTCCATCTAGTGGGTAATCCTGCTTTTGGTCGTGCTTTGGATATTCACAGTGGCTCAACTGGCAGGGTCTGGAAGGACCATTTTGTACTTGTGCTCCCACCTGACAGGAACAGAAAAGTGATGGCAGCTTCAGGGGCTGCTCACGGGTCCTGGCAGCTGAGCTGGGGGCTCCAGTTGCCAGCATTTGACCTTTATTCCATCTGCTTCCCTGCCTGCCTCTAGGTGAAAGAAAAACTGCAGAGCTATGGGAAATGCCACTCCCTGGGGTGGATAGGCAATAACTGTGCTTTCATCCCAGAGTATGTGCAGCTGCAGGAATAGCAGCCCTGGAGTAGGCAGGGAAGCTATTAAATAGGTTTGTGCTGATTTCAATATTAGGTTTATCTGTGGCTACCTGAAATGTGAAGTTGCCAGAAATAATTACAGGACAGGAGCAGCTGCTGTCTGCAGATTTGGTGTGAATGCCCTCACGTGGTGCCTGTTGGACTTTTGGCAGGAGCCCTGGGCTTGGCATGGTTTGGGAGTACCTTCTTCATATTGATGAGGCATAAATTAAAGCAAAAGTTTCTTCTTCCCTCAGTCCTGTTGGCCACATGGGATAGATGATGTGCTTCCCTGCTGGGGGCATCTAGGGGCTAAGGGGCCTCAGTTCCCTCCTCTGGAAAGGAAGGGATGTGAGGGGCTCCTCTCTTCCTCCTGGACACTGATGTGTTGCTGCACTTTGGGTTGGAAGTTCTGCCATTCAGGGGTTTCTTTTGTGTGTAGCAAAACACTGGGAAGTCTTTTCTCCTGCAGAAGATGTTGTAGTTAGTGGAGTTGATGCACTTCAGATATCTGGGTTAGAGCAGGGTCAGTCTGCAGGGCCTGTTCAGCAGAATCATCACTCTCAGCAGGTTACAGCATCTGAGAATTATAAGGACATTGCTGTGCCTGAGTGTGGGGAGGCCCTGGATGGTGAGTCTCACAGACTGGGAGCTTTGTCCCCTTTTCTCCTGAGCACATGGCAGAGCTGACTCCAGGGTTCCAGCAGCTGATGAGCTCTTTGCAGACACCTCTCCTTCCTGGCTGCTGCTGATGCAGGAGTGATGGGTGGCTCAGCAGAAAGTTGCCACTGATGTAACACACAGACAGCTTAAATAAATAAAACATGAAAGATGAATCAGCAGCAACCACTTCATCTGCTGTTTGCTGTGCCAGCACCATGTTAACTGACGCATTCAGGCTTGGCAGCATCCAGCTTTGCTTGCTCCAAGATGCCCTGGCCAGTCAGAGGCATTGGGGGCTGCCTGGCTTTGACCTCTCCTCATGAGCAGAGGATGTGTGCCACACTTGTGTCTGGTGGTCTGCTGACCCTTCTGGTGAAGAGCTGACCGTAAAATGCAGGACCTCCCAAAAATAAACTCAGTCTTGACCTCCCTTATTTCAGAGCCTGCAAATTTAAATATTTTGTAAGTAGTTCAGTGAAATAATCAGTGAGTACAAGTTTGTCTGAAAAACTCTTGCCACATAAAAAATAAAGGAGGTATTTTACAACCAGTAACAGTAAAACTCAGACATGGCTTGATGGCTTGGGATGAAATTTTAGTTGTTCTGTGTTGTGTTTGTGTTTATAAAGGCTGTGCAGTACCTGAAATGTGTTCTTCTTTCATATGTGACCCCAGATTATTGGCAGCAGCGCTGGTTTTATCGAAAACTGCAAAGAAAACCTGGTCTCTAAACCCTTGTGGAGGCTGTCACTCTGAATAGAGCTCTGAGCTCTTCAAGCCTTGATTAATAGGACAAGGCAGGAGTTCAGAATTCATATGGACTCTAAATGAAGTTTGTTGTTCCAAATGGCCTGTGCTTCTGGAGTGTGCTGCATTTGGAGCTAGAACCCTCTCTACTCAGTACTAATTAGCTAATGCATGTAATAACTTTGGCTATGTGTGCATAAGCCATCATCCTGTAATGCTTTCTGCCATTACTGTCATGGAAATGTCGTGTTGCTCTTGTCAATTTAGAGTGGGTAAGGACTGAGGCGACCTGCTCAGTGCATGGGTTGGTGGAAGTTGTACTTGGAACTGCTGTGCCTACAAAAGGAAGAATTTGGCTGTGCTTCCAAGGATCTGGAAGTATGGCAGTGGGTGAGGTGCTAGAATTTTGAATGCCAGCTGTCTGGTATCTCCTAGTCAGTCGTTGTTTGGTTCCTGCTGAGAGGACACTTGCAAGGGTTGCCTTGGTACATTCTTGCCATTTCTAATGTTGTGCTCAGATACAAGGACAAGGCATCTCAGGCTTCAGCAGGTGGGAAGGTCTGGGATTTAATTTGGCGACATTATCATAATCAACTGTTTGTTTTCTCTCTCCAAAGAGTCATTTAGGCAATGTCTTGGTGGATATGAAGCTCATTGATATCAAGGACACTTTACCTGTAGGCTTCATGCCCATCCAGGAGACCATTGACACACGTAAGTATCTGTTCCTCAGTGCCTGTGTGTCCCAGGCCATGGAGGGTCATTCTCAGCCCTTCTGCTCTCTGGGGTGGCATGTGCACATTTAGGGGCAGCTCTGGGCTGCAATAGAACAGCCTTTGGTTTTCTTGTGCTCCTCAGGCTGTTTAATGGGGCTGCCTGTCTGTCTCCACTCACCTGCCAGAGAGATTTTTCCATTTGAAGAGTGGACTGGCCTAGCAGGAGCAGAGCAGCTGTGGGTGTTCAGAAATGCACTCAAAGGGAGGGGGTGTGGGTTTATGCCTGTCCACTGTACATCTCCTGCTGTGAGTGAAGGGCTCCTGTCCTGCCAGGAGGTGCTGAGGGGACTCAGGTGTGTTTGTGCTTGCTGACACGAGGCACAAGTGCAGTGTCCAGGGGGAATACATGCTTGTTTCTGCATGGTAGAGTTGCTTCACTGCACCATGTAAGTGAGCAGTTCCCAAGCAGTGTGTTCAGCTCCCCTGGGACTTGTGCCAGCAGCAGCTGGAGCCACATCTGGTGGCAGCTCCGTGTTGTGCAGCAGGCACTGAGGGCACTGGGCTGCCAGGGGACAAGCCCCATGGGGGTGGAGTGTGAGGGGATGGCAGGAGTGGTGCTGGTGCCTGGTGTGCAGCTGCTCAGCACAGCAGGGCTGCTCCCAGTGCACGGCGGTGATGGAATCCTGGAATCAGCACAAAGGGGTGACATGAACCTGCTTTGCAGGGAATCATTCATCTGAGGCTGCAGCACATGAGGATGGTTTTTCAGTCACTGTGATCTGGTTCTGTTTGGAACCTGTGGCCTGGAAGTGAAAGACTGAAAACCATTCCCCAGGTCACCCTCTGCTTCTGGAAAATTCTTGGGCACATTGTCGCCTTATCCTGCTTACCGTTGGGAGTGCTGGACCTTACTGTGTGCTGCTTCAGTTTCTGTGAAAGTCCTGGTGGAAAGGTGGAAGGGGGCTTTGTCATTGATTTGAAATGCTTTGGATTGTGACTGTGACAAGCAGAGGCACTGCCTGTACTAAGGAAGCAGCGTGAAAGAGAGCACAGACAAAAGCAAATAGTACAACTTTGTACTTGCAGAGAAAGTCAGAGAAGAGGCACTGATTTTGTTCAGAGTTAGATTTGTGGTTACAGGTGTCTCTGTGCTCCTCTCAAAGGGGCAGCTGACTTGCAGTTAATACATTTAATACAGTACTCCTGAATAGGTCCTGAGAAGATTTTCAGGAAGCCTTAAATCCTAGACTCCTAAAATCAGTTTTAGGCACTTCAAACAGAAGCCCTACTTTTTCAAAGCAGGAGAAGACTAGACTTCATGGATGCAGGTATTTACCATCTCTAAAAACACCACTGTAACTGCAAGCTGCATGCACAGCTGCTCTATTGGCACACCTCACACTGCCTGTATGGTTATTGGTGCTAGTGCAGCAGCACATTCCAGAGGCTGGAATGGATTGCTGTTTCCCAAGGTGTGGATTACAAAACAGGAGGAGCCTATGGAGACTGCTGCTTGCCATCTGTTGAAGTGACAGCATATTTTAAGTTGGAAGATATTTGTTCATATTAAGATGAAGGGTTTTTATTTTGCAGGCACTTGTTTGTAGTTGCTGGTGGTTTCCAGATTTTCATTCAGCGTCTGCTCTTTAGATTTTCAGTATATCAATAGACTCCTGTCCTGCTTTCCAAGTGCCTGCATCCAAACAGGAACCTCACCTTGCTCACCCTGAGACTCCCTAGGGTGAGAGGGAACATTGTTTTCCAAGCTTCACAAATCTGTCTGTGTGCCAGTGCCAGCCCTGGTCACAGACAGCACCAGTGCTGGCTGTGGATTGTCTTTAAACAGCCTGAAGATCTGTGAACTCATTAGACAGATAAGCCTGAACTCTGATGGGCTTGAGTTTTTCCTGATGGATAACATGGAAACAAGTGGAATTGCTCAGTGACACATGGCAGAAAGGGCTGTGCAGTTTGTTCATCCACCCTCAGAGCACAGGTCAGAGCAGCACGCAGAGTCACCGAGAGGTTCTGGCACTTACTGCTTTATGAATCCGGTTTGTCCTTGCAAAGAACCAGGGCAAACATGGTGGGAGTATCATTCCTGTGCCTGCTGACTTGATCAGGAGGTGGCACTAACACTTGGGATGTGTGAGATGTGACAGCTCTTACACTCAACCTCTCTGCATGGCAGCTCTGCCTGCTCCTCCTCCCAGCAGGCTGGAAGTGGCTGGTTGGAAGCACGTAGCAGAACGACCTGACTGGTTGTATCAGAAGCTTCCAGGTACCTTCCTAGAGGCAGTGCTTGTGGGAGGAATGTGCAGATATGGCTGTCCAGGCCAGCGAGGCAAACATTACTTGGGAAAGAGCAAGGGAGTGTGAGAGGCATGTGGAACTGGCAGAGTCACCTGTTCTGTGCTGTGATGCTGTGCTGGGCACACGTGGGAGCTGATCTCTGCAGCAGGCAGGAGATCTGGGTATTGTAGTGCAAATAACACATCTGATAAAACATTCCTCTCTGGATGGCACTGACTGGTTTGTTGACACATGTCTGTTCTTTGGCCATAATTACCTGCCTAATATCTGGAGAGTACAAATAACATTTATACTCTAATCTTGCATAAAACCCACCCTGTATTCTGGGTTGTTTTTGCAGAAGAAGTAGCTTTCAGAAAGAAGAGGCTGTGCATTAAATTCATTCCACGAGATTCGACAGAGGCAGCGATCTGTGACATCCGAATCCTGGGCAGGTCTAAGCAAGCCCCTCCCCAGTACACGTTCATAGGGTGAGTACCCCTCCCTCCAGAGCTGCTCTCATGACTGCACTTACACCAAAGCAAGGGCCCCCTGCTCCTCTGACTACCAAGTGGTTGCTTGTAAGAGGTGAAGTTTACCATTAGAAAAGTCCAAGTAAGTACAAGTGTTCTGAGTTTGACGTAGGAATTAACTCACCCCTCATTTTCCTTTGCTCACACCTGCTCTCACTGACTGAGGTGTTGTTGAGCCATGGTGCTGATGGTGCAGTGCTGGCACTGATGCTGTGTTGCTTCCCCAGGGAGCTGAACAGCATGGGCATCTGGTACCGGATGGGCAGAGTGCCCCGCAACCACGACCCCGCCCAGCCCGCGCCGGCCCCCGCCCCAGCGCCGGCCCCAGGCCCCGCTCCCAACCTGCCCAGGTAGGCTTTCTGCATTCCAGTCCTCCTGCTTGATGCTGCATGTCTTGTGGTTGCTCACCTTGCCTGGGAATCCAAGGCCAGGCTGCTGCATCAGTGTGGAATGATTGTGTCACAATCTGATAAGGGAATGTGCTGTTTGTTGAAGGATTTGCCTGCTGGAAGTTCCTTTGCCTGTTGTTGTGTAAAGAAAAATGGGTGAAGAAGCCAGAAGAAGGGAAAAGCCTGCAGAGGAAGGGAAACAGAAAACTTTGCCTTTCCTTTGCTTCAAGCTATGCAGGATGTGGCTTTCAACACATCCATGTGGGTTGGCTCAGAAGGGTGAGCCAGAGCTGCAGCCAGGCTGGTTTTCTCCCTGGGAGAGGGAGGGAGAAGTGTCTACAGACTTCAGAAGGGAAACAGGTTTTGCTCATCTCCAGGATCAGTCCATTCAAGTACTGGTTCTTGGTGTTTATTTTCTTGAACGCAGTTGCTGAGCTCCAGTTCTGCAGCTGATGTGACATGCACAGCAGCCTCCTGTGAGTGATGGGAGCAGCACTGCTGGGCAGTGCTGTCTGTCCAGGCTGCTCTCCTGTGTTCCAGGCAATGTTTCTGTGTGTGTATGAACAGCTGTGCTGCTGTGTGCACTTCCATACCCCAGCAGTGCTGTACTGACAGCTTACTTGCTGGATTTCTCTGGACAAGGACGGGTGTTGTTAAGCAACAAACCAGCCCAGGCAGTGATTAAAGTGAGAACTTTGCACTGCTGACATTCACTCTGATGCACAGCACCCAGTGTGAATTGTGCTGCTGCTGCTGGGACTCACAGACTGGGCAGGCCATTGCCAGGGGACAGCACAGTCTCTTTGGGTCCCTTTGTGCTTTTGTCTATGTATTTTTGTACTGGGCATTTTCTACACTGGAGACACCTTTACAGTATTACAGTAACTAGTGAGAGCTAGAATTCCAAAGGAGACAGCAGAGAGGAATTCCAAGGTTCCAGTTTGTGTGCAAAGGTCATTATATCACATGGGTGGAAATTCCTTACGCCCTTTAGAGACTTGGTTTACAGCCCATGTCAGAGTGAGGCTTTAAACTGCTGCAGCATGTTCCCAGAGAGCTATCAGGTACCTCCTTAAGGCAGGGCAGCACATTTGAGCTTTCACCCATGACCCAGACTGGAATCCACTGCCCTGTGGTGCTCTTTGAACTCTCCAAAGCATTTGGGTGTTTCTTTCACTGAGAGTTTTGCTTGCTCAGCTGCCATGCCCTGGCACAGTGCTTGCTGTGCTACAGGCAGACATGCTGTCATGCTTCTCAGAGATGGAGGCAGAAGAGATGAAAAGCCAGCAGTTTTGTGGAGGTTCCAGCCTGTCCCACTAGGACCTGAGATGTTTTTCTGAAGCTAGGTGCCAGCCCAGGCCATGTGAGATCAGAGAGAAAGAGGTCTTGCTTTTAGAGCACAGATCTTCATTTTCTTTTTGCAAGAAATTCTGTCTGGGCAGGTTTCCACAATAAAGAAAAAAAATTATCATAGCAAGAGAATGTCAATGGCAGTGCTTAATCACTGTATGTGGAAGGGTCACTTGATAGCTGACCAGGGAAGGCTGCAGAGCAGTGTCAGAGCTTTTGGGAACAGGGCCAAAATTAGAGCTCAAAGCATCAGTGACAGTCTGAAAAGAAGTGTTTACAAGGCTTATATATTTTATAACCTCTTGTTGTGCAGTTTATGGTTTACAATGGCTGCAAGGAAATTGGATCAGTTTTGTTTTACTTGCCAAATAAAGCAAATGTCAAAATAGTCAATATAAAATGTATTCTAATTTGGCTGAGTTAAACCAGCCAGTATGCAGTGGAATAATTGAATGTTACATTAATGCCTTGTAGTAAAACCCACCTGTCTGTAGCCAGCTCCACTCTCACACCCCATGTGTGATTTACAGGTAACTTTTACACCACCAGCCTGATCATTCAAAGCATCTTTCATGTCTGTTTTTTTACTCTGGTTATTTATTATCCAATATATTTTTTAAGAAATAGAAATGTATATAAAGGTGCATCCTGCAAATATTTAATTATTACAGGGAACACAGACAACTTGAAGGCCTCTTCTAACACTGTCAGCAATGTGGTGAGTTACTCAACACAGTGTTTGTGGAAGACTGTAGTCACAAGTAATCTCTTACTTTCACATCACCATAGAGAGAGGAGATTACACTGGCAGCCAGTTTGCTGTTTTATTCCATGTGGCTGTATCCTGACAGGAGTAGCACTGGGTTGTTCTGGAGCTGCCTCAGTAGTGAGGGAGAATCAGGGAGCAGAGGCTGCTGTTGGGCTGGCCAGATATCTCAGCTGCTCTCTTCAGTTGCTGTCTGCATTATGAAATAATTTTGAGTCAAGAGGGGGCTTCAGAACAATTTAAACTAGAGCCTTCTGTACAACCTGAACTGGGAGGAGCTGTTACTGTGGGATACGTGTGTTTGTGCCCCAGCCCCTCTGCTCTGTGCTGCAGTGCTGATGGCAGGGCATGGTGGCCCATCTCAGGGTGGCAGGGAGGTGATCCTGCCCCACAGCAGCTGCTGGTTCCAGGTGACTCACCTGACCTTTGGCACACTCCTGCTTCACCCAGCCGTGCATCCAGGACTGCCAGCTCATGGCAGGAGTGTGTCAGGGCTCAGCCCTGCCATGCCTCACACTCTGCTGGAGCAGCACTTGTGGGTGATGTTCTCTTGCAGTCTGGTTCCAGCGTTTTGGAGCAAGTCCCTGGCCCTGGGTGGTGGCTCCATCCCTGCCGTGGTGAGCCTGGGTGGCTTCTGTGCCTTGGGTTCCACGGGGTGCAGCAGCAGCCTGTGCCACTGTCACTCCAGCAGCCTGTGCCACTGTCACCCCAGCAGCCTGCTCAGAGTTTGTCAGCTGCAAGCAAGATGTCAGTCAGTGCTGTCCAGGTGTGTTTCACAGTGACAGACAGAACTGCACTTTCTGTGTGGATGTTATCAATCTGTGAGGGATACTTTGGGGAAAGGAGCATTCTGATTGCAGATGATGTGTCACAGGCATTAAATCTTCCTCTTGGAGAGCCCAGGTTTCAGTCACAACTTTCACTTGTTGCTGTGAGGTCTTGGAAACACAGATTCACACTGACCCTGGGAGTTGTTCAGTTGTTTGGTTTGCCAGGTGCCATTCCCAAGGTTAATGGTTTACCTGCAGAGGGAAGATGTGGCTGCAATGCACTTGCATTCCTGTGATGTGTGAGTGCTGCAGTTGGTGTGCAGGCTCAGTCTGTGCAGCAGGAGCTCCATGCTGCCCTGGCTGGTCCCACAGCAGCTCCTGCCTTTCCCTCTGTGCCCCAGCCTGGGCACCATGGCCAGGGCAGAGCAGTGTGTGCTCCTGTCCTGGGCTGGGCTCTGCGGAGCAGCTGAGCCATGCCAGACCTTGGGGCCAGCCTGTGGCTGCTGTGCTGGGGCTCTGGCCTGACCTGTGTGCCTGAAAACCAACAGGAGCAGCTCATCTTTGCTGCAGCTCAGCCCTGGCTGCTGCAGCCCTCCCTGCTTGGGGCAGGTCAGTGTGGGCTCCCAGGTGTCAGGGCTCCAGACACTGCTCTGGCAGAGCCCTGCAGCAGGAGGTGCAGCTCTGGCTTGAGCAGACAGCAATTGCTCTACTTAAACACAGGAATAAGAGAAGATGTGTGAATTTTCCTTCTGAGCTCCCAGTTACCTTTTCACTAGTTAAGCTGGCCCCTCCTTAGGAAAAGGAAACAATTTGTTCCTGCTCTCTGCTCCCAGTGGAGCTTCATGTTGAGGAATGTAGGAATTTCTTTGCTAGGCAGAGAAGTGTGATTTTTCAAATTGATTTATTAACGGTGTTTGAAATCGGTGGTGTAAGCTTGGGAAGGGATCAGTCTGTGGCTTTCTGCTGCAGGCTGATGATGTGCAATCGAGGCAGGTCATAAAGCAGCACCAACAAGCCAGTGTGGAGACCCAAGCTGGGGCTGGGATGCACCAGCCTGACTGCAGTGTGCTAATGGAAGGGGGAACCTTCTGCCTTTCCTATATTTTAAGCAAGTACTCTATTATTTAGAAAGACCTATAATAATTTATTTCTTTAAGTCATTTAAGATAGATTTTTATGATGCATCTGTAAAGGGGAAGGTTCCAGGGCTTCAGTGCTGTTCTGCTCTGATGTAGTGAGAAGCCAAATCCTGAGGAAGCTGCCATTGCCCAGGGGCAGCCACTGCTGGTGGTGTGAGGGCCAGAATGGACAGAGCAGCGAGGGTCTGCCTTAAATCCCTCATCTGAACAATTGCTGCCAGACAGGCAGTACTTAGGGATGGATGTTGCTGGTATGACTGGAAACTGTTCTGAGAAATGTTGCCAGTGGTATCCTTTCTGCAAAGTGATTCTTTCTGGATGGTGTTGCATTTTTTAATCTGTTTCATAAGGAGAGCTCGAAAGTAAAACCACCTTCTGACTTGTAACTAATTGTAGAAAGTTTTGCATTGGAAAATACCTATAAGATGAAGTTTAAAAGGTAGTTATTAATTATCATATTTTGAAAATATTAAGTGGCTTGAATGCTCGAATCACTTGCACCATGAAACACAGCACAATATTCCTAGTTTTTAAATTACATACTTAGCAGAAGCCAAGGATGTCATAAGGGCTGAGGTCACATCTCAGCAGCGATGGATTCAAAACCCTGTGACTAAAAACAGTGAGTTGGAGCCTGGAGGGAATGTTTCCATGGATCCTCTCTGGTGGGGGTGGTGAGACACCAAATGTGAGGATGGAATGCCCATGGTGTGTACAGGCTGTGCAGATCTGAAGATGATGGTTTGGGTGGGTCAGGGGGCTGGCACAGGTTTCCCAGGCTCTGGTTCCCATCAAGGGTTTCTTATGAAACAGCACTGACTGTGTGGCTCACATCCAGCTCAGCTGCATGAAGACGTGCAAAAATTGGTCACAGTCCAGTGTGCTTTAGTGGTAGAAAATGATGATTTGGAAAAAATGTTCAAACAGTATGGTTGGTGTGCAGGCACAGGAGTCTCTTGCAGCAGCTGGGAAGGAAAGCTGTGAACTGTAATTAGAATGGGCCTGATGGATTTGGCCGATTTTGAGCATGCATTGAAAAATTTGTGGAGTGCTCTCAGTGAAGAGGCTTCAATCTTCTTGGAGTCATTTTTCTTCATAGAGAGCCCTCTTCCTGCTGTAGCAGTATTTCTGCAGGCATGTTTTCTTTGGGGCATAGCAGAGGGTTGTTAAGTCCAAACCGGAGGTATCCATTTGGAGAAGCTGTGCTCTGGGTTGTTAAATAAGCCCTGCAGGGAAACTGAGCTTTTTTTCCCTAAAACTTGTGTGTTGTCTGCTATTTAATATGATCTCTGCCACTGCTGATTTGTAATCCGTGCTTTCACCCTGAAGTGCATGTGGTTGTGTTCAGATATTTCCTTTAAATCAATCACTTTCACCATTTTCCAAAACACTTCTTGAGTTTATTGCTTTTAGTAAAGTGTTTGGACTGTCATTATTTATTACTGGCAAAGTGCTGACAATGTGCTCTTCCCAAATGAGTCTTTATGTGGAATATTTGTTTAACAGGTTTTGCAGGGGAGGTGTGGGTGTCCCTGGGGCCGGGCTGTGCCTGCAGCACTCCAGGGTGTGCCTGGGCAGCCCCCACCACCCCCAGCCAGGGGCTCGTCTCTCAGAGGGGTTTTGCATCTGGCCTGGGAGCCTGGGCTTCATTGTGCTGATTAATTTGACAGAATTTCAAATCCTAACCCAGGAATCTTACACCGTGTGTAATTTATCTTTCTGGAGTATTTCTGCTGTTTGGCAATTTTTCCCTACTGCTTCATTATCTGAAAACTCCTGACTCTGGAGAGCAGCTCGTGAAGGATGTGGAGCTCCTGAGGCAGGCTCAGCTCAGCTGAGGCTTCAGAAGCCCCTGCAGGAGCCCTTGGTGCTTGCAGTGCAGCCTCAGCTCCTGCTGCAGCCTCTGCTGGGAGCATTGCATGGGCTGCAGCTCACCCTTCCCAGTGGTGGAAATTCAGATTGTTGGGGTTTTTCTGTTGTTTGTTTCTGTCCTAGTTACTCCAGTGCTCTGATCTGAATTAATCCCCATGTAGAGGAAGCTGCAGGAGCTCCATCCTGCATTAGGCCCTGCATTTTGGGTTGTGGGTCTGCAGCAGATGCTGTGAGCATCACCAGGGCTGTGCATCCAGCTGGAGAGGGGCACAGCTCCATCCTGCCATGGTGCAGGGGCTGGCACAGGGGCACAGCTCCATCCTGCCATGGTGCAGGGGCTGGCAGAGGCACCCCTGGGCCCAGAGCATGCAGTGTGTGCTGCCCTCCTCCTCCTCCCTCCTTGCAGCTGGAAAAGTTAAACAGGGAGATGTGAATGTGGAAAGAATCGCTCACTCTTTTTCATTCTCTCCTGCCATTGGGCTTTTATAAAACCTGAATCTGGCACCCCCCAGTTCTCACTGACTTTTAGGAAACAGGATATTTTAGTAGCTTGGAATAAGATGAAATGCTTGCAAAGCCCATATGTTGCTTGTTTTAGGGAAAGGGTCAGGAAGGTTTTAAAAAGTATTTAAATATTTGGTTTACACGATTAGAATAGATTGTCTGGAATGAAGTCCATTACCCGAGGTGATTGTTGCCTCGCAGTTGAGGTTTTCATTGCAGTTCTTTGCAGTATGAGGTAGGTGTTCTGGCATCTCAGTGCCCCAACACAGTCAGAGTTAAGGGCTGTGAAGAAATGCTGTAGCTGGGATCCTGCCACTGCTGGAAGCACAGATAGCTGCTGTGGCTGGGAGATGCCTCCTGCTGGAGGGGGTGGTTGCCAAGTCCTCTGGTGCCAGTTCATAGAACCCCAGCAGCTTCTTTCACAGAAATGTGCCTTTTCCAGTCTCCACAAGCAAAGCTTTTTTATGTTGGATTACATTTCTTGAGAGCTGCAGCCTGATATTAACTCATTTTAGGTGTGTTTTCAGCTTTCAACAGCTTGAAATTTAATTGTTCTCTTCTCAGTTTTTCATGAGGAATGATCTTTGCATGATCATTGTTTTTTGGGAAGTAAGGTTGTTGTGGTTTTTTTTTGTAAGGTATTCCCATGAGACTGCAGGTTTTGCAGCACTGTTCTGAAGGTTGTGAAAAAAAAATCAAACTTTTCTGCCTGACAGTTGAGATGCTGCTCTGGGTGTCATGCCTGTGCCACCCCAGTCTGTCACTGTTGGGTCCAAAGCTCAGCTTACCCTTGGGCTTTTGCTGTGCATTGTTGATATTTTTATATGAATTATGAAGCATCCTTTGATATCTGGCACTTCCCCTTGTGGTCCTCTTTTCCTTTTTATGAGTACTTGCCCCCTCACTTCAAAAGCAGTTCATCACCTTCCTGCAGACAGTTCTTAATAACAGGTTTGGAACTGTTGGGCATTCCTGGGCCTGTTTTATGTGAGTTTCTCTCCAGAAATGTTCAAAAAGTGGCCATAACATGCACAGACCTCAAATCCCCTTTGCCTGCACGTGAAGATCTCCTTATCACATGCTGACTTGTTCTATGGGTTTGCTGAATAAAAAAGCAACTGAAGTGAAAAGGGTGATTAAACTTGCTCTAAACTGTCTTGAAACTATCAAATTATTGTATGCTGGGGAAAAATGTTTGGTATTGGAGCAGTGCTGGAGCAGTGTGGGTTTGACTGCAGCTGTGCAGGGACAGGCTGGAGCCCTGGGCCAGCCCAGACTGCCTCAGAGCTTGTCTTTGGGGAGGGGAAAAGCTGCTGCTGGTGACAGTTCAAAAGGGAGAGAATTGCCATGGGGACAGTCTGTGTGAGTTGCCATTCTTTAGCAGCAGAGATTCACTGAGGTGCTAATAATTGCTGTTAATATCTTCCAGTGGAAACTTTCTGAGTAAACGAGTGCTGGTTGAGGCAGCGTTTAACGGCCGTGCTGGCATGATCAGAATGCAAATAAGTGTTATTAGCCTAATGATTTTGCTGTCACCACGGTGTGCAGCAGCAGTGTTGTGAATATGTCATGCAGTACCCGTGAATTTGGAAAGTGTGTCAAAACACAACTTCAATTAGTTTGCTCTAATTATGACTCTAGAGAGTTCATAAGTATATCACTCCTCATTAAAAGAGATTTTCTTCTGTGGATTAACCCAGCACATGAGGGGCTGTTGGAGTGATGGGAGGCAGGGCTGTGCACAGGGAGGGTGCCCGTGGGTGCTGCAGGTACAGCAGGGCTGGAGCAGCCCTGGCCTCCAGCCCCATGCCAGGAGCAGGGCCAGGGCTGGGAACCCTCCCAGGCTGTGCCAGGTCAGCTGTGGGCAGAAGGAGCCTGGTAGGATGGTTCTGGACAGCTCTTCACTTAAAAATAGCTAAACCAGAGCCCCATACCAAGAAAAAGCCCTGGAAGGAACCACACTTGATGCTGAAATAGAGATGTGGCCCAAAAGCTGCTCTGGTGGAGGTCAAGGAACACAAGCAGCCAGAAGAAGAAACCTGTGCCAGCCTGGCCTCTCCAGAGAAGCCCTTTGGGGTGCTGGGGGTGTGCTCCCATTTCCCAGGGTATTTGTGCATTTTACAAACTGCCTTGTCACATTGCCTGAGCATGTTCCAGCTCTGCAGAGCAGCAAGAGATTGTTGTGCTCACAGGTGAGCAGTTGGGTAAGGGTTAAAGCAGTAATTGTTTAAATCTTTTAGGCTTTCCTCCCAGTTCTGTGATAATTTGATGAAGAACTTCACCCTAATTAAATATTCAAATTAGGAATAAGTGTCAATATGGCTTCCTGGTGCCTGGAATGATGATTAATTGTATTCAAAACTCTAGTGGCCGCTGTAATCTAAACCAAACCGTTGTTCTTGATTATTTGTGCAACACATTTACCATGTTTTTGTTTTAAAATTTAAACTAGTAATTGATTTGCCATATGCCACAGAACTGCACATACTTTCACGATATGTGTTTAGGAACTTGGGGACTTTGTAATTGGGGTTTTCTTGCTTTTCAGTGGCAGCCTCTTTTTTTTGCCTTCTGCAAAGCAAAATGATTTGGCTCTCACAACACATGAGGAAAATGCATTATGCAATCAAGTTTGTAGGTATAAGCTATATTGATCCTGGCCAAAGTTTACATTAATTTAAAATAAATTAGTCTTTGTTTCCCATTCCTCCCTACAATGTCATCTTTTATAAAAAGAAAGAGGGAAGGGGAGAGCTGATTTCCATGCAGCAGTCACTGCCCTGTCTTGTGCAGCTGATGTTCTTCTTGGAGACATCTCTCTGGCTGTCTGTAGCAGCTGGAGTGATGGAATGCCCAGTCCTACGTCAGAACAATTTCTGCTGGGAAGAAAGCAGTCCCCCATAGAGGGCAGAGAAATTCAGACTTTCTACTGGCTGCCTTTGGTGGCTTGGAAAATATTTTTGAATACTTCTATTAAAAATCAAATGAGAAGCATGTCATGCCCACAGGCAGTGGTCTCCTGTTTTAAAGTGTGTTCATAACAAACATGCCTCTGCTCCAGAGAATCTCATGTGGATTGTGTTTCAAACAGCAAACTGATAGCCAAATTCAAATATATTTTCACACCATCTTTTTTTGGTTAAAAATAGCTTTGGAAAGCAAAAGCAAACTCAGACTGATGTTTGCTTTTTCTTATTTTATCTGTGCTGTTCACCATCATCTGCATCAAGGGCTAAAAATACCTTGTTCTTCCCAAAACGTGTGCTGTTTTTGAAGGCAGATAACTTCCAGATGATTCATGTGGTAGATGAAAGCTGCTGGCTGAGGGCAGGGTGTGATGCACTGCTGGGGAGTCCCCAGGGCCCTGTCTCACACAAGGGCTGTGCAGGGGGACACAAGGGCTGCCTGCTTCTCCTGGCAGGAGGGATGCCCAGATCCAGGAACTCTCACTCAGGTGAGCTGGGAGCTGCTCCCTCTGCTCACGCTGCACTGAGCCCCTCCATGAAGAGCAAACAACTTTTTTTTATGTGTGGCAGTGCAGTCCAGAAGATTAATGATAACATGAACATTCACACCAATGGGGATGTGCATTAGACAAACAGATTTGGATGAAAGGGGCAGAGCTGTGCTGTGTTGGTGGGTGCTGATGGTGTGGAGCTGCTGTGCTGCCTCCCCTGGGGTGAATGCCCTGCTCAGGCTGGGTGGCCACTCCTGCAGTCCTTGGTTGTTGGAGCCCAGGGCTCCAGGGGGTGGAGGGGGCTGACACTGAGTGTAGGCAGCTTTGGAAGCAATGTTAAAGTTGGTGTTTGCTGGAGTGAACTGTGCTCTGTGCTAACATTTGCCATGTGCTCCCTTTCCCTCAGGCACATCTCCCTGACGCTGCCAGCCAGCTTTCGGGGCAAGAGCCACAGCAGCCGCCTGGACCTGGAGCACTCCAACCTGTATGCCATCTCAGGTGAGCTGCCACAGCCTGCCCTGGCATCCTCACTGTGCTGGGCCACACTGCTGTGCTTGCAGGGGTTTTGTAGTGCTGTTACACCTGAGCAAATACTGTCAGAGGCATGGTGGAGTCACACTTGAATGGTAGAATCATGGTAGAATGCACAAGTTTTGCTCTGTTTTATGTTGTTTTTGCAAGAGGAGAAAGATACTGGATTAAAACCCGATTCTGTCAAAGCCTAATGAAAGTCCCTAGTCCCTTCATCTGGCTGAAGGAGATTTTAGGACAGTTTGGAAACCCAGCAGTGGGTTCAGTGGGCCGTGCAGTTGAAAGTGCTTGTGTGTAATCAGGGAAGAGAGGGTGGCAGAAATGTACCACTCACAGGTTCATCCTGGTAGTACTGAGTGACACTTGTAACACAGGAACATGGCATTAATTCAGGTACCATAGTCTCAGAGGGTTATCTAAAAGGTAATCTCTCCCTGAAACTGCAGCTTCAGGTTCCCAAAGAGATAAAATGTAACAATTGCATAATCCTTGTCAGTCCTTGTTTTTCCTGTTACTATCCTGATACATCAGTAAATTAGGGGAAGGTGTGTTCTGTGCTGGCAGGAGGCAGTTCTGCATGGGGATGGATGGGAGGCTGGGGCAGCCCTGTGTGCTCTGTGTGGTGTCAGTGGGACTGCCCTTGCTGCAGGGTGTGCTGGCCTCTGCTCCTGCTTTACACGGAGCTGAGCACTTCACCAGATCCTTACAGGCAAAGCACAAAACAAGGCCTTGTGGAACCAGACAGGGCATTAGTTCTTCATGTTTGCTCAAGCACATTTTCAAGTATATAACTCTTTATTTTTCCTCCAATTGCACATTCTCCTCCAGAGCCACTGTTATGAGTTGTGCACATGTTGTAATGGCTATTACAGCTGCGAGCTGTTTCCAAAGAAAGGCTCTTGTCATATGACACATCCTGTGCACTGACAGGATTTTCGTGCACAGCTCCTGCCCACGGCTGCCTTGTCAGCAGCTGCAGCGAGGTGCCGCAGTTCCCTTTGTGTGCTGCAGCCTCGGGGAGCTGGATTAGCCCCCAGACACGCTCTGGAAGCCATTCCCAAGTTTCCTGTTCCGTCGGTGTCGTGTGCAGCCAGTCTGGGCTCTCTGCAGTGCTGCTGCAGTGCCATGGCAACAGGAGATTTAGGAGCAGGCTGCCACGCCTGGGCTGCTGCCAGGGGAGGGCGAGGGGAGCTGGGCCCCCAGCACACACAGGGACAGGCTCTGGGCTCCCTCTCTTGGCTCCCAGCTCACAGGAGGGGTTCTTGCTGAGGGGAACAAAAGCCATTATGAGCACTCTGTGGGGTTTCATGTGGCCTCAGTCTGCCTGAGATGGGGTAGGATGAGGAGCTGCAGCGTGGTCTCTCTTTGCTCTCTGCAGACACCCAAGATTTGCTCAGTATTCTATGAAAACAACAATTCCAGCTGTGGAAGATAAAATGAATTTTGGCTGTCAATCCAACTTTGTATCACAAATATATTTTGGCAGAATAACTATACCCTCACTGGAACTGCCCCTTACCCCTTGGGCTGTGTAATGCAGTTGTTGTTTGCACAAAACTGGAGTCAAGGGAAAAACGGTCCTGAAAGCAGCAATTACAATTTCTAACCAGTCTTTTGTCATTGCCAGTCTTGGCCATGACACACTGGGTGACCAGAAAGTTCAGGAGACTTGTCTTGGCATATGCCAGTAAGTGTGCCCCTGGCAGGGTGCAGGTGGGGAAGCACTGCCCAGAGCCTGCCACAGCAGCACTGGCACTGCTGGCATCATCCTCGTGCCTGGCAGCCTCCCTCATCCCACCCTGTGCCAGCACCCAGACCAAAAGGCAGAATGAGTTCTGGGCTGGTGCAGAACGTCTGTGGGTGCTTTAACGTGCATGCTGGGGCAGGCAGCTGCTGCAGGAAGAGTGCCTCGCTCCAGACAGACCTGTTGACAGACACAGCTCAGTATTTCACAGCACAGTCTTTCCTCATGGCCTTCAGTTTAATTAAGATGTTGTTGTGACTACATACTGCCTTCATTTCAGACTTGAGCATCTTCTGCCAGCATATTGCTTTGGCTTATCAGAGGCACAAGCACAGTGAGGGAGAGGCAGCCCTCACAGGCAGGCACAGATAATAACATACAGGGAAAATTCCTCAATGAAGTGAAAAATTATTTATAATAATGGTACTCAAATAGAAGGGAAATAAGTCACTCTAAGGGTATATAAATTTTTATGATAGTGTATAAACAGCCATAGCCTGCCTTGTCTCCCATCTATTCCTGCAGAGAATGAGGGCAACATCTAGCATAAAGAAAAATACAATAAGAAAATGAAGAAATGAATGGGAAGAGCTGCAGGATTGATCACCCAGTGTATTTGTATATCCTGATGTAAAAGGTGCTGCTGACAGGTGGCCAGGTTTCTTCTGTATAAAACCATGTGTGTGCTGTCAGGGCAGTGTGAGCAGCCTTGTTTCGATTGATGAATTGCCTGCTTCCTTGATTAAACCTTCCATCACTTACAAAACAAAAAGCCTGTGTTTCGATGGCAGAGTGGGACATGTCAAAAAAATCTGTCTGCTTTACCTTTGTGCAGATGTTGGGCACAGACTGTAACATGTATTATTAAAATGAATGTGGCATTTACTGTGCATTATTTCTTTCCTGGGAGAAGGGACCTGTAAATTATATGCTAATAATAAGCTTTAACCCTTCCAGGAGCCAGGAGATGTAGGAGTGTAAATATTCTGCAGGCCTCATTTAATTGGATGGGCTCTAACACCACTGCAGCACTCTGAAGTTACTAAGCAGAGGGTTCCAGCCCTTGCTGCCAGTGATCTGTGCATTGTGCTGAACAGGGTTGTCTTTTTTTCCCCCTGAAATTTCCCTGTAGGCATCTTCAGCGTTGCATTACAGATAAATGTGTTTTGGGGCAGCAGCAGACAAGTTTGTGTAATTTGACTCCTCATCCTCTCTTGGCCTGTTCTCAGATTAGGATAGAAATTGTGTTGTAGGGAGTCTGTCAGTCTGTACAACCCCATCAGAATGAGTGCATAAAGCAATTAAAGCCTCTTTACACCAGTTTTGTGCAGAAACAATTGTATGAGCTTGCAGATCCTGCTGCAGCTGGCAGTGTGTAGCCAGAAACCCAACTTCAGTCATATGAACCTTTCCAAGGATATGTATTCTGGCAGAAATTTGGAGATAACAAATGATCAGTTACCCTTGGGTTGGACTGAGGTTCATCTTTTGAGCACTTAAATATGGGAAAGCAATAGAACAAAAGCAGAACATTGATACATGTTTGTTGGTAGCATTTTCAGGTAACACTTGCCAGCTGTCAGCCCAAACAGTCAAAACATTTGTGGAAGTACCTTAAGAAATTAATGATGTTAGCTGGACATACCAACATGTCATCCATAAGTTTGGGCACCCATCCTCAAGTCCTGTTAATCCATAGAAATAAACCAGGATCCAGAAGCTCACATCTCTCACCACTGAGCATGTTCAGTTCAAGACCTTGCTGAGCTGCAGGGGAAGGTTTTCATTCTCTTTAAGAGGGGAAAAGCCTTGTCCTGTGGGTTGGAGCTTGGATGTCACATCCCAAAAAGCATAGCACACTTTATCTTCCATGCTGTGACAGACCGCAGCATTTGCTGTTTGTTTGGCTGAGCAGCAGTGGCTTTTCCAGCAGTCATTTGATGCTGGAATGCCTTTGCATGTATTTCTTGCCTTACAGGTACTGCTCTGTGGTCTTTGAACACTTTAATTGATACACATCAAGCTACTTGTGTGAAGGGTTTTTCAGTGGGAAGTATGGCGGGCTGCCAGCGCAGCATTGGCTCCGTGTGAGTGCCAGCATGCCATGGAGGAGGAGGTTTCTGTGTGCAGCTCTTACAGGTGCCAGCTTCTCCACAGCTCTGCTTTGTTTATTTTGGAGTCACACACTAGTATTTATTACCTTAGGGAGGTAAATATTTACTTAAATGGGTATTTATTACATTTATATATAAATAGCTTTTTACGATACTTAAGTATTTATTGCCCTCTTTAAGACACTTTCTGGGAAAGGTCAGAGCAAACTGTGGTGGGAGAGTTTGGAGAGGGAAACATTTGTGAGCAAAGGCTCCAGTCCAAATTCCACCTGCTGGGTCACACAGGTGAGCGTTCCCAGCAGGAAGGACAGAGCAGAGCCCTGCTGGGGAGGGGCAGAGCTGTCAGCCTGGTGCAGCCCAGCCAGGGCAGGGTGAGCCAGGGTCTGCTGTGGCAGGAGCTGGGCTGATCTGGGGTTTGTGTGCCCAGCCCGGGCTGTTCAGGGTCTCCAGGTGGGCTGGGTTTGTGTGCACAGCCCGGGCTGTTCAGGGTCTCCAGGTGGGCTGGGTTTGTGTGCACAGCCCGGGCTGTTCCTGCAGGCACTGCAGCGACATTCAACGTTCACTCCACGCAGGTTTCTAATCCAGCTCTCTGGAGGCAGCAGAGAGAGTGGAAACTGATGTTAATGGTCTGGAAAAACATCAAAGGCAGTGGATTCCTGAAAAGGAAACTGAGTTGCTTTTCTGTACTGCAGGCTGGGGCTCTGGGCAGGTGCCATCTGTCTGGGCAGTGCCATGGGAAGCACTCACTTCTCACCCTGCTCCTGACACAGCACTTGGCTTCCTGAGCCCTCCTGTTCAGGAGGGGCTGACTTGGAAATGCCTTGGGGTGTCTACACCCCTCCCTGCCCATTTTTTTCTTTTTTTTCTTTGGTAGTTACAAAATAAGTCTATTTCAGAGGTCTCTAGATTTAGATTTTGTTGTATTTCAGTGCCCCTATGTCAGCTTCCTTCTTGTTGCAAAATGCCAGGTTATGTTATGTGCCACTTCCTTAGTTGTTTGTTTCCTTTTAAAAGACACAGTAGCTGTCTTCTGTGTATAGGAGGACAGGTGTTTTAATCAGAGGTTAATAATTTATTCTTACAAACTATTGTTTTGCTTCATTATTTTTGTAGATAATTAAATTATGCACTTGTCACAGTGTGTTTACTAAAACAGGTAATTTGGAAAAAAAAGGAGATTCTATTTTCTGGATCAGTGCACAAGGATTGCTTTTATCTTCATCTCCTAGCACAGTTCCTGGTGGCTCTGCAATTGTCTCTAATGTTCAAGGGTTTTGAGACCCCCAGTCTCAGAAGGGGAGGTCCTGTGCTGCATCTTACTGTCAGTCCCCAACCCTTCACTTAGCTCTTGGTGCTTCCTAAGAGTAGAAGCGGAACTAAATATATGTTTTGTGACACTGAATTTTAATCAGGATGGTCCAAAAGCTAGACAAGTTGTGACACAAGCTTTATTCTGCATTGAAACCTCTTTCCTGAAGCTGAGATTAAAGTCAGCCTGTTCTTTACCCTATTGCAATTTCCAGTCTTTGGACTAAGAGACCTAGATAATCTTCCAGCTATGAAAGGCTCTATTAATATCCAGCAGTTCAGGGAGGCTGAAGTCTCATGTAAAATGCTGCAGCTGCATATTTGAGAAAGGGAAGTGTGTTACTTAATACTATACTTAATGAGATTCAAAAAGTATGTTCCTTATGAAATTATCCCATCCTTGGTGTGCTGTGTCAGCGTGCCCCACGTGTTCCCCAGGCTGTGCTGGTGCAGGGACCCCAAACGGGGCTGTGAGCTCTCACAGGTGACATTTTTCACAAAGACAATACTCGTTGTTTTCCTCTGCTCCTGCCATGTGCAGGTAGGGGAGGTGAGGCCCTGGCTGGTCCTGCCCTGCCCTTGGTGTCCCCTCCTGCTCCTGGGCTTCTCCGGTGTTCCTTAGCTCCCACATCCCTTCCAGGAGGCTGCCATGAATTATGGATGAGCAGGTGTGCAGGGCACAGCCTGGTGGCACATCCAGGGGTGATGGTCCCTTGGAGGGGACCTGGATCCCAGGACAGGGGTGTCCCCACCCCGGAGCAGCAGTTTGTGATGCAGGAGGATGAGGATGAGCTTGTGCCATTCCCATGGAGCACCACCTTGGGGTGGCCTGCACTGTGTTTGTTTTGCTTTGCCAGTGCCAGAGTTTAATTTTTTTAAAATAGGGAGCTGCTCAGAGGTTTGGATATTTAAACAGTTATTAACCAAATGACAATTAACAGATTGCAGAGACAGATTTTCTTTTCAAAACCTCCAAAATTGAGTACAGTTTGCAAAACTATCACAGCATAGTAATGACAATGAATTTTGATTTCCCGGAACTGATATTAGAATCCTTATTAAACTATGTGCATCTGCTTTTAATTTACTCCAAATAATTGGAAAATGCAATGAAGCTTTCCAATTAAAGCTTGGCTTTATGCTGTTTAATAATACCCCCCATAATATTATAGCTTATGAAGTGACAGGTGAGTTGGTCTATGAATAAAACATAAAGGCAGCAAATAAGGGACAGAAAACCAGAGACAGTTGTTGGGGATTTTAAATGCTGGATGTAATTTGCATATATTAATCTCTTCTTTTCAGCCTTATCAGGCGTTCCTCAGTATTTGAAGTTAAAATAGCATTGACAGGCGGGAGTACGCTTAGTTTTTTCAAGGATTTATTACTTGTATAATTTCTGATCTTTAATAAGCAGATATGACTGATCCTCATAGTTCTATAGAAATCAGTTAATTGTTCCAGATGGCGTGTACTGATTATGCAAAATTACTTTTCACACCATTTTTTTTTTTTTGATGGAGTTTGGAGTAAAATTAAATTTTTATAGCCTTCTTATCATGCTGTTTTACAGTGGGTTTTGCACAGAAGTTGAATTTAATATACTATATTACATTGACCAGCAGAGTTATTCTAATGCAGCATTCTGTGATTTGACAAAGAATAATAGAGCACGTTGCTCATTGTGCATTTCTGTGCTGCTAATAAAAAGGAGTTGCAGTGCAGCAAACCAGGCTGTTATTTATGAAGAATGCTTAATTCACACGGTTAAAAATGCAGAATTGGAACAAGGAGATGTTCACTCTTTTGGATAGAAGGCTTGGGCAGGATGAGTGTAAATAGTGCAGGTTCCATCAGAGCAGGCTGTGCATGCCTGGTGTGGCTGGGTGGGATGGGCTGGGAGGAGCAGCCATGCAGGCAGCTCAGCACGTCCCTGCTCCAAGCAGGAGATGTCACTGGTGTTTTCCCTGATTATCACCATCCAGATATCTCAATGGCATCATTTCATAATTGGAAACATTTGTAAAGGTTGTTGGGCTTCATTTATCTAATGAAAAGCTGTTTATACAAAATAAGCCACACATAAAACCCTCTTGCTAATAAGTTTATTGCAGTTTGTTTTGGCAGTGGCTGGGTTCTTTGGGGGTGTCCCAAGGCCTGGCTGTCCTGTCCTGCTGCAGGCTTGTCCAGAAGTTCTGTCAGGCCCTGGGTGACTTTGGCAGGTCCATCCCTGGCTGGGCCATGGGCAGTGCAGAGTGAGGGTCCTGCTTGGCCTGGGATCTGCCCTGGGGGCTGCACTGCCACCTCCTCAACCTCTGCCCTAAGGCACCTCACTGGTCCTTGAAAAGCAGAACAACAAATGTTTCAAAAATGACCTTTTAATGGATAAGTGGGGGCACCGTAAAGGGACTGTTATGAAGAGTGAATATTTTTAACTCAATAGAAAAAAAGACAAGTGATTAACTCAGCTGTTAGCTCAGAATTTCGCCTGTCTCCTCTTGAATTAGAAAATGGTTTTGTGTATTCTTTTATATGTACATATAGATACAAATATACAGTATATATGGAGACAACTAATGGCATAAATCAGAATTATTAGAAAATATTTGTTCTAATGAAGTAATAATTTGGTGGTAACGTATTTCATCAGTGTAGCTTAAGGCTAAATTAAGTGGACAGACTTTATATGGATTCTCTAATTTTAATCTTCAAAATGCTATCTAATGTCTCATTAAGACTTTCATATAATGTATCTTAAGTACAGTCATTAAATATAGTTTAGGGAGATGTATGTTCAGATATTGCTTAAAGATGTTTTAATAGGCCCATTTACTCTGATGATATTAATGAGCTCTTAACACATATTAAGGGTCTAAAACTAGTGGTGTCTCCTTGCAGTGAGCAAATCAGCAAGGAACTGGGGAGGAATTGGGTGCTCCAACAAAGCCAGGGACTCTGCAGGACCGGGCTCCATCCCTGTAGCTGTGTCAGCACAGGAGGTGTCCCTGCTGCTGGGCAGTGTCCCCACCCCTGTGTGTGCCTCGGGGCCTGAGGCTTTGGCTTTGCATGGGTGGCTGCTGCATTATCCCATCCACGCTGCAGAGCTGCACCTTGGGAGCTGGCCAGCCCATCTCAGGGTCTGTGACATGTTATGCACATTTGGCTGCATATCTGTAAAATAAACAAATCAGATGGGTTAAGGGAAGAGCCAAACACGGGCCTGTGTTTAGATAAATTCTGCTTTTTGATCATCTAAAGTGAAGATGCAAGAGTTGTAATTAGGATAATAAAAACTGCTCATTCTCTGTTGTCACTTCAATTCCAACTCAGAAAGTTATTGCAAAGACAATTCTCTGGTTTCATCACTCAGCTTTTCTTAACAAATCCTTCTGAGTTCAGAGACTTTTATAATTACTAAATTGGTTTGTTAGAGGGAGATAATAGCAAATTTCTTCTTTTCATAATTGGACATTTCTTCCCTGTAGGCTAATGCAGGCGCAGCACTCACATACACAATGAGCTGTGCTTTTGAAAAACCATAACTGGCTAATAAGTGCCGTGGTGTCATCGGAGAGTAATGGTGTGCTGATTAGCATAATTAATGACAAATGGTGCTGCAGAGTGGGTGGATTGCTTTAGCAGATGATGAATGCGCTGCGCCAAGGCCGAGCCGTGCCGCGGTGGCACAGCGGGCTGGCACTGCTGCCACTGCAGCTGCCACCCCTGCCTGCCACCCCGGGGCTCGTGGCAC
Source organism: Toxostoma redivivum (assembly GCA_013397375.1). NCBI lineage: Eukaryota > Metazoa > Chordata > Aves > Passeriformes > Mimidae > Toxostoma > Toxostoma redivivum. Next base: position 1,287,542 of record VXBI01008950.1, read on the forward strand.
CAGCTCTGGGTGCTGCTGGACCTGGCTGGGTGGCACAGGGTGGTGGCACAGGGAGTCTCTGGTGGGGCTGCTGGCCTGTCCCCACCATGCTGAGGCACAGAGCTCTGCAGTGCCAGCACCAGCAGAAAGGAGCTGGGGGCTCCTGTGGGCCACGAGCAAACCTCACCCTCTGAGGGCTGGAGGGCACTGGCCGTGCCACAAGATGGGCACGTTAATCTGTGATTTGATTAATCAGGGCTAATTTACATTCACAAATGAGACTGATAAAAATGGAGTTACCTTTTCACCTTTAGCGAGGAGGAGGGATTATTTATAGGTTGTCTCTTTTTTAAGTGATAAGCAACTCTTTTACCAATAAGGATGAAAATACTTAATTTGCATTAGCAAAAGAAGCTAATTATTATATAGTTAATTAGCATCTGGAAATGAGGATTATCTTAATTACAAAGCACAGTTTCCTTAATAGCTACAAAACTGTAAGTTTGATGTGCGTGGAGATTGGTGACTATTATTATGTAATTACTGATCATATTAATGGTGCAGTGTACTTAGATATCATTTGCATATGCAAATGAAATTTACCTGATAGAAATATGTGGCTCCAGTAATGATTTTGAGCACTTTAAAAAATCCAATCCCATTAGAAGATGTGGATCCCGTGTGGCACAGTGGATCTCCTCCTGCACAGGAGCTCTGGGCTGGGCAGGGCCGTGGCTCTGTGCCTGGCTGGTGACAGGAGGGCACCTGCCCTGTGCCATGCTCTCCACTACTGAAGGCCTTGGCGTTGGGTCTGTGGAGGCTCCTCTGGCTGGGTGAATGCTCCATGGGATGGTGGAGCATGTCTGTGGCTCAGGGAGCTCCAGGGCAGAAGTTGGGTACCCCCACATCCTTCCTAGCCACGCTCATGAGGAGTTTCTTTCCATGACAGGCAGCATGCTTACAGAATGGAGAGCACAGTGTTGTCAGGGCAGCTGCTCTTGCTTCTTTCTCCTGCTTTTATTGGAAACACAAAGCTGCTGTTTGTTAAAAATAACTTGAGTCCCTTAAACCAAACCATGTAAAGAGAGGACCCTGCCCCACTGTGTCCCCTTGGAGTCCTGTGGGACAGATGTTGGTCACTCAGTGCACTGCTGGAGGGTGTGGTGCTGCTGGGCAGGATCACAGTGTCACTGCAAGAGTGAGCATCTGCCCCTGGGCAGATCTGACTGCTGTCCAGACAGCCTGGGCAGCCTGGACTGCCTCGGTGGCAACAAATCCCACCTCACACCAGAGCTGGCCCCGCTAAGGAAAAAGCTTCCGGGGCCAGGCACTGGAACAATGTGGATTTAATACCCCCTGCTCCTGCCCTGCAGCACTGGAAGCTCGTGGATGTTTCTCTCATCAAGCAGCAGGAATTTACAGCTGCTGGCCAGGGAACACTGCAGCCATTGTGGGGCTGCCTGAGATGCTTTTTGCAACTGCTGCTGCAGCCTGGGCTGCCCGGCCGGGGCAGACAGACATGACATGTTTAATGACTTCCACGGAGCCTGTCATGACAGCCAGAGCTGAAGGCAGTGGAAAAGCAGCTGGGTTTCTCTTCAGCACACAGCCCTGAGCAGACACCAGAGTGGAACCTGCCTCTGCCTTTACCTTTGCCTTTCCTTCACCTCCCCATCACTGAGCCCTGTCCCAGCTCTGCTCAGCCCCACGCCAGTGCCCTGGTTTGTATCTGCTCTGCTCTAATTAATTAAGGGTTGTGGCTTGGAAACAGCACATGCTAAGGTGTGATCTTTGAAGTTTAGTGTGGTGCAGAGACTTCAAAGGGGGCATTTTATTAAAAAATAATAAAATCAAGAGCTCCTAAACACTTGCAATTTGAAGAGCTTGTTTGAAGTCTCTCCATGTTTTCTGGTGCTGATGGAGTCACAGTGCTGAGGTGCTCCTTAGGCGTCACCATGCAGTACTTAACCTTCACTTTATTTAAAAAAGAAAATAATCAAATCCAGGGGTACTTTTTCAAGTGTTTTCGTGGCTTGATCTTAGCAGTAAAGAACTAATTGTGCCATGTCATGAGCTATGCAGGAAACTGAGAAAATCAAGGCTGACAATCAAATTAGCAAAAATGAAAATTTAGTCCGGGTCTGTTTTTTTAATCAGAGTCATTTCAAGATGAACAGGAAAGCTGTAAACCTTTCCCAAAGCAGAGGTTCCTTCCCCAGCCAGGAGGCCCCTGCTCTCCCCCTCACTGCAGCAGGCATTGTGTGCTTTGGTGCTGCTGCCTGGGCACAGGGCTGGGTGCTCACAGCCCTGGGGACAGCTCCTGGGCAGCAGGAGCCACGTGAAGTGCTCTGGGGCTCTCCCTTGGGCAAGCAGAGCTGCCCCTGGCTGCACCTCTGTAACTCTTTGTGTGCCCCAAAGAAGCTGTGTGCATGTTGGGGTTGGTGTCTGCAGCTGGGGAGCACAGCAGGCTTGGCAGGAGCTGTCAGGAAAGGCTGCTTTTGGTTTTGGCACTGAGGTTTTGCCATCAGTGATTTGGTGTGGCTCCATGTGGGCCGTGGTGCACTGTGGCACAAAGCACACACACATTTACTGCTCAGGTTGCTGTTTAAATCTCTGTATGGAGAAATACAGGAGGAGGCTGAGCATCATGGAGGGCTGGTTTGAAAAGCTCACATCCTTCTCTGGGTGCTTTGCAAACTATTTTAAAACATTTTTTCATGCTTCTGAAATGGCACTAAGGGCACAGTGTGCCTGCTTTGTGCAGGTATCCTGCACTGCCTTCCATGCACGGGTGCAGAAGAGGCTCAGGAGTGCAGAGCACATGCCAGGGCTGAAAATCAAGTTTTCTCTAAGCAGGGGAGCTCTGCTGGTTTATGAGATACTCTTCTAGGTAAAGGATGAACACTGTGAGCATTCAGGTTTGGGGAAAATAGAAACAGTTCTGCAGCATTAGAGAAAGCCCTTTCTACAATCTAAGGTAATTTAAATTTTAAAAGTAGCAGTAGTGCACTCACTGTTGGGTTTTTTGTTGGTTTGGATTAACAGTTCTTCATTTTCAGTCATGCAGGAAAATGTTTTGCAAGGCATTAGTTTATTTATTTATTTAGATCTTTTAATATCAGAAATTGAAAATTCAAGTGTAAAAGACTATGAAAAAACAGCAGTAAAGAAATCCAAAGCTATAAAAGCTTATGGTGAGAATTTAATGCAGAAGCAGCTGTTATTTCCTGGGGAGTTAAGGTGTATAAACTCCTCCATGGCTGTGCATCCCCCCAGTCGTGGTGTGAGGAATTAGCGCTCACTGCAGTGTGCAAACGGAGCCCGCCAGCCTCTGAGGCAGCGATTCATCTGTACCCAGGAGTTAAATATGACAATGTTAGCATTTTTCATTTCCCTGACGTTACCATTAATAAAGCAATGATCCAAAAGAAGCTTTGCTGAGTCTGTTCTTTATGCTTCCATCACTCACAACTAGATAATTTCACAGAGGATCGTTTTTAAATTAAATGACGATAAAAGCGCTCTGCTGTCCTGTGCTCACTAGTTCATAGAAGTCTATCAAGTCATTAATGTGTCATGACAAACTGTGAGTTGGATACAAGAGTAATTAATTATTTGCATAAATAACAGGTTGAACTTTGTGCTTTCAGCCACAATGACACATGCACGTGGATGTGCTGGAGCCCCTGGCAGAGGTCACGGGAGGGTGAGGGCTGAGCTGGCACAGGCTGGTCCCACTCACACACTTGGGAGCTTTTGTGTTTCCAAGTTCTTCACTGATGGTTGCTTCAAGAGAGCATCTGATCTTTGGAGCTTTAGCGAACAATTATACAGATTTTCATAATCACCATTAATCACCACATATTTTTCAAGATAATTACAGCAACTATTATTTAGATTTCTCTTTTATGTGCACATTGTAGAAAAGAACAAGTGCTTATTACGCTGGGTAGTGTAGAGAACTACTGTCTGAAGTTCTTTGTCATCCAGAAACTCATTATGTTAGCTGATGCTGCCTGTGAAAGTTCGTCAGCATGTTTAAATTAGGGTAGCATTGGCAGGTCTGATTATTTAAATCTGGTAGCTTGGCTAAAAATATAGTTATTCAAGAAAGATGAATTACTAATTTGACAACTGAGATTTAGTTGGAGTCTGCAGCACAGAAGGCAGCATCTCTCGAGTGCTTAGAGAAGGGTGGCAGTACTTTTACAGATTCCTTCTGGCACTGGGGCTTTGAGGGGCAAGAGCAGCTCTGCCTACCTGTGCAAGGAGGCTTTAATCTGCAAGGTGCAAACACTTTATGGATCTTCAGAAATATTTTGAAGTCCCAGCCTTTAAAGGAGTTGGAGCCTGTGTGGGTCAGTGCATGAGCTGCTCCTATGATGAGTAAAGCTATAAACCTGGGACCTTGCCCACCACTTTTATTTGAATCAGCATGAGTACCTTTGGAAAGATCTGTGCTTTGTCATCGACCAGAACCAGTTCTTTTATCCCCTGGTGTTACTGTCTGCTGGTCTCAAACGTGGCACAGATGGAGGAGCCTGGTATAGCCTTTGGCCACTCTGGAATGGGAGCTGCAGCTCAGGGCCAGGGCCTGGGTGTGACTGTGACACTGCCCATGGAGGTGGTGGCACAGGGGGGTCTCAGCACAGCAGTCACTCCTCAGAGCCTGCCAGGAATGCTTTAAAGGCAAGAGGAGAAAAAAAAGGAAAAAGGGATAAATCAGAGGCTGCTGCTGATGTTTATTTACAGAACAAGGGACATGGAATTAAAATGCTCTCCTAGACTTCTGGTTTCATTTAACTTTATTATTAAATTAGCTGCTACTGTAAACAGCAGTTGTGTGCTGCCTCACAGTGTGCAGCAGGAGCAGTGGTCCCCGTGGCCAGGCCCTTGTGCTGGACACCCCAGTGCTGGATATCAGTGCTGGACACTCCAGTGCTGGACACCCCAGTGCTGGGTATCAGTGCTGGACACCCCAGTGCTGGATATCAGGGCTGGACACCCCGGTGCTGGACACCCCAGTGCTGGACAGCTGGTCAGGCTCCCACATTGCCATGGGAGCTGTTTCCTGCTGCTGCTGGCACTGCCTGGCCCTGGGGATCATGGCAAGTCTCCACAGCAGCAGCTGTGGGTTCTCCTCCTGTGAGCAGGGCACTGCCCAGGCGAGGTGGGGACACAGAAGGATCCTTCCCCAGAGCATCTCCTTTGTTCAGGGCATTTGCTCAGCCCTGGAGCAGACACAAGGGGGGAGCTCTGCTCCCTGTGCACCTTGTCTTGGGGTGCCCAGTGCCTGCCTGCAGCCCCTGGCTGGCCCAAGGGCTCCTGGAGCCCGGCTGAGCAGGGGAGAAGGGGTGGCACTGGCAGTGACTGCCCGGGGGTTGCTTTGGGTAAAGTTTCCAGGACTGGTGGCATTTAAACCCCGGTCCAGCGGTGCCTGGCTGTGAGGGGGATGCTGAATGAGCACCTTGCTTTGTGCTTTGTGCTTTAATGCATTTCAGCAGCGGGCTGGTGACGGGCCTGACACGGCAGCTCGGCGCTCGGGGAGCGCAGCGTTAATAACCCACTTCCATGCATCATGCCATTCTTAAGCATGATCGTTATGATAAAGGGCATATACTTAATTACAGGCCTGCTTAATTACAGCTCTGTTGAAGCTCGTTTGTTTAGGAGAGTGCTAATTGCGCTGCGGAGCCTTTGGCTCACCCTGCTTTTATCTGCTGCTCTGCTGTGGTTCCGAGCTCCGGGTGGGCTGGGCGGGGGCTCGGGCTCCGGGGATGCACACTCAGCCTGGCTCAGGCTTTCCACTGCTTTACAAAGCTGCCGTGTGCCTGATCAAAGGGGTTTTCTGTCGGATAACAAGTGCAGATGGTCTTGCAGGTTTAAAACTTCCTGGATTTGGTGATGCTGCTTTTCATCTGTTTCCTTTTGTTTCCCTTTGCGCTGTGGCTGCCTCACAGCACCTTTGATAACAAAACTGCTACGTGGAGGGGGTTTTTAAATCGAGAATAGACAAAGCAAGTGTAAAAGGCTGAGTATTCTTAAATGACCCGTTTAATCACTAACATGGTAACTCAGTGGTTCTGTGGAAGTTAGAAACAGCAGACAGAGGAGCACTGGATTTGTTGGCTCAGTTGCTTTCTGTAAGAAAACCTTATTTGAGGATCGCTGGGTGGCCTCTCAGAGCTTAAATCTGCTCTAATTCGAAGTTTTTTATTTCTTTCAGAGTTGAAATTTAAAGACTTCAGATGTTAAAGGTGTAATTGCAATAAAGGGGGTATATCTGGAGTGTGCATTGCCTTAGAAACATGCCCTTTTCAGTCTTGTGTGCAAATTGCTGAGTTATGTGTTTTAAAAATGTATCTCCCTTGTACTACCACATCTTGTGGGAGGCTTCCTGTGACACGGTGATAGCAAGACACAAACACTGATCATTGCCCTGGGATGAATATACAAGATGGTGTAAAGCCAAACAGTGCTCTGAGTACCATTAAGGTTATGCTACAGAGGAAGCTGGGCTGTGTTACATGAGGCTGTGCCATGTGCTGTCATGTCCTCGTGTCTGTCTTCATATTCCTCTGGTTTACATCCTTCAGACGTGGTTTGCAAGTGTTTGAGCTCCACTGCTCACTGCTGAGTTGACACTGGCAGCAGGCAGGCCAGGGAGGTGCTTGGCTCTGGTGTTTGTCACCGTCCTGCCCAGGTGGTGGCAGCTGCCTGCCTGGGACAAGGGCTGGTGTTCACTGCTTTGGGGGCTGCAAGCCCCCTGAACCAAGCCCCTGAACCAGCTATTCTTGTCCTCTTGCTCAGACACCACGAGTGTGCTGAGCTGCTTTGCTGAGGGGTGGTGAATAGAAGTGTGTCCTCCTGCCAATTTCAAATGCTGTCCTGCTTTGCCAGCTCCACGAAACTGGAAGATGGAAAATTGAGGCTGTGAAATTGTGTATGGATAGAGCAAGGAGAATTCATTGGATTCCTGGTTTGGTAGGGACTGACCCAGCTTGTCCACTGGCAGTTTAGAGGGAGGAAAAGGCTGGCAGCAGCGTTTGGGAGCAATCAGCCATGTGTCAATGCTGTGAACACTTGATCTGTCATTGGGAATGTGTGAAGTTGCATGTCAGAAGCCAGCTGGAAATGTCACATGTGATGTCTTGTCCCTTTCAGCAATGGATGGAGTGCCTTTTATGATTTCGGAGAAGTTTGCCTGTGCTCCTGAAGGGGTGAGTTGCCTTTTTTGTTCTCCCAGTGTCTGAAATTCATTGTTTCATGGAGAGCAATCACAAAACATCAAGACAAATTTCCTGCTTCTGGGAGCTTTTATGTTGTGGGGCCAAATACATTCCCAGTGCTTGAGATGGGCTGAGGTTGCATGTCACAAGAGCTGCCCATTAGGTGGGAAAGGCTTTTGCCAGATTGCTTCTAAAACAGAATTGTCCTGGGATTTCAAGGTTTATTACCATCAAAAATAGGAATGGCAGTGGGACTCCCTGGTGTTGAAAGCATTTCTAATTTCTTAGCATAGATTGTAAAGAAAGCTGCAGATGTGGAGTTCTCCTGGATTTACCTGCTGTGAGGATGGCACAGTGCCAGCAGCTTTACTACTTCCTGTTGTGACTGCAGAAGTTCAGGGCAGTGGTAATGGCACAGTGCACTCCAGTGCCATCAGCTGCCAGGTCCTGCCTGGCTGCAGGCAAGCTGCAGAGGGCACCAGGTGGTGCCTGCTTCACCCAAACAGAAGCACTGCTGCTGGTTCAGAATGACCTCTGCGTGTCACTGGGCAGTGCTTGTTAAAGCTGATGATCCAGAGTGCAAAGATTCAGCATCCCACTACCAGTTCCTGAATCCATTTGATCCTAAAGCAGCATCTTTTTAAAAATCAATTTACAGGAAGCTGTTAAGGCAAACACTGGGCCATCAGCTGTGTCATTTTCCAGTAGTGCTCCAGCTTTGTGCTTTCTTCTTCCTGCTGACAGGGGTTTTTCACTTCCCTTGCTTTCTGAGAGGGTTGTTTATGGGCCGTTATTCCCAGAAAGCTGAAGTCCCTGCTGTGAGGACAAATGCAGAGAGATTAGGTCGTGCTAATCCTCTCTGCAGATCCTTTAGACACCATTGCCACCATATGGTCAGTTTGGTCAGGGCTTCCTGCAGCTGGTGCTGCTCACACCTCGAGCTGTGCCCATCCATGGGGGTACAGACTGTGCAGTGGGAGGTGCAGATCTCCCTGGGCTGTGTCCATCCATCCATCCATCCATGGGGGTACTGCTGTTTCACTCCTGCTGGAATCAGGAACAGGATCATGCCTGTGTTTACAGATGGTGCCTCTAAATCTCTGGTGATAGAGTGTTTGCTGACTTTAAACAGAACAAAACAACAAACAAACAAACACACTCCCTGACCCAGAATTTGACATTTTTGTTTCTTTCTTGCCAGATGCAGCCAGTTGATCTCTTGGGTATCACAATCAAAACCCTTGCAGAAATTGAAAAGGAGGTAAGTAACCTGCCAGGCACTGAGCAAATCACGAGGGCTGTGTTCACCTCTTCTTAAGAGCCCTTTCCTTATGGAGAATACTTTTCTTGTCTCTCCTAAGTCACAGAGGATGAATAAAGTCAAGCAGTAAGCTCAGGGTCAGGGATGCCCTCTATGATCTGTGATGAGTGAAGACACTTCAGGTGGTGAATTTAATGGCAAAGTGTGGGGCCTTGTGTTTATTTTCAGATGTCTGTCTGGGTTAACCTTTCTTTCTCACATATTAACAATACATGGTACAGGCAGGACATTCCTAGGTGCCTCTTGCATGTCAGGGAGGCAAACGGACTTGACTCAGCAATGTCAGGTAAACACCTTCATCAGTTTTTATTTGCTGATGCTGGGAAGTTGTTGCTGGGAGAACTGGGCTGCACTTCAGTGGGAGTGAATGTTTGAGGAGCACAGGGAGGAGGCAGCCACCAAGCCCAGGGTGGTTCTGAGGGAGTGTTCTGGCACATGTGTGACGTATATGGCACAGTGCCGAGGAGCTGCCGGCTCTGCAAAGGTCACCTCACCTCTAAAGTCAGCCTAGGAGGAAACTTGTCTCAGCAGCACATGCTTCTTCAGGCACCGGTCTGGCAGCTCAGGGGCTGCCTGCAGGGGTGTGGGCTGCACAGCCCTGCTTGTGCCCTCACAGGCCTGTGGAGTGTGGGGACAGCAGCACTGGAATCATTTGTGTGGGCCAGGGAGGAGAGGCCAATACCTGCCTGCTGTCCCACAGCTCCTGCTCTGGAGCAGGCTGTGTGCGTTCCAGCGTAATGAAAAGTATGATTATGCAGCCCATATTCCTTGATGAAGCATCTTGTCTGCACATAGAGAGCTACACATATAAATATTGTGAATTTCGGCATGGCTTTATTTCCCTTGCAAGCAATAGCACCATTATAGCAAATCTTCTGGATATCCAAAGCAGCCAGAATATTCTCCCTGGAGCAAGATGCCTTGCAAAAAATATTCCCAAAGAATTCCAAGAATTACTGTTCTCTGTCACCACATTTGCAGATGTATGCACCCATCCTCCAAGTTTAAGGCAGCTGAATTTCAGGACTCTACCCTGTCAGGAAAATGATGGAAATAGATGCAAATCCTGGACTGCACGTGAGCTGCTGTCATTGCCCCAGGATGGCACAGCTGTGCCCAGGGGGTGCACAGAGAGCTGGGCTGTGAGGAGGTGGTGAAGTGCAGGTGTAAGTGGCACATGCCATCACTTGATGGTGAGTTTGGTGCATGTAGGACAGAGAGGAGAGCACAGGACAGACAGTGCTGCTGCCAGCTCTCCCAGCAGGGCTCTGGGGGTTTGTCCTTGCCACCCCTGCCTGTCCTGGGCGGGGTGGAGTCTCTGAGCAGGCACAGGGCCAGGTGCAGGTGGTAGCAGAGGTGGTGGCACTGTCACTGTTCACAGCTCTGTGTGGATGCTGTGGCAGTGAGGGCAGGGTTCCGGCCACTGGCAGGGTGCACCCTGTCTTCATTTGCGCTTGGCGTGGCGTGAAAAGTCTAGAGAGAGTCTAATTAGTAAAAGGAGCATCCAATATTCATCATTCCTTTTAAACTGATAAGGAAGGCAGTTCATTTAACCACTGAATTGCTACAAGTTTTCATGGGCTGCTCTTTGCAAATATATTTAATGAAGAAGTTGTAAATCTGGAACAGCTTAAAATTTTAATTTTACACAGAAATATTTTTCCTTGTTTGCATGTTTGTAGTCAATTCTCCTGAGTGCAGTCACATGAAATGTTCTTTAAATGAACATATTTGCTAACTGGCATGATTTCAGATTTTAAAACATTGGTTCCAGCAATTAGGAGTTTCCTCAGTTCCCCAATGACTGGAGAGATTCGTCTTGATTATAATTGCTCTTAGCCACGCATATCTAATTTGTGTCTTTTTAAGTGTTAATTAGTAAACAGTTTGAGCTGACATCTTTATGCGTTTGGGTGTTGAAAAATGAGGCCTCATTGCGTGTGCCAGCGGCTGCGGCATCGCGACAGGCGGTGCGGCCGTGGGAGTGAAGGCCTGCTACAGCCTGGATGTAGAGCTGGTATAGACCCGGTATAGACCCGGTATAGACCCAGTATGGACCTGGTATAGACCCGGTATAGACCCGGTATAGACCCAGTATGGACCTGGTATAGACCCGGTATAGACCCGGTATAGACCCAGTATAGACCCGGTACAGGTCCAGTACAGCCCTGGTATAGATCCTGGTACATCCCTGGTACAGCCCTGGGTGTAGACCCGGTATAGACCTGGTACATCCCCGGTTCAGCCCCGGTTCGGCCCCAGTTCAGCCCCGGTTCCGCCCCGCTTCAGTCCCATTTCAGCCCCGGTTCCGCCCCATTTCAGCCCCGGTTCAGCCCCCGCAGCCCCGGTTCAGCCCCGGTTCCGCCCCATTTCAGCCCCGGTTCCGCCCCGGTTCCGCCCCGCAGTCCCGGTGCCCCATCCCGCCCGGCCCGGCACGCAGCCGCGGCGCCCCCTGCCGGCCGCTGGCGGGCTCGCCGGGCTGCGCTCGGCAGGAGCGGCGCTCCCGGGCCGGCACCAAAAGGGGGTCGGCGTTGGAAGTGGCACGGCCCTGGTACAGCTGGCACGGCCCCTGCCCGGCTGGCACCGCCCTGGCCAGGCCCCAGCAGGGCTGATGGTTGCCCGGAATGTCTCGCTGGCAGCCCGGCCCCTGCACAGGGATGCGTTTGTGTATGTGACATTCCAGGAGCCACAAACGCGGCACCGGGAGGTGCATGGAGGGACAGTCCGTGCTCGGGGCCGTGGCCGTGGGTGTGCCAGGGTCCTGGGCAGATCCCACCCCGGTAACCCCAAAATGCGGAGTTGCTTTCACCTCCCACCCGCCCCAGGAAAGCCGCCCGTAACCCCGGCCTGTCCCGGGTGCCCTGGCAGCGGGCAGGGTGGCCACAGGCCACGAGATGGCACTGCAACCGTGCACTGACTGCTACCGTGCATTGCTACCGTGCATTGTTACTGTGCATTGTTACTGTGCATTGGTACTGTGCATTGGTACCCTGCACTGCTACCATGCATTGTTACCATGCACTGTTACTGTGCATTGCTACTGCGTTTGCTACTGTGCATTGCTACCGTGCACTGTTACTGTGCATTGTACCGTGCATTGTGCATTGCTGCCCTGCACTGTTACCCTGCACTGTTACTGTGCATTGTTACCATGCGATTTTACCGTGCCCTGCGAGGGACGGCCTCAGTTCCACGGCTGTCCCTTGTGTGCAGGGACATCGTGGGACACAGGAATGGGTATACAGGGATTGCCAGCCGAAGATGTTAATTCTGATGGTAGTGGCTTGTGTAAACCGGCCAGGGGAATGTTTCTGACCAGCTGATTTATGGGCAGGATGAGTTGGTCATGTTTGTGTCAGAGCTGGGTTTTGGGGGAGGGGGTGACCTGGCAGGTCACTGATGTGGGTCAGGTGGCATGGCCCAGCTGTTCTCTCATTGTTCTGCTGCTGATCTGTCCCAGCACAGCACGGGCAGTGCCGTGGGGGGCAGTGCTGCAGGTTTCCTCTCTCTGCTTTGCCCACAGTACGACTACAGCTTCCGGACGGAGCAGAGCGCGGCCGCCCGCCTGCCGCCCAGCCCCACCCGCTGCCCGCCCGTCAGCGTGCCACCGTCCTGAGGGGCCACGGCTGGAGAGCGTGTGGGTGTGCACTGCTGAGCAGGGCTGGGACAGGGGACACGGCCACCAAACCATCCATCCATCCACCGCGGAACCATTCATCCACCACAGAACCATTCATCCACCATGGATCCATTCATCCACCATGGAACCATCCACTATGGAACCATCCACCATGGATCCATTCATCCACCATGGAACCATCCACAGGCCCGGCCGTGTCCCCACTGCCCCCGCCCTGCACTGCACCACCCCTGCACACACCACGACCCTCGGGCAGCTGCCCCCACCCTGCCCTTCACTCCCCTCTCCACGTGAGTAGAGCACTGGGAGCCTGACCAGCCCCGTCTCATCCCCAGCGGGTGACCCTGCTGCAGGACAGCCACAGCATGCAGACTGCAGCAAACCTCTGCCAGCACAGCCAGGAGCTTGTGGAGACATCTGAGCCCTAAAAGGAGCAATAGAGGGCACAGCTGGGCACTGCCACACCGCTGCCCTGGAGCTGCTGGGCTCTCGACACCGTGGCACTCAGTCCAGTGCAGAACTCAGCTGCAGTGAGTGCCAATCCCTCTGCCAGGGGCTGGGCACCGGAGTTCCACTGTGGCTGGCATCAGTCTCAGATCCACCGTGGTCACTGGATTTGCTGTAGGCTGGGGCAGCCAGGGCCCCTGGCTCTCGCTGGGCACTGGCAGGGCAGGCAGGGTGCCCAAGGTGCGCTGCAGCTCCTGAGATGAAGCACCTTCGCTTTGCACAGGGTGTCCATCTGTCCCTATGGATCTAGGGCAGCAAGTGTCCTGTGTTTCCTTCTGGATGGATGCTGGCAGTGACGCCCTGGCAGTGCCCCACTGCCCCCAGCCAAGCTGCCTATGGACCTGCTGACAATTGGGATGCCATCGCCTGCCTGTCATTGAGACACTTCTCTAACGTGTTCCCCGCTAGCTGCTAAAACAAGAGAGATGTGCCTGTTTCCTGGCATTCATGGGGGAGCACTGAACACTGACATGGCACATAGGATGAGCGTGGGATTCATGAAACCCTAACCTCTGCCTCCCTGTGATTCCTGACTGGGCTTGCTCCCTAGCCCAACGCATGTCTTGGAGAAGTCCATTGCTGTAATAAGTTATTTACAAGTGCCCATCTGACTCTGTGCTGCTCTTTCGAGTCTCTGCTGTAGAACAAAGATACATCATGGCAGCAAAATGGCAATTTTGGAGTGAGAGTTAAAACGTACATTTTTTTATATTGTAAATACTGATTCCCTGACCCCATTGAAATGCAATTGCTATGGTAACAGTAACAGTGTTGTTGCTCACAGCCTGGGTTGTACATGTGCCCCGATTCACTTTGCACTCCCTTGGATTGATCTGGCATTTTCTATTTGCACAGAGTGGTAACTAACAGCAGGTTTTGTACTGTCGGCTAATATTTTTTATTTGTACATAAGTAAAATAATTCTTGTCCAAAGATTCATTTCTGGTTTTAAGGCACCACACTGTACTGCTAGGATAAAGAGCACAAAATACCGTGACATTCGGGACAAACTGAGTCCAGATCTTTGCTTCAGCTTCCAATCAGGTAAATAATTTTCTGGAGCTGCCTCTGTAGAACTGCCATGTGGTTGGAGAGCAGAGGCCAGTTTGGTTGCATATATGTTGTTTTTGGACAAAAGAGCTAAAGCTGTGCACCAGCTCTGGAGCCCTTGGGTGACCCCCTGGAACTGCTCGTTTACTTGGAGCTTGCACCACCATTTCTAGTTGTTATTTATCCTGCAGTAAAGAAAAGCCAGACCTCACTGCCAGGCTTCACAAAGGGCAGATTGATGATGCCGACATCGACAAATGAACATACCATGGCAGCTTGGTCATTCGGCTCAGGTTCACTTCAAGTTCAAATCCACTCTATGCTGTAGTGCTGTGCCCATGTCATCCATCTTTTCTCTTTCTATTTTTCTGCTTGTAATTTGTTCTGTAGTTTTCTGTGACATCCATTTATAGCTTCTCCTGTGGCTCAGTGGTCACGGCAGGTAGGCAGGAGCCCTCTGCAGCAGTGAGTTCCTCGTGGCTTTGGGATGAGAGCTGACCTTCCCTGTTCATGGTGGAGCACCGAGGGCTGCAGAGCAGCACAGGGCACAGCACAGTCTGCAGAGCTCCAGGGGCAGTGCCTGCCACAGGGACATGGACAGGGAGCTGCCAGGAGCCCCTCCTCGAGCCCCCTGCTCCAGCCACCTCTTCCAGAAGGGCAGGGTTGTCTGCACAGGGGATGGGGGCTCAGCAGGGAGCAGGTTCTGAGAGCCACCAAGCCCCAGGCTCAGTGCCACACTCCCTGGGTGTGTCTGGGGAAATGGGTGCAGAGTTTCGAGTCCCTTATGTAAGAGAAAATCAGTGCTTTAATATTTATACCCACTGCTAGGCTTGCTCAGCCTTCTTGGAGATAAGGAGTTCAGCTTGCTCTGCAGTGACCTACAGGAAACACTGGATACTTGAAACACTGGCAGGATACACGGCTGGGACAGGCATCTACATCTTCAGGATATATTTGTATACTTACTTCTCCCTCTCTAACACTGGGCCAGCAAAGCTGCTTCAGGATTCACCTGCAAACCTTGAGAGATGAGTTTGCTCTCCATGCTGTGGTCCTGCACCGTGCAGGGACAGCCTGTTCCAAATGCACAGACAGGACAGATGCAGTTCCTGTGGGGCAAACACAATGAAGGTGTTTTGAACAAAAAGCTGCACCTGCTGAGAGCCAGCTGAGCTCTCAGCCCTGCTCACCACAGGCTGGAAAACCAGGCAATTCCAAAAGGGAGAGGGCTCAGAGCCAGTGCTGGAAAGCACAGCGAGACACAGTGCAGGGTGGTTGGCTGTGTCAACTTCTCAGTCCACTGATCAGAGGAAGCTTTTTTTATTGCACTGCTGAATTCCTGAGACCAGGGGTGTCAGGTCAGCATTTCCACAGGAAGGTTTTATTGGCTGTTCCATAACTTTTGTAGTCACGGCAGCTCAGTGCAAGGCTGGTCCTTGCATCCTTCCAGTGAGTCCTCCATGCTGGCATGTGCCATGGCCAGTACCAGCATCTCTCATCTTCTCCCTGCCCAAGATGTGACAAGACATGACGTGGAAGAGTGGGCCCAGGCAATAAATGTTCAGGGAGTCTGATGTGGATGTTGTCTGGCTGTGGAGAAGCCTTCTGGAGCATAAGGGGAGGGGAGGAGTCAGTGGAAAGCAACAGAAGTGAATTTGCAGAGCTTTACCAGATGTTCTTGGCTACCTTGCCTGAATTTGTAGAACAAAACAGGTCTCTAGGTAGTTTAATCTTGTGGCTGATGGAGAAGTTAGTTTGCCAAATTGTTACACATCTGCAACAGAGACAGAAAAGCAGCAGTGAGGGGTTTGCTTACTGTAAAATACGCCTTCTGATGTGAGTTCATAGTGACACGCTGCCTCCCGGGCTCCTCATGGCAAGCAGCTGGTCCTGTGCCAAGGTGACTCGTGGCCACCCAGGCCAGGCTGTGCTGCCTGCTGTGTTGATCGTGGAAAGGCAAGAAGTTAGTCCAGAAAGTGATGTAGAGTGTGAACTTCGTGATAAAATTCAAGTGTGAATAGTTGTAGCAGGTGTCTTCCCTTATGTGGGAGCACCTCGTATCTGTAGTTCCATAGGAGTAAACTGTGTCAGACTGTTCCTGTGACTGTCCCTGCGTGTCCCCACGGTGCTTGTGGAGGTTTCCTGGGAGTCTCCTGTACACTGGGAGGTTGTTGGTAGTCTGTAGCATTTGGGCTTGTTCGGTTTCACACCCACCTCTGCCCCCTCAGTGTCCTGAGCTCTCCAGACTGAACCCCCCTGCTGCCCAGCCTGGAGAACTCCTGTCACGGGCACTGCACGTGCCAGGTAGGTGCTATGGCACTGCCATGCCTCCACGGGCCTTGGCACCTCCTCTCCTGTGGGGGCCAGAAATCCCCTGGGAGGAGGGGAAATGGGTGGAGCTGGCTGGTGCCACCTGGCCCTCGCCTCCCCCCACTCCCCAGGTGACACTGGCTCTGTCCCCCAGGTGTGCCCACAGCTGCTGTGCCACGGCAGGCACACCTCACTGCACCCAAACAATTACCTCAGCCTTGGAGCCTTGAGCAGCCTGGCATCCCCTGGCAGTGGGACAGCCCACCTTGTCACCAGGCTGTGGGACAGCAGGGGACAGGCTGCTCCTCTGTCACCAGCCAGCTCATCCACCACAGGGAAACCAAACACTTGGGATATTCTGGTCGTTTGTTGTGAAATTGTTTCCTAACAGCAACAGATTTAAATGTCATCATACAAATGGCAGAGAGAAACCTTTTATGCAGTTGCAAAGTTGTTTTCTAAGATGGTTGGGTTACTGAAAGTGATTTTACTGTGCATTAATCTTATGAATGTTACTATGTTTTATATTTATTTTAGATGACCCTCCTGTATTTTACAAAGGGAAGTTTCATTGTGTGATAACTCTCTGTATTCTTAATATAATTTGTTAAATGAAACTTGTTTTAATCAGATAATTCTGGGTGCTTTGTGTTTTAATTTTCTGACGAAAACTGCTACCTGGACCAGAAGGGTGAACTACAGAAGTGGCAACACGATCCCCTATAGGGAACATGGTCTTGTTTGTGGCTTTTTTTCTTGGAAACTGGATATAAAAAGCCTTGGAAAATGTGCCTAAAACGTCTTTCTCTACAGGTGTGCCGCTGAGTCAAGCTCAAGGTGCAGGATTGGGCACAGCCTGGCAGGAGCAATACCCAGCGATGGTGCTGGCAGCCGTGGGGGCAGCAGTGGCCACAGCTGAGGCTGCAGTGGCCACCCTGCAGCAGTGCAGGTACCTGCAGGCTGGGGCAGCGAGCCCTGAGGGAAGGGGCTGCTCAGCCAGGGGGAGGCTAATACTGCACTACACTGAAAATTGTTTTTCTTTGTGCTAAATTATTATTCTTCTGAACTTGACCCAAGCTAGTGGTGCACAATCTGACCTCTGGCATCTTCTCACCCCAGACAGTATTTCTGTCTCGCTTATTTTGAGTGCTCTTTGAATTAAGGGAGATTAATACCCAAGTTCCCGACATTCTCTTCAGGCATATGTTTTTATAACCTTTTGAAAGCAGTACCACTTGCTCCACAAAAAACTCAGAAGCAGCATCTTGTGGCTGCCGTGGGAGCTGTCACTGGCACCTGATTGAATGTCCTGGCAGGGAGGAGGTGCTGTGGGGAGGACATAAACCAGAGTGGGCCCCTCCCGTGCCAGCCCTGGCTCCCAGGCAGGCTCTGCAGGGTCAGGGCTGTGCTGCTGTCACCTCTGTCACCTGCTGCCTGTGGGCTCAGCACACCCAGTGCCTGGGGATGCAGCTGAGCTCCCAGCCTGGCCAGGAGAGCCCTCACCCCCTGCACTGGGCTGGGGCTGAGCTGCCTCACATCCATCATTCACCGAGCCTGGTTTCCAAGGAAAACCTCTCATTCTGCTCTGCTTAGTGCTTGGAGACGTGGGAGCAGCAGTTTCTCTCTGGAGAGGTGTCCTGTGGCCATTCCTGCCCCAAGGACATCCCCAGTGCCTGAGGGGAGCAGCAGGGGCTGGCACAGCCCCTGTGTCATCAGGGCTCTTCTGGGCTTTGTGTGCCGGTGGCTTTGGTGGTGTTTTGTTTTCTTTTTTCCTCTCCCTCCTACAGCTTTAAAAATTAACTTGCCTGGGGAGTTTCTCAAAATCCTTTCCTTTCTCTGGAATGATGGATAAGCCATGTAACTGATTGTCATGGCCCTAGGGAGGATAAACATCTTCTGCAGTTTAAAATAAAACCTCCTCGCTCCTTGGTTAATAAGTGTTGAAAGAAGCACAAACAGAGCTAACATGGGATTTCCATGACTAACAAGATGACCACATCAGTGAATGTTGTTTGGGGTTAAAAATGACTCAGCTTTTGCTTCCCCTGGGTAAGATGTTTTATCCCAGTGCAGGAAAAGCTGCCAAGAGCACTTTGAAGCTCTGGCAAAGGCGATGGAGCCAGGATTGTGAACTGGGAAGTGTTTGAATGCCGGGTTAAAAAAACCCTCATAAACTCCCCTCCATGTGTGCGGATTTCTGGAAGATAAAGGAGCCCACAGCTTCATCCAGCTTGTGCTGACTCTTTTCTTTTCAAAAGCCTTTTCAGATGTTTTCACTTTTCTGCTTGCTTTGTTGAAAGATGTAAAAATTTAAGACAACCACAAAGTAAACATTTCAAAACTTTCTATTCTGAAAATTAGTGACATTTTCAAAATCCCTCAAATTCCATTTCAGCACTATCAGAAATGAAGATGTTTGAGTTTTTTTTTGATTGGCGAATTTTCCAGGCAGGTTTTTGTTTATTGATAACTTTTATTTTTCAAAGAAAATAGATTTATTATTCAGTAGAAACACTAGATAAGTAGATGTCTTGTCAAAATCAAGCAGGTTTTCTTTATTAGAGTGAAATAGTAATGAACTCATCTGCTTCCAATATTTATAAAGAGTAGGGAAGGCCATTAATTCTGCTGCTTGTGAATAAAACCATCTGTGATTTCTTTCCATTTGATGTGTTTTGGTTTTAATATACATTTTTCACAAATAAGTGTAGGGATTTTTTGTGAAAATGTCACATTCAGAATCTCATAAAGAAGGAACGCAAGGAGGGGGAAACTAAATGTTTTGTTAGCTCAGTAATTTCTCACCTTGCACAGAGAGTAAAATTCCTGCCAACTTTAACACATTAGGCGACAGAATTACATGTTCAGCTCTAATGCAATCCATGACATGGAACAAGGCAAACAGAGGATGTTTGGAAGTTTGTTTTCCTTTGGGAATCACACAGCACATTTAACTTAATCTGTCCTGACACTTGAATTATAACATGAGCTTCTTTAGGGAAGCAAAATGGTAGATGCCTCTTTTTAAAGCAAAGCAGAAGTTAATAAAACGGGCAACACGTCGAGGAGAAAAAGCCTGAATGAACATCATGCAATTCTCAGAGCAAATGGGCTCTAGTCTGGGGTTTTCCACCAGAAATGCTGGAAATCTGGTGACATCCTTCTGCTGAGGCTGAAATTGGACCTCTAGAATTTTACTCGATGAAAGCAAAAGCTGCAAGAATGCCCCAAGTGAGAGCACTTTGTCGATGGACTTGTGAGGGTTCTGTCTGCAATCAAGCTGAGTATTCACCCAGCTGCTGTGCCAGGATCCATCTCCCAGTCCTCCCAGCAGCTCCTGCTCTGGGGGCTGCCCTGTGCCTCAGCTCCCTGAGCTGTGCCTGCAGGGCTGGGGGAGAGCTCTGCTCCCAGCAGCACAGCCCAGGGACAGGAGCATCCAAACGGGGCTTCAAATGGTAATAGGGAAAATTCACACTGGGTATAGGAAAACTCCCTAGAGGGGAAGCAGGTGGGGCCTGGGAGGTTGGTGGGTGTCCATCAGTCTTTGCCAAACCGGAGTTAGAAGGGGGGCTGAGGCTGAAGCTCAGCAGTGCCAGCAGTGGGTCCTGCCCTGGCTCTGCCCCTCCTCAGGGAGCATGACTGATGTTGCCATGGCAGAGTTGCCATTTGGGTTGTTTGGGTTTGCTGGGGGGGTGACTCCAAAGCTACTGAAGTGTCAGGAAAACAGCCCAGGAAGTCATCATGCTGTAAAATCGTTTCAGTTTAACTCCCTGGCAGGGGAATGCTCCCGCCAGGAGAGTTTGAACACGGTCCTCACTCTAAAACAAGGCAAGAAGCCCGTGGTGGTTGTTCCCTGGTTATTCCCAGGTTATTCCCTGTTGGTGTCCCACAGGAGCACGGCAGGGGTTGGCTGGATACACCAGGCCAAAGGCAGAGGGCACAGGGTGAGCAGAGTGAGGAGAGAGGGAGAGCAGGATAGCCTGGGCCAGGGGGGTGTGGGGGGGTGGTGACAATTCTGTGGTGACAAATTCAGGGAAAAGCTGTCATGGCCATGGGCTGGCAAAACCCAAGGAGTACAAACTTGGGGATGTGTGAGGATCAGTTTCAGCAGCCCTGGAGGCCACAGAGGTGGCTTCCTGTGACTGATTGTTCTCTGAAGCACACAAAGACTTTGTGCTTTTCCCACCAGCACACAGCCCTGTTCCCACAGTCCCCAGCAATGACCTGCCATGGGTGGCAGAAGCCAGTCAATAGACTCAAAGCCCTTAATGCAAGCGTTTTCCCTGTTCTAACTCTAAATTCCTTTTTCTGTCCAAATTCCTACTCATATGAACGTTTTTGGAACTTAATTATCCTTGAGACTTCTACCTCTCTGTGAAATCTGGTTTAAATCAGTAAAGAAAAGAGTTCAAAGTTATTGGGCAGGACAGGCAGACAGACAAGCACACAGGGATCACAGGAACCTTGTTTTCATAGGAAACTAGATTAAAAAAATCCCACAGCAGTTACCAGCCCCTTTGGTGGCACGGCTGCCTGGGTGCTGGGGCAGCTGGGTTTGTGCTCCTGGGAAGGGGAGGGGGCTGCAGCAGACCCTGCTCCTTCAGCCAGGGCTCCTGGGCACTGATTCTGCAGCCTGTCTGCTGCTTCCAGCTGGATGCAGATTCATGACATCCCTGCTCACTCTGGCATGCAAACCTGTACCTAATTTCTTCTGAAACGGGCCCTGAGGAAGTCAGCAGATGTTATTATTAAAGCATTGAGCATCAGCAGCTCCCGAGATATTGTCAGTCTGTTAATGAGCTGATCAAACTGGGGAAGGCAAGGGCTTTCCCTACTTCTTAATAAGGAAAATAAGACCTCCAAGGTTAAAAGACTTCATTTAAACTGCACCAAGTTTATAGGTTGCAAAATGTTCTTTAATCTTTTTATTCTTAGAAGGCCCTAACTGCCCGTGAACAGGAGTGGGCATTATCTTAAATGATCCCACAAGAACACAGCAGCCCTGTCTTGGTGGGGTTTGATGGCATTTTGCTCCCTTAGTCTCCTTAACTAGACATTTCTGTGCACTTTCTGCAATTCTTTTGTGAACATTCTGTGCATCATTACCCACAGCTCTGCCCCAAGACTCCTGATGATTTGGGAATTACTCAGTTTTACTGTTTGAAAGTTAAACTGATTTTCCTGTCAATATATTTGTTTTTGCAGTTTTGCGAATCTTAAATCCCAGCAGTTTCCCAAGGCTGCAGGAGACACAAGTAAGCCAGAAATACCCCAAATTAGGTATCTCCCTTCACCTCTGTGTGCCTGACTCTGAGCCTGTCCCTGTAGCTGCAGACCCTCTGGATGCTGTTCTAGTAGCAGTGGTCAATGGGGAACCCACTTTGTTGGCTTTTCTCTTAACCCCATACTATCTGGAAGTCTGCTTGTGGTTTTCCACCTGCAGGGATGTTTGGAAATTGGACACCAGTGATAGTGATATAACAGTACTGGTAACAGCTAAGAGTTGGAAAGAAAACATGTATTATTTCTACAGGAGCAGAGGAGCATGGCATGCCTTAACAGTGCCTTGCCACCACCACTCACCTGAGACACGTCCAAGAACTTCATTTTATCCAACAGGTAAACAGCTGCCAAGGAGGGATCAGAGAAGGAGAACACAGAGAAGGCTCCTTTAATCCTCTCCATCTGCTCTTGGTGCAAGTGGGAAGGAGAGCACAAAGGTGAGGCCCCCACGTCCTGCAGGAGCTGGGCTGGTGTGGCTGGGGGCAGCCCCGTGCCAGGGGCACTCCCAGGTGCTCAGCAACACTTGCTCCTCACCATGGATGGCTGAGCTCACGCCCAGGCCATGATTTATTCCAGCATGGACATATTTACACCATCTGAGAAGCAGGGCCTGCTATAAATATGTCCATGCTCTCCCTTTTGCTATGCACCAGTGAGGAAGGGGCATGTTGTGATAAATTGACCCTGAAATGTGGTGCATGTACATAGTTTCAAAGACTGGAAGGATTGGTCACTTTGGTGTCTCTCTGTTGTGGTTCAATTTGTTATTTTTAAAGGCATCTACTGAACTGTGGCTTCCAGGGAACATTTCCAGCATTACTGACATTTTTAACCCTAACGTGTGTGCTTGGCAAAACTTTATGAACACTAATAAACAAAAAGGATCTCAACTCCATCTGAGCATCAGAGCAGGGCTGTTCTTCCCCTGCTGTGGCCAGGAGGGGAGACATCCACTGGCACCCAGGAATCCTCGGCTTCCCCTGCAGGGAGAGCAGCACCCCAGGGCAGCCAAGCCTTGGTCCCCCAGCACTTCTACTCACCCTGCTCAAGCCCTCCAGGGACCTCAGCCCCCCGAGCAGCCCCACTCACAGGTTTGTGGTCTGCAGGCATCCTTTCACAATCCTGGGTCATTTCTGCTGACTTCAAAAGATAACATGGAACAGAGGAATAATAAACCTGAAAAAGTCAGTGGGAAACACTTGCCCCTGGTTCAGACAAGAGTGTGGAGCTGGGTCTGCTCTGGAGGATGCTGAGGGCACTGCCAGCCACACTGAAGCCAGGGTGCCCAGGTGAAGCTGGTTATCTGCAAGGCTGCATGATCAGGTTCCAGCTGATGGTGAAAGGAGACACCTGAGCCCTTTCTCATCATTTCCCTCAGATCTGGGCTCCATTGGCACATCTACCTTTGAGCTGCTGCCTGCCTCTTCTCCCAAACTGTGAGTATCAGCAATATTTTTTCATCTTTCAGAGGAAGTTTATAATTAGGCTGGAATTCTTCAGGCAGAGGCAAAGGCCATGCTGGTTTGGGTTCGATTGTTTTGTTAAATTTTGAGAAAAAGTTTTCTTCGTTAAAGAATTTGTGCTGGTTTCCAGAGGAATGGCTGAGACCTTCCCCTCTCTAGTATTCAGAGTCTTGTGCAGTTCTAAACTTGAGTTTCTTTTCTGTTTAAATATTGAGAGCTTGTCTTTGCTTTTGTTTTCATGAAACTTGAACTGAGCTGGAGGAGTGCCCCAGGCTGTGGAAGCAGAAGCTGGGTCAGCCCAGTTTGAACTGACTGTGTGCACAGCAGGGCCTGAGCAGCCCGGGAGGGGTTGTCAGCAACACTGGGAAGAGGAAGCTCAGTTTTCGAGGAGTTTTGAATGGTTGTTTGTCTCTGCACAGGCAGAGCAAGGATCTCAGTGTGTGAGTTGGGTGAGCTGGGCTCTGCTGCCCCGGGTGTGAGGAGCTGGCTGTGCTTTCTCTGCTGTGCCATTGTTTGGCACGAGCTGTGTTTGTGGCACTCTGGTGTCGGTGGCCAAGAGTTGCCCCTTTGGATGTGTCTTTTACTTCTATTTTGTCAAACGTTTTTCAAGTTCAGCAGTGATCCCCTGCATGCAGCAGGGTGCCAGAGCTGCAGCTGGGTCCCAGCACAGGTCAGGTTTGGGGGAGTCCCCGTGTGTGGAGCTCCCTGAGCTGTTTGGGGTGAGCTGGGGCTGGTGCTGCTCGCCCAGCCTGTCACCAGCATGGAGCTGTGCCACCGTGGGCTGTGGGGAGAGCTGGCAGGGGAGCAGTTCACAGGAACCCTGAGTGCCAGGGAGCTCCTTGGCCCTGGAGAGGCTCATGCACAGGAGGAGGGATCTGCTCCGTGGTCAGATCTGGGACAGCAAGCAGCCCTTGCTTTCACTGCTGCTGGTTCTTCCATGGTTTCTATTAGCAGGTCACAGGTTTTAGGTGGAAAGCTTTCCTGCAAGCTGCATCACTGAGGGGGCAGGAGAGAAGAGTAGGAATGTTGTTGATGCTGCAAGTAGAGAAATACCCTTGCCACCTGTGGCTGGCCCAGGACCTGTCCCCAGAGCTGTCCCTGAGCTGAGGGAGGCACAGGGGAGGGGGCTGGGCTGGGGCCAGACCTCTGCTGGGAGCACCTGGGCAGGTGGTGCCATCCAGCCCTGCTTGGTGCCCCCCAAACACTCCAGGCCTGAATTCATTACATTTTCACCACTAAAACATCTGAAGGGTTAAAGCAGCCACTGTTACTCTTCTGGTAAAACCCAGCCTATGTGGAGCTGCTGGGTGCAGGTTTCCTTGTTGTCACCAAAACTTTAGAAAACATGAAAGCACTTCGTGTAACTGAAAAGGGCACTGGATTCAGGCTTATTTCTGTGTTTACAGGACTACTGTGGAAGAAAAAAATGTTATTATTAAAAAAAAAAAAAGAATCAAGATAGAGTATTTTTTCATAGCATAACACCAGAAGGAAAGTAGTGCAGCTTTGGACAAATTAGAAACAGGCTTGAGTATTAGACTCTACATGGATGGTACTCGGGTATTAATCCATTAAAGTAATCAAAAGAGCTTAAATAAGAATCTGAAGGCTGCAATATATATGTCAATGAACAAGCTGTAAAACTTCCTGAAAAGGTGATTTCAAAGCCATATTGTCCAAGCTTGGCAAATTGCATATTTAATTATTTTGTCAGTCCCTCTTTCTACTCTAATCTTCTGGTGAAATACCTTTAGACATATGAAATCAGTTAAGATAATTAGGGTATGATGGAATTAGGTGTTACTTGATTTTTAAGAAAGATACCATCCTCTGCCTTGGTATAAAATGTGTGCAGACCCCAAAAGCTGGACTGTATTGTAATGTTTTCTTTTCTATAAAGATCAAAGGTCTCCAGCCCCTTTCAAGATGTTTGCAGAATTTGTTTCCTAATTATCCCACATTTACTTATTTGTGTGCTGGGACATCAGAGTTAACTCTTTGATTGTAAAGATGAGATGGGACCTTCCTCCAGATGACTGTGGCCAGCAAAGCCTTGCATCTCGAAATTGTTTTTCAGATTCCATGGCTGTTCCAGTTCTGAGGTTCTGGTGTGGTTTAGGATAGATGAGGTGTTGTGTTTGCTTGATTTTAATGCCCCAGTCCTCTACAGCAAAGGTTTGGTTTTCTGCAGTAAGAGTTTACACCTTCATTAATATCCTTTACAAGTTTACAAACTCTGGTAAGCAACAGTAAACTATTTAGGCTTTGATTTGTCTGGGAGTTGGAACTGTTTTCACCAAACCTTTATGGTCTTTCCATGATGTGGTGCCTGAGTTTCTTCAGCAGAATTTTCTATAAAAGTTTTGAAATTAGAATTTCTTGGCTCACTTCATTGACTTTATTTTTCCCCCATCTAGAGAGGTATAAAAGACTGACAGGACACCCCAGAAATGTGAAAACAGGCTGTAAGTTTTGCAGTTTCAGTTGTGAAGTTACAAAAATAAAGTTGATTAGAATAGCATGAAATCTATAAAATAAAAAGTAAAATGTTTATAGGGGAAGTCTAATATGAAACATTTTTAAACAATGTGTTTTATTTACTTTTTATACATTTCATTTCTCATATTCTTTTGAACTTTTTTGAATCTTCTCATATGTTTCCTAATTGCATTTGCCTCTCCGACTCCTGTCTGTGTTTCCCTCAGCACGGAGGGGCTGAGTGTTTGTCTTGCTTTGTGTTTGTTCCTTTCCTTTGCAAAACCCACACCCTGCAGGAGCTTTTCTGGGGGTTCGGGGGGGAAATAAATGAGTGCGGGGGCAGCTCCGAGCTCCGGGGGGACCCAGCAGCGCCCACAAATCAACCCCCGGCTGTTCTGGGGGAAAGCTGCTCACGGGCTGCTGGAAAAGAAAAGCTGTTCCCTTTGGTGGAGGGAATGGTGCCTGTGTGTGCTTCGGGACAGGGACAGGAAATGGGGAGAGGGGACAGGGACGGGAGCTGGGGACAGGGACGGGAATTGAATGAAGGGGACAAGGACCGGAGCTGGATGGAGGGGACAGGTCGGGCGCTGTCAGGGTGGGAGGGAANCCCCATCCCTCCCTGGCACCCTTGGTCCCCCCGGCCCCGGAGCGCCCCGGGGTGCCGGTGCCATCCATCAGCTCGGGTGTTCCGGCAGGGTCACAGCCGGGCTGTGCCTCTTGCCGTGAATGATGTCCTTAAATGCTTTCCTGACTTTCGCGGGGATTATTTATTTCTTTGCCATCTTAGCTCAGGTGTGAGGTTACTTATTGTAGTTATTTTTTTTCCCCTCTTCTTTTAAAATTCGGGGAGATTTTCTTTAGAATTCACCATTTCAGTCTTTGCTCTTAAAGTGGTGTTTTGCTCATTTTTTTTTCTCCTAGTATTAATTATTGATCCACATAGGATTCTAAATTTCTCTCTTTCACACGCCTTGATAAGAATAGTTTTCTTCCTCAGTAATCAGCATATTACTCACTTAGCACCCCTCAAAAAGTCAGTATTCATTTCAGTATTTTGTTTGTTATAATTCTTGACTTCAATAACATTGCAGCTGAGTTTTTTACATTATGTACCCAGCTCAGAGAAGTGTTGAGGAAAAGACGGGTTTTTTTAATTAAACATGCACTAAAATACATCTCCAATTCCAACAGCCATTAATGAATATTTCAGGTGATGCTCTGGATTGAGTGCATATCCTTTAGTCTGGGCTGGGTAAAACATTTGAGTTCTTAGCTTTGCATAAATTCCAATTTTTTTTTAAATGACCAAATTTGAAATGAAAAAGCATCTTGGGTGTTTTAGTGATAAGCTTGTCAAAGATCAAGAGGTCTCCTATGCACTTGGGTAAAAATTTTGACTAAACTTGAACTTTAAAATGTCACAGGAGCTTTTGAAGCAGTTTAGCCAGCGTTTCAGCCTGGGGCTGATTGAGGGATGTGGTGCTGCAGCAGAGGCACTGAGGGGTTTCACACCAATTGGATCCAATCTCATCTTGGAGATTCCTAATCTGAGCTGCTTGAGGTATCCAGAACTGTTTATTTGGCTTCTGGCTGCGATTTTGCCCTGATACCCCTTTACTTGAAAACCATGTTTAGAAAAGGGGAAAATAAAAAAGAAGGTGTGGGAGAGGAAGGAAATACAAAGAGATTTTACTGAAGAGCTTGTGTAAGTCCTGGATTTTGAAACTCAACTCAGAAATTCCTCAAAGACACAGACTCTGCTGTATTGCCACGAATAGTGACACAGAACAAACTCCCAGCTCTGGAGTGAGCACGGGGCAGCTGCTGGACAGCAAAGAGCTGCAGCACACACGATGCTGGATGAGGAGGCTTCTCTGTGTTAATTACTGTGATGAGCAGAACAGTCCTCTGCAATCAGCATCCTCGGGAAACCACAGATCCAGCTCTGGTCAGAGGTTTAAAAATAATTTTCAAATCCATCCTCATTGAAAAATATAAAGCACGTTATTACTGGTAAGAATTAAGCTAAGCTTTGTTTTTACTTAATTCTAAACAGATTAATAGCAGATAATAATAACATATATTAGTCCATGAAATGTCTTACCCAGGTCACCCCTACTGAGGACAAGGAGATGCCAGGCTCCGTTCCCTGTCCTTTCTCGTGCTTTTCATTCATTGCAATTTCTGCTGCAGTTTTAGCCAGGGCAGCCAGGAGTGTGTTTGGACACAGATCTCCAGTGCAGCTCCCGTTCTGTTCTGGGGGCTCACCTTGCCGTGCCCGGGGTGGAGCTGGGCGGGCTCGGGCTGTGCTCAGCCCCGGCTGGGACAGGTGCACAAACCTTCCCCCTCCGAGGTGCTACCTGCTCTTTACTGGACGTTTATTACAAGTCGATGCAATTTCACAAAGCACCTGCATGCAATAAAACCCTGTTACATGTGTGAGGCCTTAAGGAAATTAACGGTTCCTCCCTAGGGATGCATATTTTGTTAAGATGTTTATTACAGATGAAGTGGTCCTGGGGTAAAACATTAACAAGTTGTAGAGTGATAAAAGGAATTTTATCATTTCTCAGTGACATAAATAGGAAGAAACCTTTAACTAAATCTATAAAATTCCTGTTTCCTAAT
This sequence comes from Toxostoma redivivum, assembly GCA_013397375.1. Taxonomy (NCBI): domain Eukaryota; kingdom Metazoa; phylum Chordata; class Aves; order Passeriformes; family Mimidae; genus Toxostoma; species Toxostoma redivivum. Next base: position 1,315,430 of record VXBI01008950.1, read on the forward strand.
GAATTTGCTTTAACTATTTATTAACTGGATGAACTTACACAGGCTGCAATTTGGATTTTTTCTTCCTCATCCCCTCCCAAAACCCAAGCAGAAGACATTGTCTGTGAACTGATGTGAGCTCTAGTGCTCTAAAAAGAAACTTTAGATCAATAACATTTTTTAAAAATATCTGTTGTTTTCCTCTGTGGGTTTTAGGCAGGGCCCTAAAACTCAGATCATTCTTTAACACTGATTTTAGAATTAAATGCAACATTAAAATTCTGTGTTATAATCATGTTAACTCATATTACTGAAATTACACGTTATATTTTAGGGTTCAGTCCCAGGAATTTATTTTTGGATGCCATTCTTTTTTTTTAGCACCATATTAATGAAGTTTGCTCTTTACCGTTATTAGAGATGAAAGCAGGAGCACTGCTTTGGACTGAGAATGCTCCATCTAATTGAATTATATGAATGTAGTTAAATGTCTACTTCAGAAAGGCCATATTCACTTTCAAGATTAGTTACTCCAAGAGTTAATGGCCTATTTAAGCAACATAGTCCAAGAGCCAAACACAGGTGGGCTGTGTTAATAACTTTATTTAAACCGTTTTTTCCCCTTTTGAGAGGCACAAGCCATCCATTAATGCATTCATTAGAGTTTATGGCATAGTTCTGCTTTTCTCCTAATGACACTATCCAGACTCAAACTTGCTTGGCTAATTTAGCCCAGCTGCCCTTTGCCTCTCAGCAACAGGTCCCTTGTTCTTCGCTCATGCAGGCTCAAGTGTCATGATGATTAGTTCTTGGTCATTGCTGCCCTTTGCAATATTGTTTTGTGTTTTCCCTGCATCAGAATTTACTTTTTCTTCAGGCTTTTAGCTGGAGGTTTGTGTGCAGCAGCTGCTGGAAGGGGCATGGCAGTGCAGAGGCACTGCCCCTCGCTGCAGCCCTCGCATTCCAATGTGATTGAATATCGTGGTTTATGGCTTCGCTCTGACCAAACAAGCCCACAGGTTTTAATATCCAGCTCTGCCAAAGGTATTTGTGGAAGTTCCTCACAACTGCAGCAGCTGAGCTTGCCTGGACTTTTCAGTTTTAGGTCTGATCCAAGTGTGGCTCTTACTGATGTCACTACAGCTGTAAAATGCGTGGCTGTGTGCAGCAGTGCCTGTTTCTCCAGTAGCTGCAGTGGAGGTGACCCGTGTGTGCTTAGTAATGAATTCCCCAGGTACTAATGAACATCACAACAAATCAGAATGACCAATGCATCACTGGGAGAGGAAAAGCCAGGGTGGGTCACACCCTGCACTGGCAGCTCCTGACACTTGCAGTTTATTTTGGAATATTTAATCAGTTTGGGTATGCGTGTCTGGTGTTTCTGGGAGTTCAGTGTTAGCTGTTGGCTTCCAATCGGAAATTTCACCTCTGGTAAGCTTGTGTGAACAGTGGGGGTGGCCTTGGCCATCCTGGCCAGACCTCAGGGTCACAGTGCCCTGAACTGCAGCGGCCACAGGGATGAGTGTTCTTGGTGCTTCCTGACAGATGGGCTTGCGGGAAATAACGGCTTGGAGCATTTCTGTACCTGCACCCAGCGATAAACAGCGCAGCTTCAGCACGATGGCATTGTCGCGGGCGGGGGTGGCATTGTCACTTCAGCAGGAGCTGTGGGGATCTCACTGCGGACTCTACACTGGCGAACTGCCCCGTCAGGGCGTTTCCTTTCCCGATCTTCACAGCGGCGCGCGTGCGTTTAATCACCGTGCGTTTAATCATCGTCCCCGCTGGTCGTTCTCTTCATTACCTGGGCACAGGTGATGCTGTGGGGCACGTCCTGCCTGCTCAGGGCTGCAGTGCGCCGGCCCTGCCCCGCGCGGACCGCCGTGTCCCGGTGCCGCCGTGTCTCGGTCCCTCCTTGTCCCTGTCCCGGTGCCGCCCTGTCCCGGTGCCGCCGTGTCCCGGTGCCGCCGTGTCCCGGCGCGGCCGCCAGGGGGCGAGCGGGGGCTCCGTGCGGAGCTGCTGCACTCGGGAGGGTGGGGCGGGACACGGGGACACCTGGGTGACACTGGGACACACCTGGGAGGGACACTGGGACACCTGGGTGACATTGGGACACGCCTGCGTGTGACACTGGGACACACCTGAGTGTGATACAGGGAGGGACACACCTGCCCTGGGATACCTGTGTGTGACACTGGGACAGACACACCTGTGTGTGACACCTGTGTCTGGCAGTGGGGACAGAGCCGAGTCTTGTTATGAGAAATCACCGGTAATTCCTTTCCCTTTATCATGTCTTCTTTATTTAATGTCTTTTGGCAGAGATTTTTACATAGGCATGCGAGTTCCCTGTGTCTTCTGCAATGCTCTAACAATTAATTAATGTTCTCAGCAACTTTGAATAAAATCTCACTCTGCAGAAGGGGTTCCACAAGCACCTACAATGTTTCTGGATGAATTGGAGCAGGATGTTGAAATTGTAACATCTTGTGACCCCAGTGCTTTTATCTACAGGGGCAGTGAAGGAGTTAATGCATTAGTTAAAAAGATTTTTAGCACTGATCTGAACTGAGGCTGACAATCCATTACTCATGACTTCTCAGAAACCTGGCCTAGTTCTTTTCTCTTTCTTTTGTGATTTACAGATTTTTACACCAATTGTGAGCACTTTGCAGTTGGATTTTTATTGGAAGCTCTGAGGTGAAGAGTTATGGTTTGGGATTCACAATGAGAGAAGCGTTGTGGTGCTTGTAGACCCTTTCCATGCCCTGAGCCCTGGCTCACAGGAGGCTGCTGTGTCTGCAGGAGCTGTGCTGGGCTGTGTGTGAGCTGAGCCCTCGGGGTGCCCCTGTGCCCCAGGCAGGCCAGCCCTGGCACGAGGGAGAGGACAAATAAAAATATCTTCCCAGAAAGGGTGGCTCATCAGCCGCGGGGTGCCCAGGGCAGTGCTGGAATCCCCGTCTCTGGAGGGATTTAGAAGTCAAACAGATGTGGCACTTGGGGACGTGGGGCAGTGGTGGCCTTGGCAGCGCTGGGGGAACAGCGGGACTCGATGGTCCCTGAGGGCTTTTCCAACCTAAACTCGTGCGATCTCTCGGCAGTGATGGAATGGAGACCCTGAGTGCAGGGCTGGGTGTGAGCCTGAGTGTGAGCTGAGGTGAAAGACTCCCGAGGAATTCCTGTTGGGATTGGCTGCAGACGGGGAGGTTCCTCCCCTGCAGCGGGGCGTGCTGCCAGCATCCAGTGCTGGTGTCGGAGCCGCTGCTCACGGCTGCTCCATCAGCTCCTGGAAGGAAAGAACCGCAAAGGGAACTCTGCAGCTCCGGGGACGCCTCTGTCCTTGTCACTGCTGTGTCTGAGGGCTGCTGGGCAAGCACAGGTAAACTGTGCTCCCTCATCCAAAAAACATTTGGGTGCAGTTGCAGCTCCCTGGCTCTGGAAGGACAGAGCTGCAGCCAGAGACAATTTTTCATTATGGACAAGAGAATTATGAGGTACAAACGAGTGTGCACAAGAAAGTTCATAAATTACCGGGGATTAGCATCAGTGATGGGTAGATCTGCTGTGTGCAGCCTTCGCCTGGCAGAACAGGCGGGATCCTGCACAGTGTTTGTCACAGATCAGAAACAACAGCCCTTTGACAGATGCCACGTAGATCTTCATCTCCAAATTCACCCATCTGAGAAACATCTGTGTGCTTAGGCTGGCAAATCTCAAGGAATGCTCTGCCAAGCAGCCTCCTTCCGCTTTTATAGCTCCGTAATCCTCATTCCTGCTCTGAAAGGAGCAGGGTGTGTGCGGCTCTTCAGGAAAACTGTGTGGGTCCGGGAGGAGCCTGTGAGGAAAAGATTCATGGCATGATCAAAAAGCACCCAGGCCTTTTACAGGCAAGGCTCAATAGGTGCTTTAAGCAGCTGTAAATAATGGTGAGGAGTGAGGGAGGAGATTAAAGAGCAGAGTGCTGCGGTCTGTGATGGGTTAGGGGGGGACAGACAGCCCAGGTGGGGACAGACAGCAGGGATGGTCCCTGTCCCTGGGCAGAGATGTCCCCAGCACCAGGACAAGGCAGGCTCTGTGGCCAAAGCTGCCGTCCCAGGGCTCTGGGGCTTGGCTCAGGCACCTCCTGTTCCAAGGGTGGCTTTTCCCTGGAAATTCATCCCAAAATGAGCACATGCCCAGAGTGGGCTCTGCCCCCAAACCTGCCCTCTGTGCTCATGCTGGCACAGCCCTGGCAGCTGCAGGGACGGTGCCCATGTGGAGGAGTGCTGGGAGCACGGCACAGGCTCCAGGGCAGGTCTGTCACAGCTTTTCTCCCCATCACAGCCTGAGGGTGAACTCCCCCAAATGTCCCTTCTGTGCCTCCTCCCCTTTGGAGTCACCAGCCCCTGTACTTGTTATAAAACAAGGCCCATTTCCCCGGGGAATTTTGAATTTGAATTCTGGGAAGTCTATGGATTTTGCATACAGTATGCAGCAGTCACTAGGGATTTTTTTATCATTTTGTTTTTTGTTTTATTTTGAGAGAAACCTTTGGAGGAGTATTACTTGCCTAGGGGCTGCCCCAATTTTTTCCATTTGTACAGGCAAAAGAATATTGATGGGGAGGGGCATAGGCACACCCAGCACCCTCAGGGCTAAAGATGTTTCATAGGAAATTGTTGCTTCCAGTCAGATGAAAGCAGATCCCTTTAATTTCTCGTCAGTGCACGCAAGGAACAAAGTGCTGTTTAGGTGTGCTGCTGTTATCCCCTGGGTCCAGGCTTGGTCTCTGTGGAGCTGGCTTGGAGCTAGTCTGGAAATGAAACATTCAAGAATGGCAGAACATTTTGTTTGTGAAGAAGTATCCCCTGCAGCAGGGTCCCGGCAGGCTGAGGTCACAGTGGGGCTCTCAGCTGTCCTGGGGGGACACAGGGACAGACCAAGGCAAGGTCTGGCCCCTCTGATGGGCAGTGAGTGCTGGCACTGCCCCCTGGAGCTGGTGCTGAGGTCCCAGCCACTCCCTGTCCCCCAGAGCAGCAGCTCTGGCCTGGTCACTTGCCCCAGCACCAGGGGATGCTCACCTGGTCCTGCAGCATCCCTGCTGGCCCTGGGCTCCCCTCCTGCCACCAGGGAAGGCAGCATGTTTGCTTAACATTTGAGGGCATGATTTATAAACACCCCGTACTGCACCTTTTAACCTCTTTTTTTCGTTGTTTAAATTTCAAATTTTTTTGGATGCAAACTCCTTAAATCAGTTCAATATGCTCTGAAGGGCTTTGCTAGAATTTGGGCTGAATTGTTTCCAAATGGAAACACAGCTCCAAAAAACCAGCATGTCAGTGATTTTAATTTACTCTCTACTGCGTGTGTACCCTTAAATAATTGAAGTGTTTTCAGTACTCATAGGTGCCTCAATTTGGCAGTAGTTTGGGTATAGTCCTAAAAAAAGGCAGAATGTGGAAGCCTTATACCTTGGGCTTCACAAGGGATTCCCTCTGGGTTTAATTGGGATTCCTGTAAAGCTGTGCAGAGCATTGCCAATGAAACTGGAAACCAGGGGAGCTCTTGGTGAACCTGTGTGAGGTTTGGTGTGACCCAAGTGCTGGGAGGTTTGGATGAGAACCAGGCAAAACTCACGGATTTCACCTGGCCCTTCTTGTCATTCTGGAGTTTTCTTTACTTGAAACACAAAACCAAATCTGAGGGCCCTCAGTTTGTGTCTCTGGGGTTTTTTGAACAGTGTGGATTGAGAAGGTTTGAGAATTGGGCTGTTTCTCCCTGGAGGATCTGGGATGTTCTCTGCTGGCTCGAGCTGCCCCAAGTTGGCTTCTGCACCCAGCCCCACCAGGCAGGTGACATTCCTTCACTGTCCTGTGTCAGCTCAGGCCTGAACTCTGCTTGCAAACAAGAAAAAGTCACCAAGAGAACAGGAAATTCACACCTAAACACCACAACACTGCAAGATTTGCTCTCATCAAGTTTTGCTGAAGCTAATTCCTCTTAATCCATTTAATATAACATTTCATAGGGGTGATTTTTAACTCCTGGAATAAGAGAGACGAGGTGGAGCCTTGTACCAAAGCTGCTTTCTTGGCTAACAAAGACTCCCGGCTCACCAGGTGCCTGTTCCCCTGGTCTGGCTGCTGACCTTCCTTCTCATTTTTCAGAGGCACCTGTCCCTGCACCCTGTGCACAAAACCCCTTTCCAGGTCAAGGGGATCTGGGGAGAAAGAGAAGAGACATTTAGAAAATGGAATGAGGACTCTTTCTCTTGTCTTTCCTTTTTTTAGTGAGGAAAGCTGTTTGGTGAAAAAATAATTTTCTGGTGATTGTTTGCTTTTAACAGTCAGGGAAATAGCAGCTACTACTTCATGTCTTCCCTCCTATTTAAGGCTACTTTACTAGAGTGGAAAGGGAGAACTTGTTTTATTTTTTTTTTTGTGCTTGTGTTCAGTTAGAGAAATATCTGCTATTTTTATTTTCCTCTGAGAAGGAAGCTGTGGTTTGTTAGCACAAACACTGCAGGCCTGGTGAAGGAATGCCCAGACATTCAGAACACGCTCAGATCCCACTGAGTTTGGTCCCAGCTGGGATGCTGCTCGGGGCACTGCCTGTGCCCACCTGAATCCTCCCCTGCTTTCACTCCTGTGCAAGTTTCAAGGAAACCTCGTGGTGCTGGTACCGCAGTGCATGGCCAGGAAGGGGCTGGTGGGGCTCCCCAGCCCCCAGTGTTCCACAGCTGGGGCTGGTGCCAGTCTGGGCACAGGGCGGTCCCTGCCCTGCCCGTGGCACTCAGGGGGTTAACAGTGCTGCTGCAGCTCTGCTATTGCATCCGTGCCCAAAATCCTCTGACGGGAAATCCAGGTTCCAGGCCAAACTCTGCCCATCTCAACCATTTCATCTCACAGCTTTTTCAGGAGGTTTCTGTTATGGATGAAACAAGCAGTGTTTGGTTTCTGAAGTGTTTTCCTGCACAAACCGTGAGCCCTCAATGGCAGTGGCCTCCCACTCATCCTGTCACAGCACTGCTCACCCCCTGTGTGCAGCTTCCAGATTCCCCAATGCCCCCAGGGCTCAGGGGACCAGGCAATGGAGAGATCTGGCTCACCGTAGTTGACTAAAATGTTTCTTTTCTGGATACAAAAGGTGTATTTTATACACTATTTTGATACTGTGTAAAATCAGTTTCCAACTTACGTGCTTCTGCATCGTGGCAGGGAAAGAAGGCATCGCCTGGGTTCTTCCATCATTCCTGGCTGGGAGGGAAAGCAGACTGGATGTGCTGTACCACAGTAAAATACGCACACATGCATGTTTTGCAGAGCCAAGTGCAGAGCATCACCTGCTCCTGCAGCAGCCCATTCCTGGGATTTCATTGTGCATTGGTACATGCTGTTCAATCTTTTGTGTCTGGGAGCCAAAGCATCGGGAAAGCATCTGGGCAGAGCAGCTCATCCCCTGGCATGCAAACTATGCACATGGGGAAAGATGCTGAGGAAAAAGAAAAAAACTCGGAATTTCCACTGGCTGTGAGTCATGTTGCCCAAAGCAGCCTCAGAGGATGAGTGGTCTAATGAAGCACAGAGCAGGCAACCCTTTCTGGGCTCCCCCATCACCCCATCCTCCTGCCCAAATATTGGCTGCCCAGCATCACCTGAGGCTGCAGCTGCAGGGCACCCAAGGCAGGGAAACTTGGGGGATTTGCTCCTTCCACTTCCTGCTGTTCCCTTCTCTGTGACCTCGTGTCTTTCCCTGCCTTGTGTTTGGGTCCTAGCAGGGCTCAGGTGGCCAAAGGGCCCGGTTTGGCTGTGCTGGAGCAGCATTAACCAAACCGAAGTTACAGATGCTCCCCTCCCTGTGGCATGGCAAAGCAAACCTGAGGCAAACAGAGCCAAAGTTCTGAGAACATCCCACGGGTGTGTGTGGCAGGAGGTGCTGCTGCTGCCCCACCACAGCCCCCTGTGACCCAGGGGACAGGAGAGGCAGCCAAAGCCCCTGCTGTTCTGGCTGCCAGTCCCTGTCACTGCCCCCTGCTCTGAGCAGCTTTTCCCTGCAGCTGAGTCACCTTCCTGCTTTGTCCTGTGCCCTGAGCTTCAGGAACAGGGGGAGAATCTGCTCTTGGTCGGGAATTAATAGATAGCGAAGCTTCTCTGCTCTAGCTGCTGACATGTTTCCAACCTGGAATAATTAAGAAGTATCAAGCATCTTGGAAAGCAGTTGCCTCCCATTAGATTTCCTGCATGGTCTCCAAGTCAAAGAAATCAGATAAGATGTGGTGATGTTGGGGAATGTTTATGCAAACCAGACTCACCCTCCTCACACGCTGCATACATGAATGCATTACAGCACTCATCTTTCAGCACACATCTCAATAAGTAGCCTCTAATGTATAAAATAATTAAATCCTCCTCATCTCCCTCCTCAATCCTTCTTGTGTCTCTTTTCTCCGTTGTGCTGTTCCTTCCCTTCTGAGCTGCCTTGCTGACACCAGCAGGACTTGTGAGTGGTCACAGTGCTCGGTGGTGTGGTGTGGCTGTGTGACCATCCCCTGGTGCTGCAGCACACGCTGTGGGGGTGGCAGCAGGCTCTTCAGCTGCTGCTGAGGTCTCTGCCAGGCTCAGGGTGAGGCTGGTGGCCAGCACACAGTGCAGGTGCTCAGCTGCAAGGAGCTTTTTGCTTGGTTCTGTTCTGCGTGGGGCAGGGCCCATTGCACAGCCTCAGGACAGGGTGGGGCTGCAGCAGTGGCCAAAAACTCCCCAAGCTCCAGCCAGGCTCCTCTTCTCCCTGTTTATGTCCCCAGGCTCCATCCAGGCTCCTCTCCCCCTCTCTGTGTTGCAGCCCAAGGCACAGAGGTGCTCAGCCCCTCCCCAGGTACCTGGAGCCAGCCCATCGTGGTTCTCACACCTTTCAGGCTGTGACAAGAAGCACAAGTGTTCTGAGGTTTCTCTCTGTCACACGTACAGGACATTTGCACGGTATAATTAATTGCACCCACAGTGCAAATATCCAAGAGGAAATAAATAGTTTTAAAGGTGCATAATGTCTGGGAAGCGTGTGCTGATCTCTGGGGAGCAGCTTGATTTCCTGAATGCATTTTGAAACTACCACTTCTGACAGGTCTCAGTGTTTCTACAAGCCATTTTCCCATCAGTTAAAGAACCCACTTCAAGCCCGAAATAAGGTTACCAATGTTTTCTAGTATTTTTTTATTAACCACCTCCACCATCTTGTAATTTAAAGCACCTGTCCATTTAAATTTTCCTCCTGACCTACTAAATAACCCTGCATGATACATACAATGAAACTAATGGCTTTTGGATGATGTTGTTGAAAACTAGCTTATGAAAAGTGAGTTGAATGAACCACACTGCAGGAAATCCTTTTCATACCCCCTGGAAAACTGAGCTGGAACACCTTTCTGCTTCAGAATACGGGGCTGAATTCTTAAACAGTTATCACTCACTTTGCACTTGAAAAATGAGGGCTGTCTTGTGATTTCTTGTGCTGTTGGTGTCACTGTGCAGCCCTTCCCATGGTATTTTGTGAGGAATGCCAGAGGCATGGCACACTCAGGAGCGCTCACCCGCTAAAGACAGCCCTGCAAAGAGAGATTGTCTGCTGCCTCCTGCTTCACTTTCTCTTGTTCTTACAAAAATAGAAAGCTTTGGCTTTTGTCAAGGAGTGGTGAGTGGATTTCCTCCCAGCCAGAAAAGGAGCAGCTCTGTGCCTTTGCTCAGTTACCCCTCCAGTGTTTGTGAATCCTGAAGCCTGAGCCTGCTGAGCCCCAAGGGGGTGTGGGCTCCAAGTGCTTGTGGTGTTCCAGAAGTTTGCACAGGAGGTTTCTCCAGTCTCCTGGAGCTGGGACTGGCACTGACAGCACAGGTGTGTGGGAGGATAACTGCAGCCCTGGCCAGGAGGCCACAAAAACAGGGACCTGGTATTTTCATGGGAAGCCACCTCTCCTGACAGCCAGGCAGGCATCGTTATCCACATCCTGCAAGGGCTGGCCACAGGCCCCCGAGATTTGTCATAGCAAGTAAGGAAAAGATAGTTCAAGAGTTAGGTAATGATGTGCGCCGAGAATTGGAGACTGCAGAGATAAAAGGCAACTAGTAGCAAAGCATAAAGACTGACACCACTTAAAAGGGCAGGAGAAGTAAAATGGCTAGACACATCATAGCCCTAATGGGAAACACATGAGAGATGTTGATCAGAGAATGCTGGCAAACAGATGAGGTCTCTGAAAAAAAAAGGGGGGAAAAAAGGAGGAAACAGAAAACAAGATGGAAAGATAAAATTTCAAAGCAAGCCCTAAATGGATAGCAGTTCCAGCTAATAGGAAGACCTGTAGTGATTTTGCCAAGTAGTACACAGAGAAGCTGATGATCATTAATATCTTGATAAATTTATTATCAGACAATTCATTCCTGTCAATGTCAATTCTCTCCAAGAGATTAAAGGTGGTTAATGTGGGTAAAAGCAAGTGAATTCCTAAAGCCACTGATCCTCCTTGTCTGCATCTCCACAGACTAAATAGCCAGGAGTGAACTGAGGAGAATAACTTCCTACCTGCTGCAGCTTGTGGGAAAGGCCCTTCTGAGCACGTGGAGCTGGAGGGACACCCCAGTGCTGCTGTGGGGAGATGCCAGCAGGGCTCAGGGCAGGCTCCCCTGGGAGCACTGTCTGGCTGTGTGTGTGATCTCACAGAAGCTGCATCCCCACAGCCCAGCTGAGCAGGGACAGCATGGAGGGAGAGAAAACTGAATTTCAGCAGTGCTGTCTACTCCTGCCACCACCTGGAGAGCTGCTCCTGCTTTTTCCCCATTGCTTTCTGAGGGATGTGTAGGCTCTGACCCTAAGCTGGAGTCATTCACAGGGCAGGGAGTCACTGGCTTGTAGCTCACTGCCAGTAAGACACAATAAAAGCACAGCAAAGGCTTGGCTGTCCCACAGGCAGCAGAGCTGTGACACCACGCTCTGCACACCAGAACCACCACAGCCCAGCAGAGCTCTGCATCGATTCCTGCATTTGCCTCATGGAGTTTGATGTGCCTTCATTTTAAAAGAAAGTTAATTACTCACGCCTTACGCTATCTTTTGCAATAGGGCTGACACATTTTAAAACTAAAAATACTCTTCTTACATTTTCAATCAGGCTTCATTATGAATGGCAGATGCTTGAAGCTAAAGTGAAAATCATCATCAGTTGTATTTATTGGCTAAATTCCTGCAACACTCAAAGCTTGAGAAAAATCAAACATGTTTGACAGCTGTAGAATGAAAGGAGAGGATAAATCTTACCCTGACAGCATGCAGCATATTTATCATAAGCTGTTAAACTCAGAGAAGTATCAGCCTTCCAGCAGAATGCCAGCACTGCTCTGACAGGGCCCCTGAGCAGCTACTGGGGGCAGAGGTGTCCCTGCAGGGCTGTGGTGTGCCAGTGCAGCTCTGCTGGGCTCACCAGGGGCTGGGCCAGCTCTGGAGCCCCAGCAGAGCTGCAGCTGGGCACTGGGGCGGCACAGCTGGGCACCCTGCACCCACCCAGAGCACAGCTGGGCACTGGGGCGGCACAGCTGGGCATCCTGCACCCACCCAGAGCACAGCTGGGCACTGGGGCGGCACAGCTGGGCACCCTGCACCCACAGCATGGACGTGCTGGGGACAGGAGAGGTCCTGACAGAGGTGTGACAGGCACGATGGCTCAGGTGGCTTCAGGAGCAGAGGGGGTGCTGTGGCTGCAGCCCCAGGTGTGGCAGGCAGGAGCTGGGCTGGGGGCAGCCAGGACTGTCCCAGGGCAGCCACAGCTGCAGGGCTGGCCCTGGACAGTGGCCGACCCTGCAGCCCCTGGGTGAGCAGGGGATGGTTGGTATCTCTTCCATCAGGGCAGCAAGATGATTTCCCAGTAATTTAAATACAGAAAGATAAAGTTTCAGCTAACTTGTTAACCTGATTGGTGAGCACTAACTCCAGTGTCACATTTCACCTCCAAAGAATTGGGGAATTGTGATTTGCATTCATTCCCTCTTCACCTGTGGGTCAGAGGTCCCTGGCATGTCCTACAGCATTTGAACAGCTGGTTTGAGGTAGTGCTGCTGCGTCAGTGCCTGGGAGCTGGGCAGGTTCCACCACTGGGGTGACCTCGGGAGCATGGGCTGGCTCAGCGCTGATTCCTTATCACCAGCAGTTCTGTGGCTCTAGAAGACATTTGCAAACTCTTTGTTGATACATGTTTTACAGGCTAATATTGCTTGAAGACTGTCTGTCTGTAAAGTGTATTTCTAAAGAGAGCACTGAAAAAACCTGTCTAAAATAGAAATGCATGTGTTGTAGAAAAATCCCATTTTACTACCAGAAGTCTGCAGATTATTATTTAGGTCTGTTTTAACATGATGCCAATTTATTAGGTTACAATTAAATATTGGGGTAAGATAATTCTGCAAATAAGTGATTTACTGTGCTTATAACCCCATTATCTGTGCCTATAGCAATTAGTATGTTACAACTTAAGTATTATATTTTCTTTCTGCTGAATGTAATCAATCCCAAATTCTATCATCTTTCATTAAATATACATAAAAATACTGCAAAGGGCAGCAGAGGTGGCAAACTTTGGCTAATCCAAAAACAAACTACAGTTTCATAGTACTAAGAATCAAGCCCAGTTTTCCAAGTAGAAAACACTTATTACTATTTTTTATTATAATTATAATTACTATTATTGTTGTTGTTGTTATTATTATTATTATTTCCCCAATCACACTGGTGAGTTTCCAGTGATTTTGGAAGACCCACATGACTTAGATTGACCCTAATGAAACATCCCTGTGGGTGAGGAGGTTTCTCCCTGATGCTGGCAGTGCTGCCCAGGAGCAGCAGTTCCATGCCTGGCTCCCCTGCCAGGGGGGGCAGGAGGCTCTGGCCGGGCACAGCTGGAGCTGCTGGGCCCCTCCCCAGTGCAGGCACAGGGGCTGTGCTGGCAGGGGGCTGTGCCAGCTGGAGCAGGCTCTGGGCTGGCACTCTCAGACCTGCTGGAGTGGGTGCCTGTGTGCTGGGGCAGGCTCGTGGGTGCCCACGGGGCAGGGCAGGGTGCCAGGGACAGGTGGGCTGGGTGGCACCCTGCCCCTCTCCTGTTTGCAGAGCAGTGCTTTATGCAGAACCAGAGCACAGACAATGTGTAAACTGTTGGGAAAGAAGAAAATGATTTGGGGTTGAGCGCCTTGTCTGAACTTTGTCCTTTTCTCAAGCAAAAGAAAATATTATTTCACCTTTTAAAGAGCCACACATAATAAGAGGCAAAATGTCAAGACCAGTGTTGATATAAACCCCCAAGGAAAACAAACTCTATGTGACTTCTCCAAAAGGTCTCACTTCCTCACCCCTCTCCCCTAGTTTAAACAGATTTAGTAACTGAGGAGGAAGGGGGGAGGGAAGGGAGGCTCTTCTCTGGTGGCTGCTGAAGGTCCTGGGCATGGACCCTCTGTGCAGCATCCTTGGTGCACGGGTCTGGTCCCACACAGCCCCTGGCAGAGTGCACAGCCAGGTGGGGAAATCTCTGACCCTGCCAGGGGGATGTGGCTGCAGCAGGCAGAGCAGGGCAGAGGCACAGAGCTGTGTCAGCACCGGGCTCCTGCTGGGCTTTGGGACATTCACCAGCACAGCGGGCACAGGACACGCCCAGGCTCTGTCACCTGTTTGGATCTGTTGGCTTCTCCAAGGAGTGACACGAGGGCAGAGCTGTTGGCAGCTGGCACTGAGGAATGAAACTCGCTCGTTGTGGGGTCATCCTGCTGTGGTGACACCTCCAGTGGGGGACAGCGAGGTGTGGGGCCCCTCAGAAGGTGGAAGCTCTGCCTGTTTGCACACCAAGCTGCCATCTGCTTCTGCCCTGTTCTTCACAGCTGCTCTTGGTCTCACCTTCCCCCGTGGGCTCTGCATTCCCCAGCACCCTGATCCTGCAAAGGACCTTGTTTTAAATGACATGTATCTGCTTGCTGGGGACAGGCTGCAGTTCTTCCAAAGCCGTTCAGCAACGGGAAAATTGAAATTCCCAATGACGATGCTGTTTCTGGGGAATGCAGAGACAGTAATTCCTACCCACAGCCACAGCAAGTGTCACGTGGTGCAACACAAAGTACGGGAATTAATAATTAATAGCCCTGAAAAGGCTTCAGAAGAACTGTGCTATTACGTGATCAGAACCAGGATAAATCACAAGCAATTCAGAAGTATATTCCCAGGTTCACTCATAACCAGCATGGTATTTGGAGTCGCTTTGGGAGCAATAAATGACAGAGAGTCCATGTTATAAAAATAAACATGAACTTAAGTGGCAAGGATTCATTTAAAGCAAAAGGGAAAAGACTTCTCTACTTGCACTATCAGTTTAACATAAGTAGAGCAAGTTTTACCTTGAAATATCTGCCCCATGCTGGGAGGAGGGAACCACAGTGGAATGGACTGGTTGACACTGACTGCTTCACTTCAAAGGTTTTTAACTAAATTCTCCAAAATATGAGCCTCAAAATGCTGTTCCAAAGTGAAAGCAAAAGGCAAAATGCAGCTGTTTGTCTCATGGCACTTTTACTCAGTCTTTTTCTGAATGTGACTGTGACCCCCCTGTACACAGTGCTGGGGTTTTATCACAGGCATCATGGCATTCAACACAGCCTTTAGAACTCCACCCCAGGAGCCCTCAGTGACGTTCCCTGCACTGAGATTCCAGTCCTTCACTCACAGCCAGAACTGACAGTGCCCCTCGTGCTGCTCTGAAGGCAGGAGGAACTCAAACTTTATTAATTGACATTAATGGTTTTAAGCCACCTGAGTGGATTTTAAGAATCTGCTTTGAAGCTTTTTGCTGAATAAGAATCTCAGCATTTTGCCCAAAAACGCTTGTTGAAGTTTATATGATGACAGGCTTTTCCAACCTGACATTCCTTTGGCAATACCAGTCTTACTATGTCCTCCAGAACAGACCAAAAAATGCCAATCGTTTGCTCAGTAATCTAAATGTGAAATGCCAGCAGCCCTGTGCTGGTGGTGCTGGGACGGGGCACAGCCTGGCTCTGTGACAGCAGAGAATGCTCCGGGAAGGAGCAGGAGCAGAGTGCCAGCGCTGCTGGGAGCAGCCGTGTGTCCCTGCTCGGGGACATCACCCGGGGGCTGGGGCACAGAGCCTTGTCCTGCCAGGGCAGCTCTGGTGGCACCCAGGGCGGCTCTGCCGGCACCCCGACCCCGCTGCCCGGTCAGCCCCGGCCCCGCTGCTCTCCCATCCTCGCTGCATCTCCCTTCTCATGCCGGCTCCTCCTTACAGGCTCCGTTTCAATTAGCTCCCTAAATAAATACAATTTTGATGTGTGGTCTCATAGTGGGTTATTAAACTGGCTCCAAAATGCTTTTCAGCGAGAAGCAGCTCACTTTCCACTGGATTACCCTGCTTCACACTTCTGATGTAAAAACCCCGCGGGGTAAACACACACAAGCACTTGTCTTTTCCTTCATAGCAGGTTTTTTCCTAATCTCTTGAAGAATTAGCCTTTAAACGGTTCTTGGTGGCAAGCAGAGCAGTGCCGGTGCCTCAGCCGTGTGCAATCTGCGGCGGCAGCAGTAGATGGAGCCAAGCGAGAAAGGAAAGGTTTGAGGAGTGCAGCATTTCTCCCATGGTGCAGGTTTAGCGCTTCACTTAACTCGATTAAGAAAAAAAATATTCATTTAGTTCCTGATGCTTTGAAGGTAATATAGGGAATAATTATGTGTAGCTCTGCCAGCGCAATACCCAGTGGAAAACAGTGACTTTTGGAAAAGCAACAAGTTGGGGCAGTTTATCTTGAGGGATGAAGTGTATAGTGGAAGAGAGAGGGGATAGTTGTATTATATTGTTGGGAAGTTGAGAGATGAGGAGAGCATGCTGGGAGGGTGGCAAAGGGGTTTGAGCACTGAAATGTTCCTTTCTCTTCTGTGAGTCCTGAGAAGTTACTCAGGCAGGCAGGATTACCCCCAGCATGCCCAGGGATGCACTCAGAATGCTTCTGCTGGGCAGCAGGTTCAGAGAGGAGCAGCACTGGTGCCATCACCCAGGGACACGCTGCCTCCTCGTCAGCCGCGGCAGGAGGTGCATGGAAGGTGGCACTCATGCTCTGTGCTGGGCTGGCACATTCTTGTCCTGAGGCCCTCTGAACAAACAGTGAATGCGAGGCTGCCTTCTCTAGGCAGGGGCACGCAGGTCCCGAGCAGGGGAGGGGGTGTATGCTCAGCAGACTCTGTACTGGGTGTTGGAACCATAACATTTTGCCCAAGGCACTTTCTAGAATACGTGCTGGCTTGGTGTAAGATGGTTTTTATCTGTGTTTTGGGGGAAACACTTTGCTGACCAGGAGAAATGGAAAAAAGCCAAGTGCTCACGAGAGCCTCTGGTTTTGATGCAGTTACTGACTGACCTGATGGCTCCTCAGAATTGTGCTGCTCCTTGCTGAGGGGGCAGAACTGCCCCCCAGCCAGGGCTGGCCAGCTCGGGAGCTCTGCTTTTGGGGCAGGTCAATGTCCAGGTGAGGGCTCAGCAAACTGAGGAGAGCAGTTCCCCAATGTCCCAGTGACCCTGTGCCAGATGGAACCCGGTCCTGGGAGCAGGGCATGGCTGGGCACAGCAGGGCAGGGACAATCAGCACCTGCGTGCCTCGGGCACTTCAAGCAGCCTGTGTAAGGGGCAGTTACTGGAGCTGAAACAGGAAAAGATGAATGAGACCCTCCCTGCAACTCTCATAAACCAACCCCTTGTTGAATGCTTTCAATTGGGTTTAACTCGTGCTGAATGTTGCTGTATGGAGATGCTGTTTATTTAGAAGTTGCTGCATTCTAGTGGTCAATGAACACATCTCTGTGTGCTCCAAATTCTATCAAAAATCACATGGAGAAAGGTGATGGAGAGAGACGAGATGTAATCCAGTCCAGTTCTTTCTGCATTTGTTTTAGTTTCAGCACGTGAGGTTCAAATCCTTACCAGGAATACTTTGCACTGGAAGAATTGAGAAAGACAAACTGTTTATCATTATTCCCGTCTTCCTCTGCTCTCACCTTTCCCCCTCCCCGGGCTGGGTTTGACGAGCCCAGCATCGTTCCACAGGCAGGGCACTGCAGGCAGCTCTGGATTCTCACACAGCACTTCTAGTGCGTGTCCAAAGGTGCCAACAGATCCAAAGGACATGGATCAGATGTTTTAAAGAGTTTTTAATTGAGGAGCACTCAGTCTGCGCAGTTTGATAAATGCTTGGAGCAGTGTTTTGGGGGGTATGTGGAGTCCCTTGGCTGCAGGAGAGCTGTGGCAGCAGGAGGACTGAGCTGTGTTCTGCCTTCACAGACCCTGGGCAGTGTCTGGGAAGGGCTGCCCAGGTCTCCTCCTTCCCATGCCACTTCTCCCTGTGCTGGGACCATGTAGAGACAGAAACAAATGAGTAAGATCCTCTCATGCAAACAGGGGAAAATATGAAAATACTCTGTTCCTCTAAAAGTATTCAGAAGGTGAATAAAAAGCGTAGAAGCATAGGTTTAAAGATTTAAAACTCCAGCCTTTTGTACAGTCCATTTCTACAAACACATTGTGCCCGTGGTGCTCCAGTGTCAGTTAGTCAATGAAACTGTGAAATAAAACAATGCTTTAGAGTTGTAATTACCTAAATATTCTACAATTAGCACATAAATATTAAATCCCCATAAATAATGTTGTCAGATCTATTTGATTTCAACTGTATTGTATTGTTGTTAAATGAAACAAACACTACATTTAAATTTATTCCCCTTGCAGTCTCATTGTTCAGCTTTATTTTTATTTCTTTTAAAAGACAAAGAGAAAAGCACGTCCATCCTATGAAGAAGGCTACAGCCAAAACAAATGCACATCAAGTAAGTTTATTTAAGCAGATGTGCTCATAAAATGTTAACAAGACACGAGATAATTACAGGAAAAGGCTGAAGTCCAACTCAGTATGGAGTCCAAAGGTCTGAGTTTTATTTAAGACTGAGATCAAATAAAATATGCACTGACAGTGTAACACCAAGTCTTCTATCAGTAGTGATGCAGCCATTGTTTTCAAGGCCAATAAACTTTAATGTACCACTGGAGTTGTATCCAAATCACATAAAATGCCTATCCATAGAACATGTAGAACAGGCTAAAATGGGGGCTGCGCTTCAAAACATTGCCCTAGTGCAGATTTATTTATTACCACTCCCACTTTGACGTGGGGGCTGTTTCTTACACCGAGGTGGTTCTTCAAATGTTGGTGTTTCTACTGCAGACACACCTTTGTTCTTTGTTCTTTGGGAACTGATAGTGTTCGTTCAGCTAAAGCAGCGCAGGGTGATGCAGATCCCCGAGATCAGCTCAGGATTCCTCAGCTGATGTGACCTGTCCCGGTCCTGGGGGCAGGGATGCAGGGAGAGGGCAGAGGCCTCGGGGAGGGGATGCAGGGCTCGGGCTGCCCGTGCCCCCTGTGCCCCCTGTTCCCTCTGTGCCCCTCCTGTCCCCCCCCACCCCCGTGCTTTGGCACCTCTGGTTGGCAGCGCCGGCTCTTTCTGCTCCCCCTTGTGCAGGACGGTGCCCTAACCCTTGGTGGAAGCTTCAGGGCCAAAGAGGTTCTTTGAATGAAGGTCTTCAGGCTCTAAATAAATGGTTTATTCTCTCTTTGTTTCCATCCCTTACGGCGGTAAGAGTTGGAACGCTCTCCCCTCAGCAGAGCTCGGTTCTCCTGTCCCGCAGCCCGTGGGTGCTGGCACAGCCTGGCACAGCCTGGCACAGCAGTGTGTGCTCTCCTGGCACACAGGGGACGAGGGCCTGGCTCTCCCAGGAGGGGACGGGGTCCCTGCTAAAGCCAGAAGCCTGCCCTGGAAATGCAGGTATTGCTGTTGGTTCTGGCTCTGTGCTCGGGGATGTCTCAGACTGTGCAGAATCCATTTGGGATGCTCAGGGAAGAGACGTTTGGCTTTTCCCTGCACACAGGCACATCCTCAGCACGGCTTTAAGGTTAAGAAAATTATTTTTCTGGCTGCAAAGAAAACTTACAGATGCGTCCGGAAAGGACCCTCTGCTTTAGCCAGCGGAATGAAAATAAAGGAGGGTTGAAGAGCCCGCGCTTTTAAACTGCTCTTCTGAGCTCTCTGAGTGATGGATTTTGAGCACCTCTAGTAGCACCTTAGTGCTTAGAACTGGCTTCTCGCTGATTATATTATTTCTATTAATTCACTAACAACCAGCGGCATTCCTGCCTCCACCTGCTGGAGACATGCGGGTCTCGGTGTGTCATGTGAGAGAATTTGGGTAACTTCATTCCAAGCTATGCATGTAGTAGCAACTGAAAATATTCCAGGTTAGTGTTGTAGGATGGTGAGCAAAATGTATGTGTTAGCAGATGCTCTTTTTTAAGTGTTTCACTTTAGTGAAATTAATAATTTTTCATTTTTCTTTTTTTTTTCTTTTTATTTTTTTTTAAGATGCCTACTTGATTTTATATAATTCTAGAATATATAAACAAACTTTAAATTGTTTTCCCTGGACACTGTCGGGATTGGAACAGCAGTCTCAGAGGTGGACGTCTTGTAATTAATACAGCATGCCAATCAAATCCCATCAGTGACACATACTTCTTTAATATCTTTTTTTATTGTTGAGCTACATTATAAACATTTTAGCAGTTCACATCTGTCTCTCGAAGAACAATTGTAATTGAAATTAAAATGCTATTTTTTCCATCGTAATTATATTTTAGAAGCACACATTCTTGTTCGAGGATACGATATTTTCAGCTCCATGTCTCACAGTGCTGTAAACTCCGTTTAATCACCAATAGCAACTGTTCTGTACGTCTTTCACCTGCCACAAGGAAACAAAATGTTACCCTGAAAATTCCTCTTCATCCGTACCGTGTTTTGCCCTCTATACCTCCTGCTCTGGCAGCAGGGCTGCTTTAGGACTCCCCAACAAAATGATAACGTGCAGCGTTTATCTTTGTGGAATTGAGCTTGAAAATTCAAAATCTTGCAAACTTCACACCTGCTTTTTCCCGTTTTACAGTAGCATTTAAATATCTTATCAATAACTTAATAGATCTCATTAATGTCTTGTTTAAATGTATTATTTTACTAATTACCGGAATTTTTAAATGTATTCTTTTACTAATTACCCGGAATTTTTCTTAGCACTTTGGGCTGCGACTCCTGCTTCCCACACAAAGGCAGGGGAAAGATTCCCTCGCGTAGAAGGTGTGAGCAGGGGAATTGTGAAGGCGCGGCGGGCTCGGTGTGCTGGTGGCACCCTGTGCTCTGGTGACAGGGAGGGACCCTGCCCTCTGTGGCTCTGGCATTGCCCGTGCCAGGGAGGGAGCCCGGTGTGTCACCCCAGAGGAGCCTCACAAAACCTTCCAACCTTCGTACCCAAACCCATCGACGTACCCGGGCTGTCCCTACGTTTGTGAGCGATGGGTTTATTCCTTGACACTTACAAAAATGAAGACCCAGGAGCTCACGTGCTGTTGATACTCGAGAATGTGAGCCCGCTGTCTGTCCCAGCAGATCCCGGGGCTGCCCGGGGTCCCGCACGCCGGGGAAGGTGCGGAACCGCGCGGGGAGCGGGGCAGGCCGGCTCTGCCCTGCCTGTCCTGCTGGTAATTCTCCCTCCGAGCCCGGGGCCCGAGCAGGGCGATGCCCAGAGCTGCGGAGCGGGGCTGGCTCCGGTTCGGGGCTGGCTCCGGTTCGGGGCTCGCCCGCGGCCGTGGAGCGCAGCCTGTGCTCTCTCTGTGCCCCTCTGCCTCAATCGCACTGCCGCAGCCAGAATCAGGAGGGTAAATGCATTTATCGATCAGTTTATATGATGGGCTGCTTGGGACTGAGGGGTCGGGGATTTTTTGTTTTCTAAATCGGGTCTAAGCAACGATGAGGAGTTGAGCACGCACGGAACTCGTTCTATGCGGGCAAGTGATTGAACAAATCAGAATTTTTGCAACGGAACCCGCTTCGTGTAAAGCCTAAGATCATTCCCGCGAGGGTGGTATGCTGACCCCGACCGAGCTTCCAGGTGACCGTGACTGAAAACGGGAACGTGTTCATATCCACAGGGATCACATCGAAAGTCACGCTTTGAAGTTCCCAATCCAGTCTTTCAGTTCTGTCTTAACAGTCCCTCTCACCCCGGTTGGAAGGGTGCTCCAATCTGTAGTAAATGTGACTATTCGGGCACGCGTGTGTCGCATAAACTGTTCCTGAGGAACATCTTTTCCCGTCTGTTATGCAAATACTGAACTTTAGAAATACCCGGGGAATCCCTACGGACAGAGCAAAGCCAAAACTGGTTTAGGAACGGGGCCCCTGCTCCATCGCCCTCTGACTCTTTCTCCCCGTTTCCACACGCGGAGCCCCGAGGCACCAAAAGCGCTTTCTGTCTCGGTTGAGGCAGAATCGGTCACCGCGACTCCATCGAAAAATGCGCAGGTCCCTGTTGTGAGATGAGCGAGTGTGTGCTGCGGGAAGGGGTGTCATATGGACTCATCTGTCCTTGACTAACTGAGGCTGAGGGTGGAAGTGCTTATTGTCCGTGATAACTTTTTAGCCGCAGGATCAGAGGAGTTTTTTCAGGAAAAAAAGCCTTAGGAAAGGGATTCCTCAGCAACTCGATGCCACAGCTGAGTTTACATAAATTTACGTCTAGAGATAAATAGAAATAGTAAGCAATAAGCTGGGTTTATTGATAACGGGAGGGAAAATTAGCCGTGTTCCCCCATGGCCGCCGGCAGGAGCGCAGGCAGCGGCCGCGGCAGGGCTGGTGGCAGCCCGCCGGTCCCGGAGCACTCCGAGAACCGCTCCCGGTTTCACCACGCCAGCACCTGGCATGTCAGGTAACTCAGATATGCAAGGAAAGGGGAGAGGACAAGGAAACGCTGCCAGAAAAGCCTGCAGCCTCACGTGCGTCTCCCGAGCCATCAGCTGGCAGCAGGTGAGGAATCCCACGCTGGGAATTGCATCACGCACCGCTCGGCGCGACGAGCTGCCAGGAGCGAGGTGCTGGAGAGGGAACGGGGCAGGAGCAGCCCCCCGGACTGGGCTCGGCTTGGGGGGCAGGAGGGACGGCCTCCCCTGCTCCCCCTTAACCTCTCTCGGGGTTTGTTCAGCGTTATCCCCGCTTTCGGTGCGGCACACGGGCTGCAGCGTTTTGCTTCGCTCTTGAACCGCGTGTGTTTCGAGTCCCGAAGCAAATCCTTCCACCCCTGCATTCCTTAATGACAGCACAATAATCGCTAATACAAACCAGAGCGGAGCGCTCCGCTCAGAGCAGCGCTGCTTATTCGCGCGGCTTCTGATTCTTCCAGTGGTACGTGATGGTTTTATATTGACAAAGGCGGCTCCGGAGAGCCTCGGCAGCCGCTGCACCGCCGTCACCCCTGACTGCAGCTCCCGCTGTTCAGATCGTTACGTAAAAGCGACGTCGTCTGCAGGCAGAGTCCTCTCCTCTCCTCTCTTCTCCTCTTCCTCCCCAGCGCGTTTTTTCATGTCTCTTTTCAAGAAGGGCAGGGGCAGCGGTGCCGCGTGGGCGCGCAAAGGGCGCGGTGGTGAAGCGGTGTCGGAGCGGTCCTGCCTGGCCCACGCGCTCCATTGGCCCAAAGCGGAGCTCTGGGCGGCCCCGGTGGGACAAGGAGAGCGGCTCGGGGCGCCGCGGCCCGCGCTGCCCTCGGCAGGGCCAGGGGGGAACGTTAGTCATAGCGGAGAGGCCTCTCAGAAGCAAAAGGAAACGATTTCTCGTTATTGCTATTTTTTCCCCCCCTGGAAATAGAGCTGTATTTAAGTCCCTCAATTAAACCTACAGAAATGATCCCGCAGCACCTCGGAAAAGCAGAGGAGCGGCCAGCTCGCTCCTCCGAGGAGCTGGCCCTGTGACGAGAGCCCGCTTCCGTCCGGCGAGCGGTGCCGCCGCCCCGGCCCGACGGCTCCCAGCGTCCCTCGGCACGGGCGGCCCCCGGGAACCCCAGACGCTACTGGGGGGCGGCGGGTGCCAGGGTCCTGCCGGGATCCTGCCGGGATCCT
>VXBI01008950.1:1343709-1500779 GCA_013397375.1 Toxostoma redivivum
CCGCGCTCTCTCTTATTCCGGCTTTATCCCCAAATGTCAGGCGCTGTCGGGAGCGGCCCCCGCCGCGTCGCGGCCCCGCGCAGGGACGAGCCCGGCCCCGCGCCGGGCCGCCCTCCCCTGCAGAAGCCCACTTCATGCTTGTCACCTAAATTGAGGATCCTTTTTGTGCCGGGAGGGGGGCGAACATGGGCATTT
This sequence comes from Toxostoma redivivum, assembly GCA_013397375.1. Classification (NCBI taxonomy): domain Eukaryota; kingdom Metazoa; phylum Chordata; class Aves; order Passeriformes; family Mimidae; genus Toxostoma; species Toxostoma redivivum. Next base: position 1,343,905 of record VXBI01008950.1, read on the forward strand.
CAATCACTAGGACATAATATGGCTCTGCTAGAAGTCTGGCAACAAACAAAGAACAACAACTATTGGTTTGCATCAACTTTTGTCAGGCATTCAGCAGGCATCCAGAAAGGCCTGAAGTGGCTTAGTGGCAACAATGTGCATTTCATAGCTACAGCATGAAAATCCATCTCCATGGAAACGGGTAGTAAATGCTAACATGACATGCTGAGTATAAATATTGTGAGGGTTATAACTCTTGTATAAATGGCCCAGATAAATGTCCCCCTGTTTAGGAATTACAACAAAACATGTTATTTCATGCTGCAGCCCTCGCTAGCTCCCAGAGTCCTGCATGGCCCGGGCACTGAGCACGGGAAGAACTCCAGGCTGGCCCGTGGGCTGCCGCCATCCAGACTTTTAGGGTTTTCTCGTGCCTGCTTTAGAGAGCCCGTCCACGGGCTTTTCCTTTCATTTCCACACAAAATCAACCACCCTGTGGTAGCTGTAGCTGTAGATCGGTGAAACTTCTTTTTCTGTAGGTAGTAACACCTTACGTATTTTTGTTAATTAGTAAAGAATGTTGGATAGTCTTCAGGCTACCTAAAAAAAGCATTATTCGGCAATGTAAATATTTACATTAATTGCAAATAAATGTACCCTCTAAGTTCCCAGCTTTAGTTTCTGTAAAATAAAGAATTGTACTTAGTGACCTACAAAGCAAGATCAGAGACTATTGCTTTTGTAAAACAAAAAATACTTTCCTGACTGGAAACAGAATTGTTACTGCTTCAGAACTTCCCCTATTACCAAAAGCGCCCAGTTGTAGGGGGGCAGAATGGGGTAACCAGGCGGCCGAGCAATAAAAAGATATCAACATGTTGGCCTTTGTTGGATCGCAGCACCTAGTGTGACATGACATGGTGCCCTGCTGCGTGTGCCCCGAGGACTGACAGCGGCAGCGGCAGCGGGAGGGGAGGGGAGACACGCCACATCACAATTTGTTTTCTCTGAGATTTTATTAGCCCAAAAGAGCAAATATGTGAAACTGTGCTGACACGGGCTGCGTGCCCTTTCAGAGCTGGAGGAATATTCGTTTATGGTAGCTGGAGGATAAAAATAGCAGTCTGTCCGTGCGAGCGGCCCTGGGCTGTGCAGTGCACAGGGACAGTTCTGTCCAGCACATTGTGGGGACAAGCCAGGGGCGAGCCCTGGGAGGCAGCTACAGCGGGAGGGAGGATGTGGACACCGGGATGGAAATGCCTGAGTGCTCAGGGAGAATGCCTTGGGCTACTGAGATGGAATAGAACCGCTACGGAGGAAGACAGGGATCAGAATTATCAGATGCTTTTTGTTATCCTGAGTCCTATTTACAGATATCTGGGGAAAATAAAATTAAAAAAAAATAATAAAAAAAAAGGAGAATAAAGTTTGCTTAAATATCTCAGTTCCTGAAATTTGCCTTAAATAGATTTTTCTGTACGTAGTAATGTAATTTTAAAGGTCAGATTTCTCCAGAACTCCCAGGACTATAATCAAGTGCTGTGTATATATCTTTGGGAAAATGGTGTCTCATCTTTCTAATGAAAGCAAGCTTCTGATGGGTCAGATATCAGACCTTACACCTTTCCCTGGGTCAGGAATGATTGCTGCCCATCCTTGGATGAGGGCATTTCACATTAGGGGGAAGGGTGAAAACAGTTTTTATTTTTTCTTTTTCTTTTTTTCTTTTTTTTTTTTTTTAAGAAAAATACTGGCTGTGTGAAGCTACCCTTATGCTTGGAATGTTACAGCAAGTCCTGGGGGAGGTGGATTAGTAGCCCAAGCCCAGTTTGAAGTAGTCAGAGGTGCCTGATAAATGTAATTTATCACAAAAATATCATCAGTGTGTCAGTGGGATAAGCTGGGCATGTATTTTGGTCTCTTTTTAAAGATGGAATTCAACACGTTCTTGCATGAGGACGTACTGATGTTTTGAGTTAAGGAAAGTACTTATTTTGCTAAAATTTAGGATTTTGAGGGTCAGGTGCATTTGATGGCAAGGTTTTTAAGAAAAAAAAAAAAAAAGGCCAGAGCTGTGGCACCAAGGAAAGCTGACTTTCACAAGCCAAGCAGAATCTCTCTTAGTTTAATTAGAACTTTGCCAAATTGCTGCACTTTTGGAACCTTACACTTACACTGATTTTTTTCTTTAAAAGAAATTTTCTTTCTGACAAACTGAAACCTTCAGAATTATTTTTTTTTCAAAAATAGGATGCTTGTGGTAGTTGTATTTTGGTTCTTTGCTTAAATTAATTTACTTATTGTATCACTCATAAAAGTGCTTTCTACTACAAAATATTAGTATTTAGCTACATTTCTTTTTTATTTGTCCAATTCCTTTTTTTAATTTATTTTTTATTTTTTTTTGTGATTGTGCTTTTCTGGTTTGTTTTTCTCTCACTGCCCAGTGTTATATAACGATTTACCCTAGTTCTTGCTGCTAGTAAAAAAAGATATGTTATGAAAAAGAGCTGCTCAGGATATATATTTCATATGTAAGCAGTGCATATAACTTATAGAAAGATTTGTATTCCTGTTTTAGTTTTGGAAATAAAGGCTCTAAAAGAGGTTTTTATTCAAGGGACCAGATAGCAAACACCCACAGTTGCTATTTCATAATTTTTCATTAATGCATTCTAAGTTTTGCTTGGGGTGAGAAAGAGAAATATTCAGGCTTTTGTTCTTCTGGATGTGTCAGGTATTGTTTTAGCATCACTTCTGGATGCTGATAAAAAAAGACGCACCGTGTATTTCTATTCTTCATCTTTGAGTCCTTTCTTGTCGCCGGCTGGGCTCGGTTTTGCTGTGCAGTCAGCGCGGAGCAACACGTCCCTGGCAGGAAGGGAAGGGAAGGAAACCCCATGAAGCCTCGGTGCTGCGGGGAAGCCTTGCCCTCTCCAGATTTTGGGAATGCTTTCACGCCAGCGTAACACGGAGCCTGATGTTTCTCGGTTCGGTTTTAGATTCAAAATTTAGCAAAAGCCTCCGGTGGGTGAGCGCCGCTCGGGTCTGTGGAGCGCGGCAGGAGCCCGGAGCAGCAGGGACCGAGGCTCCCGGGCTCTGCTGCCGGCACAGTGCACAAAAGCGATCTGCTAGAGGCAGGGTTTGATGTGTTTGCAGCGTTCCTGTTTTATTTTTAGCGGAGGAGCTGCTCGGCTCGTGGGTGCAGCGGTGCAGCCCCGAGAGCTCGGCCTCCAGCGCTGTCCCTGTGCGCGGGTCCCTGGGAGCCAGCACAGAAACCAGGTGAGACCCAGAGACAGGAGCAGCCCAAGCACATGCCCAGGACATGGAGCAATGATTAAAGTTTTGTCATCCACTAGAAATGCTTCTCCAAGTCACCGCAGTACTCCGGCATTTTTTGTGCAAATCCCACCGGCCCTGCGCCATCGGTCTCATCAGCCCCATAAAAACCCCTCTGTGCGAACAGACTTTTGTGGCGTCCCGAGGCAGCCCCAGAGCGGAGCCCTGAGGAAATGTGGCTGTTATTCCAGCGGCTGACGTCAGCGAGTGGCCGGGCCGGGCCCCCGCGGGTCCCCCGGGCCGGGCTCCGTCCCCTCCGGTCCCCCAGGCCGGGCTTGGTTCCCCGGCCCACGCTCAGTTCCCCGGGCCGGTCTCAGTCCCCTCCTGTCCCCCGGGCCGGGCTCGGTCCCCTTGGGCCGGTCTCGGTCCCCTCCGGTCCCCCTGGTCGAGATCGGTCCCCCCGGGCCGGGCTCGGTCCCCGCGGGTCGCCGTGGCCCCGGCCCGGTCCCCCCTCGGCCGCGCTGGCCACGGGCCGCCCGCTGGGCCGGGGCTGGGCTGCCCGAGCGCTGGCGGGGATCTGGGATGGAATGTGTTTGCAGGATTTGGGGAGACATTTTGGTTTGCTGCTGCAGTCACTGTAACGTTGGAACAAAATAATTGCAATGGAAAGACGCGATTCGCACTGATCCGTGGCAGAAAACGATAGGGAAGATATTTGTGCAGTGTAGACAATACACAATTAAATTAACAGGAGTATAATTTATAGTGCTTTACTTCTAACCCGAGAAAAAAAATCATAGATGTGAAATACATTGCAAAAATTTCTTCACTTATTGTAATGAACAAGAGTATTTTGCATTCTGTTTAGAAACCGGGTCTTTTATTTTTTTGGTCTAAATTTTTGAGGTAGTTCAAAGGCATACATCCCCTCTCTAACTATCAATAATATATCACGATTAAACAGCTGGATTACAATGACTCTTTTTGAACTAATTATGTTATTAGTGTATTTCAATGGTAAATACACACCCCTGTCAATTCCCTCCGTTTTGGAGCAGCCTGTAAAGCCTGGTATCTGCTGAAGTGCTCACTGCTCTGGTGAACCTGAAAATGGGGGGGCAGATTTAGCCAGCGGCTGCTTCATTTGGTCACATATCAGGGCAGGAGTATCCGGGAGAAAAAGGAGTTTGCTTTTCCTTACGCAGCTGTGAATTTTTGTATTATTTTTTTTCATTCCGGACAAAATTTGGATTTATACTAAATCTGCTATTTCTCGCAGTAACAGGAATTGATTCAATGCTATTTAGTACCTCTTTCTTCTGGAATGGCGAAGGATGGTTGGGAGGAGCCCCCCGCGCTCGGTGCGGGAGCTCGGGGAGCGCTGGGGCCCTCCGGGCTGGAAGGGAACCCCCCGAGCACACCAGGCGGGGCTCAGGGGGGCTCAGGGGGCGATCCCGGGGCGATCCCGGCAGGGCTCGGTGCTGCTCGGGGTTCGCTGGGCTGAGCCGGGTCCGTGCGCGGAGCTCCGGGGGCTCGGGGACAGCGAGCAGCGCAAATACAACAGCGACGGCTCAGGGCAAAATCAGGAGAGGATTTCACACTGCCTGGGCCAGCTTGGACCATGCCACAGGTTGCACAAAATGCAGAGTCAGAGCAGGGCTGTGCATTTCAAAGCCCGGCAGGATGGAAAAAGGCCGCTGCTGCGTCCTCTGTACAAGGTGTACAAGGGCAAATGGCAGACTTGCGAAAAAACAGAAAAATTCTCTTTGCCTACACTTTTTTCCCCCACATAATAAGTCGTGTTAATGCTCAAGTGAAATAAGAAACAAGCAAATAAATAAATAAAACGGAGAAGTGACTTGATCAGCAATCTCCAGTAAAGGTAAACAAGCCAGGTATTGCTCTGGTATGGTTTGGTGTGGTAGGAAGGGGTTTTGGCATGATTTGGGGTGATTACATTACTCACAAGGCAAAGATTGACTCATAATGAAATGACAGTTTCTTGTTCATTGCAGACATGAAATTTCCACATTTGTTTTGAAACAAAGGACAAGATTAGTTATAAGTAACCATGTGTTGTGAGCCCCAACAGCTGAGTCTGCAGCAGCCAAATGAGGGAACTAGAGGAGTCTCCAGATAAATGGGTGCAATTAGGAACAGAATTTTCCTTTCTCCAGGTGAATTGAAATAACTAAATGAAGTGGGCAGGAAGTTTTTATTGAATATCCACCTTGCGGACTGTGTAGTTGTGGTTTGGTGTGGCCGAAGCTATGAATGAAAACTGATCTTTTTGATAAAAAAGTATTAGAATTTATTTAGAAAGCGGAGGTGTTTTTTGAGTTATGGTATTTTATAAAATGTAACAGGGCGATAACCTCATTTTGCAGCAGTGGAGCCTTAACAACACTGGTTGCATTTGGGAAGGAGACATCACTTTTCTCCATTAGTAACTAAGCAAAAAAAATACATTAACAGCTTCACATCTAACTTAAAATAAATGTTGAAAGTCAAGCTAGACTTCTGAGTCTGAGAGGAAAAAGTATAGAAGAGAAAAAAGATTAAAATACTCATAAGGTAAAATGAGTCTGAGTTTTTGTTTGAAATGCAGTGTTAGTGTTTCTAACATGCTAAGATAGATCTGAATCTTCACCGCCTTGTTCAGGAAAATTATTTACTGATTTTAGAAGCCTCTTTAAATGCACTAGAAAATTAAAACAGATACTCGACTTTTTTTCTTCTTTTTTTTTTTTTTTATATTTTTACATCTCAACCTTACGTTTACTTTACATTCCTGGGCTTGCTTTAGCTAGACTTCTACTCCTTAAGTGCAGTAGTGCCTTCCCCATGCCTGGCTCCTCGGCGAAGCTGCAGCTGCTGTGGCCCCACCGTGAGAGCTGAGCCCAGCAGCCGTGGCTGTGCAGCCCCAGCCCCTGGCCCAGCAGCAGGGTGGGAGCACGAGCCTCCTGCCCTGGGCCTCAGCAGCCTGCTCTGAAACAGCCATTTTGCAAAATAGACCCTGGTTGTTAAAATCCAAATTACTGGTGGCTGTTTTCTGCTCTCACATGGCACACATACCCTGAGTGTGTGTGCTGCCATGGCCCTTTTTCTGTGCTGAATGGACCTCGGAAGAGGAGCACCGTGTGTGCTGTGTTGTGCAGCTCTAACGCAGATTATTTTGAAGCAAACCCTTACAAGTATTTATTGGTGGTCACCATTCAGTGTGTGCTGTCTCAGGAGGGAGCACTGAGCCCAGCCCTCCTGTGCCTGGCTCATCACCTCGCACAGAACGGGGGTTTTACCTTTCAAAAACTATTTGCCTGTGGGCAGCGAACAAGAAGACTTTTCTGAGATTGTATTACAGTAAAGGGATTGTTAATATGACTAATTTCAGTTCGCTGTTTTCTTGGGTTTGAAATTTTATAGTGATCTTCCTCACAGATGCAGCAGAACTGCTGTAGCACAAATTGATTAAATGCCCTTGATATGAGCATAAATGAGGTATAGCACATTTCTTCAGGACCTGATAAGTGTTTGTGCTCTGATTCTCCCGTAACAGGCAAATAGAATACTTGTCGTGGAGGTCATTTCTTTGCTTCCAAAACACAATATTTTCTTTAATATGCACAAAATTTTCCTCTGCAAACAGTGACATGAACTTGTGAACACGCAATTCCTATTGGCTTCAGTGAGAGCCATCCTCGCTCATCAAAGGAGGGAATTTGGCTCTTGATTTTACTGCAATCAGTGTTTTATTTATAATGTACAAGAGTGCACGTGCACTCTCCCAGTAAGAGCTGATGGGATTTATGTGCACATGCTGAGGACCAAATCCTCCTGGTAGCTGTCAGGAAGTTTACTTTCACATGCTTGTTCCTTGGTGTAACCTGAATCACCATTCACTGAAGACAAAAACAAAACAAAGCCAAACAAAGAATAACTGTCTGCATGGGTGTTTTTTTTTCTTTTTTGCAGTTGTTACTTTCATCATGTTGCTTTTAGCATTATGATAGGGAACAAGCAAGCTTGAATTTACAGAAGCAACTATGAATATCCTTTTAAAGCATTTTTAGTTCCTACCAGGGATTACTCTGATGGAGAGAAGCACCACTGCTCCTTAGAAGCTGGCACTGGTGCATTCCTGTGTGTTAGTGAGGGAGAAGTGTGGTGCAGCCCATGGATGGGGACAGTGAGATAGGGACAGTTTGATGGGAACAGTTGGATGGGGACAGTTTGAGGGGACACTTTGAGGGGACAGTTTGATGGGAACAGTTTGATAGGGACAGTTTGAGGGGACAGCTCCCTGGTCCCCAGCAGAGGAGCTCAGCAGGGTGCTGGCTCTGCTTGCACAGCTGGAGCCCAGGTCCAGCAGCTCTGTGGGACTGCACCCTTGGGCCGTGGCACAGTACCTGCCAAAGCTCATTAGTGAGAAAGGCCAAGTTCTCCTCCAGCACTGACCCCAGAACCATTGTAGCTAACCTGAGGGATCCTGGCAGAAGGATGTGCTCAGGATGCTGCAGCTGTGGGGGTGAGGCTGCTGGCTCACATCCCTGTGGAGCCCCCCTGGATGCAGAGTGCCTGTGGGGCTGGCAGTGCCTTTCCAGCAGCTGCCAGCAGCCAGGGATATTCCCTGCACGGAGGGGCTGATGCTGCCACTGCACAGGCCCTGGGCAGGGGCTTGAGCCAGCAAATCCTTGCCCCCAGCAGTGCCAGCAACGCCACTTGCCCTGGCGTGCAGCAGCTTGCAGTGTCAGGCAAGGTCAGTTTACCTGGCAGCAAGTGTGGAGTGAGGGCTCAGTGGAGCTGCTCACTGCAGGTTTTGGGGACGTGGCTTCATCTGGCAATAAGAAAAGTTTTCCCTATGGAGTTTGACCCTGTGGGGTCAGGTCCCCCTCACACTGGGGTTGATATGGGAAGTGTGGTGGGACTCTGCCTGAACCAGCACCAGCAGTGAGGCTGGTTAAACAGTGCAAAAACACAAGTGGAGTGAAACAATTACAGGGAAGGAGTCCTGTGCAATCTTGCAGCAATGCTATCTCTGCACAGCATTATTCTGAACCTGCCGGGCTCGCTGCCTGGAGCTGCAGCAAACAAGTGATTCAGCTGATGGGAGCAGGAAGCGTGAGCAGCACTGACAGCTCCTTTGGTAATGGAGGAACAGGCAGATCCTGCTGCCAGGGATTCCTGCTGCATCCTGGCTGCTCCTGGCTGGAGCTGCCGTGGAACAGAGTTTGTATTTCAGCAGCAGCTTTCCTCCACCGGGGCTGCAGGGGCACCCATGACCTCTGTGGGGTCTCTGGATTCCTGTGGGGTGTCCTGAGCTGCAGGAGCCAGCCCTCCCGGGGGTGTCAGGCTCCCCCAGCTCCTTCCACCCCGCCTCACCTCGCAGCCCGTGCTGGGGCTCGTTCCCAGCATGGTTTTGTCAGCGTAGAATAAATTAGCCATAATGGCGCCTGCATTAATTTTATGTGGGAGAATCCCCAGGGATTCCAGAGCAATTACAGGGAGTGCAGCCTTGCCCAGTGCAGCGTCCTTCCCGTCCTGCTGCTGCTCCCCAGAGGGAGCAGGGCCAGAGGGGGCAGGAGGGCTGGGTGCTGCAGCATCCTTGGTGGCAGTGCAGGGTCTCTGTGCTCTGTGGCCCCTCTGCCCTGCCCTGCTGGCCCAGGGTGACAGCACTGAGTGCCCTCAGTGCCAGCAGCAGCTGATGTCACCTGCAGCAAGGCTGGAAAACAGGCCCAAGGCAAGTGTGCTGTCTTGCCTTCATTCATGTCCCTTGAACGCTGGTTTTCTTGAGTAACTGAAGCCTGTCCCATTTGTGGCTTTTTTCTTTAAAAAGTCAGCTCATGCTTTGGCAGGGGTTTTCTGAGTGTGTAGTGAATACATTCAATGACGAAAGTTGTAACGTTCAGTTTGTTGGATGCCACAATTAAACCTCAGGTTTTTCGCCCAGCCATCCTAGAGCTAATTGGATGTTGTCACTCAGGCAGGAATACACACAAACAAGGGCAATCCACTGCCCTGGACCCCAACAATGTGATTTTCATCACCTTACCAGTCTTTGGGGAGTCTTCAGCTTCCATCTGGAAGTACCTTCAACCCTTTCCATCTACAGATCTTGAAATAGCTATAACAGAGAGAAAACCAAAATTACATGGAGTTTATTGCCATTTCAGAAGGAAAAAAGTGTTTGAAAAAGTTTATTCAGGAAGCCAAGGGAAGTTAAGTGGGGGACATTTGCCATTTCATCAGTCTGTTGGTGATAGCCATTCATGTCATAAATGACTTGTGTCATTTGATGCCAAAAATAACACAATTTTCCTCCCCAAAGGCCTATAGGGTTTTTTTGCAATAAATGTTTATTTGTTAATAATATACTTTAAACAGTCCAGCCTTGACCTCAAGTCTCCAAAAGAATCCATCTTCTCTCTGAAAAATCCTGCAAAGTTTGTGTAATTTTTTCTGGGAAGGTGTAATTGATGGCGCAGTGAAGGGCAGTGTGTTTGCTTTAACTACTGCAGCTGCGTGGATTAACTGTTTATAAGGGCCTACTGTGCTTTCAATGGCGACTTGCTTGGATTTCAGGCTTTAGTTGACAGCACTTCCTAATTGTTCCTTGGATTTGCTTAAGTTCAATCAGTAAAAATAAATTTCTGCACTGAGCTCACCCATCGCTCTTTCCTCACCGCTGCTTCCAGTCCTTTGAAATGCTGCCCTGCAGGAGTTTGGTTCCATGGATCACCCTGCACCGTGGAATGGGGGTGACCAGGGCAGGGCTGAGGGCTCTGCGTCTCCTGTGATTCCAGAACAAATGGCATTTGGGTGCCCAGCAAATAACCTGCATGCAAGAGTTTTTGACAGGCTTTCAGGTGTGCTAATGGGAGCCTCTGGAGTGAAACACAGAGCTGACAGATATGAAATGAGATTAATTATTCAAAAATGCAACAAAGGGTTTTGTAAATATCCCTGATACAGAAACTGTTGTTTCAGGAGAAAATAGTAACTAAGATAATGAATTTGTAATATGTTGCACTGTTTTGAAATTGCCCTGCCAAACGCTGGAGCTGGATTTCTACTGGCAAAGTGTTTGTGGAATGCCAGTGACATGTGATCAGTACCACAGTAAGGCAACAATTGTCTCTTCACTAAATCACCAACTCCCACTGATTTGACCAATGCTAAATCACATTTTCAGCTGTTTTTGTTCTGCCATCAGCCATTCTGATCCTTCTCTTACAATTTTTCATGTGAACTTTCACTAAACAAGCAAAGTATTAAGGCATTTGTCAGATTTTTTTTTGTTAGTCCTTAAATGAAAATGTGGTTTTCTAGAACTCTGGAGGACTTGTTTCCTTTAAGATCATCTGAGTTATGAGAGAGAGTTACACATTTAATTTCTCAAAGCAGTTCAGTTCCTAGTGCTAGTTTGTTTTCAGTTCAACAGGCACTTGGATAAAATAAAGAACAGTATGTATAAAATGAATGGAATTCATTTTTTCTTTGAACATTTCACATTTGTGGAGCTAAATCCTTTGGATAACATGGACACTCAGGTGCTTTGCATAAAGCTTATTTTAGTGGGACTCCATAGCACTAAATGGCACTAGCTGTTTGCTGAGAGTATGTTTGTAGTTTATTAATTGTAACAATTATATGATGCTTTAAAAATCTGTATTTTGAGAATCAAAGCTTCTGGCTTGGGCTGTGCTCCCACATTTGGAAGTTGGCAAATTTCAGTCAATCTCCTCAAGTGCTATTTACAAGGCAAAGTCACACACACAACAGGTTGAAGAGCTGGGTGCCTCCAGGTGCCCAGGCCGTGGTAATGATCACTGCTGGGGCAGTCTGGGGCACAGTAACCTGTGCTGGTGAGGATTTGGCTGTTCACAGGGTCACGGGATGGGTGAGGCAGGAAGGGTCACTGTCCACCTCCCCACCCAAGCAGGATCATCCCAGAGCACATGGGATGTACAGGATGGCATCCAGATGGTTCTGGGGTACCCTCAGTGAGGGAGACCCTGCACTCTGTCTGGACAATGTGTTCCAGTGCGTGCTCACCTGTGCAGGAAGGAAGTTCTGCACATGTTAAGGCGGAATTCCATATATATCCATATCCATATCCATATCCATACCCATACCCATATCCATATCCATATCCATACCCATATCCATATCCATATCCATATCCATGGGTTCCTGCCTGCTGTCCAGGGCAGACTCACGAGTGTGGGCTCATGCAGGGCTGCACAGGCAGGCAAGTGACCCAGCTGCTGTGTCCAGGGACAGTGGCAGTGTCCAGGGACAGCAGCAGTGCAGCCTCCTCCTCTGCACCAGGCTTCGAGGGCTGTCCCGTCCTGTCCTGTCCTGTCCTGTCCTGTCCCATCCTGTCCTGTCCCATCCTGTCCTGCCCTGTCCTGTCCTGTCCTGTTCTGTCCCATCCTGTCCTGTCTAATCCAGTCCTGTCCTGTTCTGTCCCATCCTGTCCTGTCTAATCCAGTCCTGTCCTGTCCAGTCCTGTCCTGTCCTGTCCTGTCCCATCCTGTCCTGTCCTGTCCTGTTCTGTCCTGCTCTGTCCTGTCCTGTCCTGCTCTGTCCTGTCCTGTCCTGACCTGTCCTGTCCTGCTCTGTCGTGTCCTGTCGTGTCCTGTCCTGCCCTGTCCTGTCCCATCCTTGCCTGCCCTGCCCTGCCCTGTCCTGCTCCTCTCTCCTGGCAGTGATTCCCGTGCAGACCCTGCAGGTTTCCTCTCGGGCAGGGGTGCCATGCTGCCAGGGCTGCTCTGGTGTCCCTGGTGTGTGCCACAGGCTGGCCCTGCCCCGCTCCTGCCCTGGCCCTCGGAGCATCCTGGGGCTCAGGGGCTGCCGGGGCACACGGGTGCAGATGCCAGCGCTCCCCAGCCTGCCCCTCCTGGCTCCGGGAAGTTTCTCCTGATTCACTCTCAGGTGATTCATGCTCTCAGCATCGGTTGCCTGTTTGTGAAACTGAAAAGAAGCAATCTGAAAGTGAAACAGTCACATTACTGAGGCTGCTGTGGATTTCCTCCCGCAAGAGGATGTTAAAAGTCCCTTTGTTGTACAGAGACTGAGCTTTACCATGTTTTAGTCTTTTTGTCAGCTTTCTTTGGTATTAAATCAAGTGACAAAACATTTAACTTTATCCCTGTGCACGAGCACTTGTGCTAATTAATTCAGTAACTCTTTTGACCTTCCGTTTAAAAGATCACAACTGGTGCTGCTCCTGCCCAGACACCACCATCCCTCAGCACCCTCGATTGTTCATGTATTTGAAGCGTGGCTGTGGTGGGGATGGCTGGCATCTGAATGCTGTTATATTCTTGTAACAGCAAACATTAAGAAAGTTAAATGGACAAATGAATAAGAGAAAAAGTAGAAAAGCCAAGGAGCAATTAAATGTAACTTTTCATCATGAAAAGGATTTCACTGGTTTATCTTCTAATAAGATTATGTCACCGACACAAGTACCTAGGAGCTGTGATTGACAGCCTCCTGTACTTTTATCAGGCAGTGTGACACTAAACCTCGGCGCCTTTTGTCCCATGGAGTGAGCTCACGGAAACTCTCCGTCCTAATCCCCTTATTCATGTCAGGCACAGAAAAGAAGTTCTGATCAGATGGCATCTTACAACAGTGTCACCTCCACCCCCTTGGTGCTGGATGGACATGGGACATGGGACGCTTTGTTGGCTGCTGTGCCGTGCTCCTGCCCCAGCACTGCCCAGGCAAACTGTGTCTGCAGGGCAGGAGAACCCCAGAGAGAGGGGAGGATGATTTACAGGCTATCTGATTTTGTTTATAGTCTACTTTCATTTCTCTGAAGAATGCAAGAGCTTTAAAGGAAATGCTTCCTTTGTGCTGTGCCTGTAAGATCGTGTAGTGAAATGTCTCACTGAGCTTCTTCAAACTTTGCACCCAGGCAAAAGAGTGAGTGGAACCAAAGCCCCTCTCTTTTCAGAAGTGCAGGATCAATGTTGTAGAAGTCAGCAATCGATCTCAGTGCTGGTATTATAAGTTTCATAGCTCCAGCCCTTTCTGAGTTGTAGGAATTCCTTTGTGCGTATCCCTGCGGTAACCTATTGCAAATAGCGGTTCCCTGTGGTGCTTTATTTACTTGTCCAACTGTTTGGAAGTCTGTTAGTCTAAAGATCAGATGCTCTGAAACAAATCTTATTACCTTAACCAGCTCTGCAAATTCTTCTTTCTCCATTTTTATTGACTTCTTTTCAGCTAGAACTAATACATGTGCAGCAGGTGGGCAAGTACATCTTTCGAAGTTTAGCCCCTCAGATTTAACATGAGAAACTATAAATCTTTTTGTTTTTCTTGGAAAATGTGGGAAACCACAGGTATTTGAAGAGTTGCCTCCTCAGTGGATTTGTGAAGTTTATACTGGTTGCTGTAATTTTTGAAACAGAAGTCTGGGAAATTTTGAAAGAATTCTTCATTCTGGGGCATAGTCCAATTAATTACTTTTTTTCCTTGCATGAAGTATTTTTTCAAGCTATAATCAAAAGCAATGGAATGGGAAACTTTTAAGATATTTTTCTTTCCATCCAGCCTGGCACCCCTGGCAGAAAAACTGCACCAAACTTCCTCCAAGTCATCTGCTACAAGCTGGTTCTGTCAGCACTGCTCACCCGTCCTCATTTCAGAAGGCGTGTCCAGCTCCTCTGTATTTTTCATCTCTATGCACATTTTAAAAGTAATTTTAGATGTAAAAAGTCGGTGCTAATTAAATGTTTTAAGAAACCATCCTTCAGGAATTCCCCTTTCTCCTCCCTGTCCCCCGCCCCGGCTGCTGGTGACCTCGTGCTCCCCGGTGGGTGCTCACATCCCATCCTGGGCAGATGCTTCATCTCTTGTGGCACTTTGCTCCAGCAGGTATCAAAGTCCTCTGCAGAGCCACCTGCCTGGGGTTCCTGCAGGCTGGGGCCTGTCCCAGCTGATCCCTGGGACACACAATTCCTTCCCATGTCCCCGAGGACCAGGCTGCCCCAGGAGCCGGGATGGAGCGTGCCCATGGCTGGGGTGTGCAGAGCATTCACTGCTGCTTTGCCTGGCTTTGTTTTTCCACTCTAAGCACCAGCAGCTGCCAGCATGAAGTGCAGAAGGGAGCATACACAGGATCTTGTTTTTAAAAACCAGCACGCCAAGGAACCTGCAAGGCTGCGGCTTCGCTGCAGCAGAGCGTGTTTGCTTTGAAGAGGCAGCTCTGTGGGATCCTGGCAGGGCAGGCTGGTGTCAGCTTGCTGTGGCCTCAGCACAGCCAGGGCTGGAGGTGCTCTGCTGAGCTGAGCTTTATGTACCCTGCAATCCTGGGGCTGGCACAGGCCATAAGTGTCTGCAGCTTCTCAGGTCTGTTAACTGGTGGGTGAACTGAGCAGACGTGGTGATGTCAGGGTGAGCCTGGGGAGGAGGTTCAGTAAAACTGCACAGGGAATCAAAACACTGGCAAAAGCCTCATTGAAATACCAGAGTGTTTAACAGATATGAAGAGTTAAATGCAAGCAGAAGGGGTGTGGTATGTGCATGCCAGGGAAGGGGACTGCAGAAAGCATCTGAGGTCCTGTTAATATCCCAGGTTTGAACCTGGGGGCTGTCTACCACTCCCTCGTTGCTCCCCCAGCTGTGGGGCAGTTTGGGGTGTCCTGCCCTAACACTGAACACATCTGTTGCAGAAAGTTGTAGGAAATAAAGCATGTTCTGTATCTGAGGGAACCAAGCCTCACTGTGTGCCCTGACGCTGCACAGAACAGCTCCTCTTGCTTTCCTTGACGTGTCCTGCCCTTCTCTGAGCAAGGGGATCAGTAAACAGGGAAAAAACATCCACCCACAGTGAGTCTGGACTGGTGTTCATGCATTAGCAGCACTTGATGCTACAGCATTCTCATTGAAAAAAAAATAACGTTTGTTTGGACCAAAAAAAAAAAGCAAAAAACCAACAAAAACCCCTACTTTGGGGATTGAATTTCAGAGCCTCCCTGCCTTACTCTCAGCCCCCTCTGAAGGCTGAAATGATTTGTGAGCCAGGTCCTGTGACCCAGGGAGGCATCAAGCAGCAGAGAAGGGAAACATTTGGAGTTCAGAGGGACAGTGGGTCTTGATGACCAGTGTAAGACAATGCAGATGTTTCAGATCATGAGGTCTCTGAGGACGGTGAGAAAATGCCCCTGAGAGCCTCTGGGCTGGGGTCTTCTCTGCAGCCCTTTCTCCTTGGTATAATGTTGTCACATCTCACAGGATTACATTTTTAGGGTTTATCATGGAAGAATCTTGGTGCTTATTGCATTAGGTAATTGTGATGAGCAGGATGGGATTTTAATTTCCCACTGGGAAGTGAGTTACTGCTCTGCCCTGGGGGCTGGCAGGGCAGGGGCACCCAGAGCAGTGGTGGTGGGGCTGGGCTGTGTGTGCTGCCAGCCCTAACAGTGGCCCATGGAGGGTTTTCAATAACGGCATGTACCATTGTCTTCCCTGATATAGACAGAGATTTCCTGGAAGGAGGACAGGTTCTGGAGCAAGGAAAGAAAAATACTGATGGAGGAGGAGAAACCATTCAGGATCCTGTCTCAGCAGTAGGTCTGCTAAACCTCCAGGCACTGACCACTGGCCATGTTGGCTCTGTCCAGTCCCAGCCTGTTGATCTTGGTGTCCCTGCCCTGGGGAGGAGTAGAGAGAAGCCGGTGGGGCAGCACCCACCCACCCTGTGGACAGGAGCTCTGGGACCTAGCCTCAGCACAGGGATTGAAATCTGCACTGCCTCCAGGGCAAAACATCCCTCAGCAGCACAGCTGGGCTGAAGGGGCGTGAGCCTGACACCCAGGGGTGTGAAAATGCAGAACAGAGTCATGCACTGAGCACCAGGAGAACAGCGTGGGCTGTGGCAGAAACAAACCCTGACCCTCTCTGCTCTGGTGGTTCATGGGTGAGGAACAGCAGTGCTGCTGTGCCTGGGTGCATGCTGGGGTCTGCAGTCACAGAGCGCACACACCTGAGCTCAGGTACCCCTGAGCTTTGCTCTCTCTCACAGTGAGATCCCTGAGCACCGAGCTAGGCATGGCTGCAGCACCCCACACCCACAGTCAGTGCCAGCACAGCTGAAGTGACACTGGGCACCTGTCCCCGTGCCATGGAGCAAAGCCTCTGCCACGCTGCTGCCAGAGCTGTGAGCAGTGGGGCTGGGGCTGGGCTCACCTCTCTGCTGCAGCAGCAAATCTCCAATCACCTCTGCAGTGAGAGAATAGGATACAGAACTTAAAATGCTGGGTGTTTTTTTGTTTGTTTGTTTGTTTTTAAAAAGTGCCTGCTGGCTCGGGGGCGTGCAGAGGCTCCCCAGGGTCCCCCTGACACGCTGGAGGAGGCTGTGCCCCACACCCACTGCAGAGGGGATGGTGAAGGGGCTGGGATCAGCCAGAGCTGCCCCCCAGCCCCTGAGCCTGCCCAGCCCCTTCCCAGGCAGGGCTGCAGCACCACGGCTGCCAGGGCCAGGCAGCAGCAGCAGCTTTGCATCCTGGCACTGCTGCCAAGGGGACTCTGTCTGGAACAATTCCCGTGGATGCTGCCAAGCTGGAGCCTGGCAGAAAAGTGAGAATTTCCTAACTGTGACAAATGCCTGCCTGAAAAAAATGGTGTTTATTTATCAGTGGTGTGTTCAATTAGCCTGAGCTTTGGAAAAACTGTCTCACTGCCCTGACAGCCTCCCCTGCATTCACACCTCTGCTGAGGAAAAGCATAGACAATGCTTTGCTTTAAAAAAATTTAGGAAGTGCTTCTTTCTGGTGCTCCCCTTTGCAGCCCAGCTTTGACTTCTGATGCTAACTAATGGGAACATGCCTTCTTGGCTGTGTTTGTATGGAGAGCCAAGGGTTTTGGGCACTTTGTATCTGATGGTAAGGTACTGTTTTCCTATTGGTTATAGCTAAAAAAATGAAACCAGAACTTTGCCCCCAGAGAACTCTGTCACAGAGAGTTTAATTAAAAAGCCACATCCATGATCTGTGATTGTGATAAAATTTACTTTGTGATTCTGAAGAGGTGGCTGCCACCTCAGCGTGGTTCCCCACCAGTGGGACAGACACAGCTCTGCCTTTTGCCTTTGGCATTCAGCGTTGGGCTGGGATGGAATCTGAGCACAGCCTTTATTGTCATTATGGTTGGAGGAGCGTTGTCACAGGCGTAACTGCAGTGCTGTAAGCATGTGCTATAACATGCACTTAAGATATTAAAAAGAGGTTTTCAATAACGATCGTGTTTAGAAACAAATGGCCTTGGTTTTCCATTTCTGGGCTGTTCTGTGTGAAGCCAAGTGATCACTGTTCCAGGGATGCAATCTGCTGCATTGACTTTGGGGTTTCAGGCACAAGAGAAGCAAGCTGCCTACTTTAAAATGGTGCTGAGCTAGCAACAATGCTTCTGCCTCCAGAACAGCTCCACAAAGTACCATCTCTGGTAATCAGCTGATTTTTTTAGGTCATATGCAAATGAAGAACACATCTGCTTTCCATATGTCTCACATACACAGCTTACATATGTTTTTGGATGTATTATCTTAATCATATTTATTGGCCAAAGCAAAAAAAAAATTGAATTTAGAAATATTTTTGGATTCATAATATTATAAAATCAACAACTCTAAAGCAAATGAGTCATGTACTGAACTGCAGTTACAGTGTACAACTGCAACAAGTATTTAAGGGCTGTATTTCTTTGCTGGATCAAAATCTATAGGCAACTTTACTATCTCTCCTGTATTTTTGTCTAACAGAGATCTAAAGAAAAATTAATTACACTTCTCTGACTGATTGTTATTCTGCTGAAGTATGGTTCTAATCCTTATTAACATTCTCTAAAGTCATGCATGAAATATGACTTTTGCACCACACTCTGTGGCATATGTTTTCTCTTTCCAGTGTATTTTTCAAACTATCTTCAACCCTCACTGCTGTTCATTATTTTAAGATAGGTTTAAAGTTTGCCACAGTCTCAAAACTGATCCAGTACAGAGCATTGCAAGGAAAAAAAATGACACATCATTCTGCTCATGAACACAAATTGCTTCTGATTATTTAGCTTTGAATGTTCCCCTCATACTGTTTTTATTAAAAGCCCCAGTATATTTATTCTTGATAGTGTCTTCAATTAAGTTAAAAAGAGTCCCTTTTCTATAGCAGTATGTAAAGAAAATAGTTGTTACAACCGCAAAATTACCGAAAAAACCTGGTTCTAGTAAAGTACTACTTCAGTTCAACAACCACAGCACGAAGTTTGCTGTTTTCTTGTAAACTTTCCAGCCATTAGATAAACAGTGTCTGTGTCTTCACACAGAGCTCTACCCTCACATTGTTTGAGGACAGTTGTTTTCCTGCAGGTCTCTGCAAAACGCATGGTCCATTAATCCATTTATGGTCCACTAATCCATTTATCAGTATTGGAAGATTTGTCTGATTGGTTGTGGAGTGAGTTTTGGGCCAGGGGTGAGTAGGGCTGAGCTCTAGGAACAGTTCCTGTAAGGAATTGCTGGAGGAGCTGGGCAGAGCACTCCAGTTCTGCTCACTGCCTCCCAAGTGCCATTAATTTGAGCTGTGACAAGGGGAAGGAAAGTTGTTACAAGTGGGATCCAGTGACTTCTGCACACATTGCACACAGCCAGGAATGTTTTCCTTTTCCTCTTATAAAATAGTGATTTAGGAAAATGGTCTAAGTTTAGCAGTTTCTGTAGCTTCTGCTCTGTTTGCTTGACAATAACTGATTTTTTTTTTCTGAAAACGCTGTCTTTTGGTGCTGTGATGTCACAGCCTAATGTTGTGCAAAGGTGTAACCGGACCAAACATGTCAGGAACATGTCAGTAACTTTCCATAAATTATTCAGTCTCTTTGGGAAAACCCCTAATTATGTGTTAACTCATTTTCTACTTCAGAGAAGTTTTGTCTTGAACTTCAGAGTGCAATTGCTGGGAACCTTTTATTTATTTATCTATTTATTCATTTAAAAAAAAAAAAAAAAGAAAAATTTAGAGGTTCACTGTATTTCTGCTTAAAATTCTTTGTGCGTGAGCTCTGACAGAGAGCTGCAAAGATCTGGCAGGAGCGGGATGTCAGAAATCAAAGGGTGGAGTGGCTTTAGGCTGGTTTGCAGCAGCCGGGGGTGCGGAGGTCCCTGCCGGGCTCCGAGCGCCGAGCTCGGTCCGCGCAGCGCTGCCGGGCGATGCTCGCCGAGCTCCGGCAATAAAGCTCCCCGTGCTTTGAAGGCCATGGGGAAGGCACAGAGGGCTGTTTGAAACGTGTCACTTTGAACTGCGCTGGAGGGTCCCCGGGAGCTGCCACCTCCATCCCTGCGAGGTCTGCTTCCAGTCTGCCAGCCCTGGAGCCGGCCCCAGCGGCGGCTCAGGTGGCCCCACTGTGAGATGTCAGGCTGATAAGTGAAAGTAGAGACTTTCGGGAGAAGATCAAGAGTTTACTGCTCGCACTGCATCCCTCTCTATGGGTAAGAGTTCAATATGGCAACAAGAGGGGTTTCCTGCCTGCAGACAGATGCTGCCTTCTCAAAATGTTGCTTCACATTTGAAGCCTCAGCATATGCTGCAATAAAGGCCATCCTGAAACTTCAATGGGTTGCATCATGAGGAAATTCAGAGAGGAAGGAGCTTTAGGTGGAGCTGTGGAATCTTTTATGAATTAATCCTCTGTGAAAAAAATGGGACTCTCAAGTTGGGGTCAGTTATGGCTCAGGATCAGCTGTCTTGTGTTTTAGCTCTGCTAGCATTCCTGCCAAGATGGCTGGGTAGGGAACAGGGCCTGGAATGCTG
The DNA here is from genome assembly GCA_013397375.1 of Toxostoma redivivum. Lineage (NCBI taxonomy): Eukaryota > Metazoa > Chordata > Aves > Passeriformes > Mimidae > Toxostoma > Toxostoma redivivum. The sequence goes on from VXBI01008950.1 coordinate 1,363,977, forward strand.
CTGAAACACCCAAATCGTGGTGCTGCAGATGGGGAAAATAAGAAAGAAAACGCTGATGCCATGTTTCCTGCCCAAAGGGTAGGCTGTCCTGTTAGCTGATCCACAGAACTTAGGTAGTGCAGGATGGTGCCACGTTTACCAGGTGCTGTGCCAAGAGCTGGGAACTGATTGAATCTCCCTTGGAGTGAGTCCGTGTGCATCCACTGTCAGGCAGATGAGAGCATTTGGCTGTGCTGTGTCACACACAGTGCACTTTTCTCTCTCTTCTCACCGTCTCTGCTCCTCCAGACAAATCAGAGACTTGCAGCATAAGGAAGTGAGTGGCCAGAGACAGGGACATGATCCTGACTCCTTGCTGAGGGATGTTAGGGCAGCAGTCCCTGTGTCCTGGGAATGGGGAAAACATTTCCCTTGGCTTTTTATTTTAAAGCAGTTGTTTTTAAAATGCTTTTGCATCCTGTTTCTGAAGTGGGCTGGCCATTAAGCTTTGCTTGTACACGTGTTTGTGAAAAGCAAAACAAATAAACTGTTGTTTATTCTTCAAAATTAATCTCACAATGTGCATTTGGTAATGCTGGAATGGTTGGCAGTAGAGGTTGTCTAAAGCACCACATGGATGCAGGGTGCAGTGGCTTATGGTGGGTAATGACCAGAGTACAAACACCAGGGTTAGAACATGGAAAATGAGCAAAAGAGACACAGTAATTGTGGTGAGGAGCACAGCTCATTTTCAGCAATTTGCGCAGTGACAATGTGGAGTGGAGGAAAGGCTGTAAATTCCTGTTGGGTTTGGGACTGACAGTAGGGAGCAGTGCTAAGCTGGCTGCCAGCGAGGGTCACATGGGCTGCAATGGATTCTTGATTTAAAATGTAAGGATTTTTAAAAGAAAATATTTTGTGCCAAGAGTTTGAATTCAGATTGTGTTATGGTGGGATTTTTAGAGGTTGGGTTTGTAATTTCCTATTTTTACATCTAAATTTTTGTCTGGCAGTAGTGTAAATCTACAACACTTTGACTGATGCAGAGCAAAATTAGTGCAAAGTTTATGCAACTTCATCTAGCCCAGGCCTTCCAGAGCAGAGCTGTCAGAGAATGTGAACTCTCAAGCCCCCAGTAAAGGTGCTGTTATTAAGTATAAATACAGAGTAGCTTTTAATAGCTATAGCTTTAATAGCTATAATTAAGAAGTGTTATAGTTTTAAATTAATAGAAACAGGTTTTGGTGGCGGTGAGCAGCTTGGCCCAAACCAGTGCCAACCCAAAGGTGTCCAGTTGGTTCCAGAGCAGCGTGTGCCAGGCACGGGTGTGCTGGGCTGGGTGGGCACAGAACTGTGTGCTGTGCTGGGCACAGGCTCCTTGTGCCATGCCTGCAGTACTCAGGGACAGCATTCCGGTGCTGGGGCAGCGCTGCATGGGTGCCAAGAGAGAGCTCCGAGGGTGCCAGGACAGCACTCTGGGGGTACAGGACAGCACTCTGAGGTACCAGGACAGCACTCCGGGGTACAGGTCAGCACTCTGGGTGCCGGGGTACCGCCGCTCCGGAGGGCTGGCCCGCTCCCAGCTGAGCGCTCGCCAAGCGGAGCTGCTGCTGCTGCTGCGCCCGGGCCCCTGGGGCTCGACGCCGCGGTAGGCATGCAGGAGCTCACCGCGCACGCTGACAAGATCAGGTTTCGCACAAAATGCAGCGGCAGCCAAAACCTTCTCTTAAAGCAGTGCCGGAGGAGGAGCCGCTGGTGCAGCCCCCTCGCCTCTCATCCCTCCTGCAGCACTCGGAGCTCTCGATGGCGCCTGCTCCCCTGGCAGCAGCCTGGGCACGGCGCTGGGCAGCCCTGGACCTTCAGCCTTGGGCAGAGGGGCGTCCCTGCTGCTGTCCATTGTAACATCACAGCATCACAGCATCACAGCATCACAGCATCACAGAATCACACATCACCCCATCACCCCATCACAGCACCACAGCAGCTCCCCAGGCCCACCCAGTGACCCATCTGTGTGTGGAGGGTGAGGATGGGACCTGCCCCTGTCACCCCCAGCTCACAGGTGAGGGTGTTCTCCAGGCTGGTGAAAGGTGTGAACCTCCCAAGGGGAGGGGAGAGCTAATGTCTCCCACATCCCTGACCCACAAACTTGCAGTCCACAAATGTCATTTTGCAGGCTGCAGGCACAGGCCTCTCCATAGCACTGTGCAACTGAGCCCTAATCACCCTTTGCAGCGTTGTGAGATAACACATGAACGTGTGTCCCACGAAGGAGGAATGAGCAGCCCCTTTGGCCTGTTCTCAGGTCAGTGGAGCTGCCTGCTTGTGGCATGGAGGTGGCTTTGCCCTGGCAGAGGGAGGGCTGTGCTGCAGGGTGTGAGGTGTCACACACAGCCCTGCGCTGGGCACAGATGCCTGCAGTGGAACTGGGGCAGGAGTGCAGAGTAAAGCTCCTCCCTTCCTAAAGGCTGAGGGTGTGTGGGGTGAGGAGAGGATTCAACAGGCTGGCCTGGTGCCTGCTGGGGGTGACTCTCCTTTTGGATCACCAGTGGCACCGGGGCTGCTCCCACACACGAGCTGATGGGATGCTGCTGCTGCTGCTGCTGCTTCAGTCCTGGGGGAAATAACTGGTGTGCACGTGTGAGCCTGCCAGGCTGATCCCTGCATGATACTGAGCAGGATTCCTGAAGCTTCCTCAGGACAGGTTGAGTGTCAAACAGCCTCTGTCAGCACTTCCCAAGCTGTTGTACCCCCTGTCCCACTTCCAGATAAACCTGACTCTTACACCCCCACATTTCTCAGCCCGGGCACAGTGCCGTGCTGACATGGCTGTTCCAGCTCCAGGAGTGAATCCAAAGCCCCCAAGCACTCCCAAATCCTGTCAAGAAGGAGTACCCACAGTTGGAAAGTATTGGCATGTATGGAAAATACTGGTTCTGTGGTCTGGAGAGCTTCTGGAAGTTGTAATTCCTGCTGATGTGCACTGGCACTGCTGGCAGCCTGTTGGAGAGGTGCCCATGAGGTGAGCAGGGGGACAGCCAGGAGCCTCCTTGTCTGAACCTGTGTGCTGGTGTCCCTGGGCACAGTGGGCAGGAGCCTGGCTGTGAGCACAGGGCTGGCCTTGGCTCAGCCATTTCCGTGCACCCACACAGCCCAGTCCATGCACCCCTTTGCACTGGAGCCCTGTCACACCCCTGGACAGTTCTGTGTCCCCAGCTCCTGCTCCAGCAGCCCCTCCTGCAGTGCCTGAGTCTCAGGGCAGATGCAGCTCAAAGGCATGTGGATCTCTCACCCTCCTGGTGTTGGCAGGTAAATGTCTGAGTGTTGGACTCTCCAGACCCAAACATCATCTCATTGTGTGTAAGCACTGTGACTGCCATCTGTCACATGCTGCTCATTCTGCTCTGTCCTTCCCATGAGGACAGGTATGGATGGCTGCTCTGTGTCCTCTTTTGATGAGGTCCTTGGGCTATCAGCTGGACATTCAGGAGGCAAAGTTTTAGAAAAAGGTACATAACAAGAAAAAGAGCACTGTGTTTGTCCTTTTCTCTACAGAAGATCAGAGAAAATGCTTCCTTCTCTCTCCATCACTACCTTATTCACTTATGGCATGACCTGGCTACTGACTGTTTATCAATTGGCAACACGTGGGCACAGACTTCCTCTAGACACAACCTACACAAAAGTTTATATTTCATTCACCTCATTTTTTCCAAGCCATGAATTGTATTTCATATACCAAGGCAATGAATGTCCCACATACAGAAAGCGTCAGGGATGGAGCTGAGGTTTGCAGAGACTTTAAACAAGGGGTCCAGCAGAGTGTCACGAACCATCCTGGGACAAACACCCAACCGTTGTGTCACTCCTCCTGAGCCTCTGCCTCGCCTCCCACGAGGCACAGCTGAGGGCAGCAGCTCCTCGTTACTGGCTTCACCTGCTGCCAAGCTCCCCAGAAGTTTGAAAAAGGCAACTCCACCCTGGCTGTTTCCTGGGGGCTGGGCTGGGCTTCAGGGCTGGACTGGCTGCTGGCACAAGGGTGGTGCAGCTCTTCGGGGCACCCTGAGCTTCTGGCAGATAAGTGTGCTAAGTCTAAGAGCTCTCAGTTATTTTGTGACCCCGTTGCAAGTGTTCCTTGTGGGCTGCTGTGGTACCAGGGTGGGTCACCAGCCCAGCCAGCCCAGGCACTCAGTGCCCTCCTTGCTGCTGCACAGACCCAGCTCAGCAGCAGGGCAGGACCACAGGAGGAGAGGAGCCCTGGGGAAAGGCTGAGCTTCAGGCTGCTGTGAGGTGAAACCTCCCAGGAGAATGAGTTGTGGCATTTTGCTGCTGCTGCAGACAAGGTACCTGTGAATTTCTTGGTGAATCCTTTAGTCTCTGGTGGTCTGTAAATAAGCATAAAATGCGTGTTAGTTTTGGCTTAGGTTTCTATTCTCAGATGAATGAATTTGAATGAACTTGTCTTATCTGTGGAATCTCTCTTGGAACTGATGTTTGCAGAGAAGATAAATGTGCTGCTGCCTGCCTGCTTGTCCTGACTTAATCTGTGATGCACCAAACAGTGTCCTGGGGGAATTAGGAAGGCTGGAAGCAAGCTTGGGATGTCAGGCTGCCAGAATCTGGTGCCGTGACCTGTATCTGTTTCTCTGTGGATGATAAGCTGTGGATTGCATGTTAGCAGTAGAGCATCATGGTTGCAATGTTTTCCAAAGTGGATTTTTGGAGGGCAGCGTTAGACACTGGTGTTCCTGTTATAATATACTGCATAAAATTCATTCCCTGTTTGTGCAGGGCAGCCCAGCGTACCTGTCCAGTACAGCACATACCAGGCTGCTCTGCCTTTGGATGGAAATGTTTTTCAGCTTGTTTTTAGAAAATGTTAAACCAGCTTCAGCTTAACTGCACTGTTTTCCCAACTCCTTACTTAAACGTTTGCTACCAAGAGCTTGTGAAAATCCTAAGTGTGAGCATGCTGTATGCTGCAAATGTCATTTGTGTAAGTTACATTTGCAAGCTGTAAACCACAGAAAAACCCAAACTATTGAAACTCTTTTATAATAGGAGTCTTTAATGATGAATCTAAACTTGCATTCAATGTCCTTAAAGATGCAAAATGAGTAGTATGGTCACAAAATTTCATTGTCATATAAATGAAGTGTTTTAGCAGAGAATTGCTTAAGCATCTTTTAGTCCAAGGATTCATTCAAGGTAGAAATAAAAAGAACTGAAAATGACTGAGGGGTGAGCAATGAGCAGTCCCCATAGGCCAAATCTCAGTAGGAGAAAACACTTAAAGTTTCTTTAGTGCTGGCAGGTTCAAAAGTCAGGGCTGGTTTCAATTAGCTTGGGAGAGTCTCAGTGATAAACAATTCCTGTGGTCTTGAAGCAAAGGGCCTAGCTGCATGCAGCCATCCCAACTACTTGAGCTGGCCCTGCTCCCTCTGCTCTGGGAGTAACTGTCTGTTTGAATGAAGGATTTGTCATCGTTTGTATATGAATTCTTCTGAGTTTTTGAGAGCAAGGAAAACATGAAGTTTTCTGGTTAAGGCATTTTTGGTCTGAAAATCCCCCGGGGTATCAGTTTAAAATATGCACGATGCTCGAGCGATTTATTTTCTTTAAGGGGCTGGAAAATGTGAGTGTGTGCAGATGTGTTTGTGTGCACATGGCTGTGTGATCCTGCAGGGCTGCCTGTGCCCCTGGGCAGTGCAGCCCCCCAGGGGAGGGGGTGGCAGCTCCTGGGACAGCTCCTGCAGGCAGAGGGGTCTCTCCAGCACACCCCACTCTGGGAACCTTGTTCACCCTGCCCACAGGGTTTCAGGAGAGGGGACAGCAGCCCCAGCTGTGTGTGTGTGGCACAGAGCCCAGCCAGGCTCTGGCTCTGGCACAGCCCTGCTCCCAGCACGGGTGCACAGGGAGCAGAGCATCACTCCTGGCACTCCAACTGCTCAGAGAGGCTTCCACGTCCTGTGCATGTCACAGAGGGGTGAAGCAAGAGGCTGGGGTGAGAAATCCTCCACCTCTTACTCAAAAAGATCCTATCCCCAATGCACAGTGCTACTTGGGCAGGCAGTGAGGTGGGAGTCCAGCTGCCACTGCCTTGAGCCCCACTCACAGCCCATGCCAGCTGGCTTTTCCCTGCCTGTAGTGACTGCATGTGCCTTTTCAGATGGAACAGCCCTCTTAAAAAAATCTTTAAACTGAAATCAATCAGTAATATGTCAAATAATCCTAAAAAAAGGTCCTGATACCCAAATCTGTGTCTACCCAACTCTCAGAAAACATGAGGGTGAATATATTGTTTTAGAATCACCATTACAGCGTTTCAATTTTAAGAGCATTAAATAGCCAAATCCATCAAAGAATGCAAACAATAGCTCCTAGTCTCCTGTTGGAAATTTTTAGCATGTTTTGGACATAGCTGTTTTGATTGTAGACTTGAAAAGTCTGAAGTCACACAAAATACTACTTTGTGATCTTGGATATCTCTATTCAGACTTACTCACTGTTAAAAGATTTATGGTAGCATGCTTTGGGATGGGTTGTATAAAAATTATGAACCACCATATGCTCTTACTCCTAAAAACTTTTATTTCTAGATGAAATGCAAAGAAGCATAAGCTTTCCTTTTATATTTGGGAAAAAGAGGCTGCATTTTCCCTCTCTGGCCAATACAGCTTCACCTATTCAAATGAACCTCAGGGAAAGAAAGGAATTTTTGACAAATATGATTTTTTGTGCAACAAAACAAACTGCACAGGGTAGTCCAGTCAGGGCCCTTAAATCACACACAGCACAGATCCTGTAGAGCAGGAGGATCTGTTTTTATTGTGTGAGTTTCCACAGCAAAAGCTGATTTAACTCCTTAGGGTGAAGATCAAACTCCCTTCAGTGGGGGTGAGGAACCTGAAATCCTGTGTGTGGTGGAGAGCAGATGTCTGCACACAGCCTGTCAGGGACCTGTGCTGAGCAGACTCTGGCAGCTCAGCTGGGAGGGAAAACCCTTGGGACAGCTGAGAAACTTCATTCTGTGGGGGCAGCACCAGTGTGAGAGCTCAGGAGACCGAGGTGTTGAAGATGGAGGTGTCAGAGGGGACAGGACTCTGTCCAGGTGTGTGTCCACCGAGCAGGTGGGCAGTGCAGACCCCTCTGGGTGCTGCTCTCTGCACCAGGGTGGGCTCCAGCTGCTGCTCCAGGGTGTGGTGTGCACACTCAGATTTCCCTACAAGCTGTGATCCTCTGAATCACAACACAATTCCCCTTTTTCCCATTTTTCTTTTTTTAAAGTAAGTTTCTGGTGCAGTTCCTGTAGAAGTCCCAGCTCACCTCTCCCCATGTTTCACACTACCAGGGCACCTCAGTCACCAAAGGAGGTTGGTGAAGGAACCATAGAAACATAGAAAAGTCTCCTTTGGGTGCTGTGTGCTCTCCTTCATGGTATAACACAGATTCTGCCAATTAACTCCAAAGAAGGATGCTTGTAATTAAAATAGTTACTCAAACTCAAAAATGTGAAAAACAACAAACAAAAATTTGATTAGCTTTATGAACAAATTCAAATAAAAGTTTGCTATTAAATAAATACAGAAATTAAAAGATAATTCCTCCAGCCTGAATTTTGCCCCTCTCACCATATTAGAGTTTGGTTCTAAACTTTATTTCATGTTGAACTTCTCCTCAAGGTTAACTTTAGTGTGCAGAAATTCTTCGGGGAATTCTACTTAAGGTCCCTAGAGTACCAGCTGGTTTCAAACTGGAGTTGAGTTCCACAATCTTTAATCAAGCAGGATTCCCACAGAGTTCAGGGTAGGCTGTGTTAATTCGAAAATGCACAGGATTAATTCCAGCTTCAAAAATTTGACTTGTCATGTGTAGGTAAGGACTCGGAGCAGTGTGCAGGCTCTGCTGTTAGAATGGCTCGGGGTGTCAGTGTTGAGTTGTGGAGAGTGTATAAATCATATGTGTGTGTTTCTCAGGCTGGTACCTGGGGATTTGCTTGATATGATTATACACACTGCTCTGCTCACTTAGTTCATTTCACGGCTGCCTCAGGAGCGACCTCAGGAGGCGTTTACATTGATTATTTCCTTCACAACAGCCAACACAGTTCAAATAAAGCAGACTATGCATAATTAAAGGCATCATTGCTTTCTCACTCAAAATAGTAATGGGGCAGTGGATCTAATTTCCTACTTAACACAGCAAAGCTCTGCTTATTAACTATTCCTCTGATTATTGTTTACTAAACTAATTTTAATAATGGCTCGTTGTGTGTTTTTTCTCCTGGAAGACCCAAGCTGTTCTGTGTGTGCTGTAAGAGCGTGACAGGGCAGACAGTGAGAGGGACCACGCACAGCACCCCAAAATCTGGGCCAGCAGGGGCTCGTGCAGGTGCTGAGCTGGAGGTTTGCTCTGCAGGCTCAGGTTGGTGTGTGCTGCAAGGCACACACAGCAAAACCTGCCATCAGCCAGTGCAAACACACACATCTCACCCACTGCGCATTCGTCATTTCTAATTTATTATTCGTATTTACAAGTCTTCTGCAAGCTTTCGGGTCCAGAGCAGTGTTCTCAAGGGGGTTTCTTTCAGGAAGCACAGAAAGCTGAAAGACTCCAGATTCTTGAGATCCAGCAGTGTAAAAGTGCCAAACAGGAGCGTGTGTGTGTGTGTGTCAGTGCAGTGTCTGCGGTGCCGGGGAGCTGCTCAGCCCCTCGCCTTCAGGAACACGGGGCGGCTCTGTGGGGCTCGGCTCTGTCAGGCTCAGTTCTAGCAGAGCTCGGCTCTGTCGGGCTCATGTCTAACAGGGCTCAGCTCATTGCGGTGCTGTCCCCCGCTGTCCCCAGGGTGCTGTCCCCTGGTGCCAGCTGCGAGCCCAGGAGCTGCAGGCTGCAGGCACCGGGCTGCCAGCAGCCCCAGGCGCTGCCTGAGCTCGCTCATGTGGCGGACAGCTGTGGTTTCTGACGAAGCCGTGGTTAGTGTAGAAGACGCCCACTCTCAAAGCCAGCCTTGTATCTGTTTTTCCTGTGGGAGAAGTTTTTAGCACTGCCCCTGGCCTCTGGCTCGCATGCTTCAGAGGGCTGTTGTGTTCTTATTTCATCAGCATAATAAAATCTGCACCTCCCAGGTCATTCCAAAATCAAAATGCCCAGCTCACACTCCGGCCCCACTGGTGCCACCAGAAGGGGTCTGGTGAGGAATGGTGGCAGAGGATGCTGGTGGCACAGCGGGGACAGGTCCTGGTGTCAGCTCCGTGCCCTCGCCATCACACCACGCAGGGCTCCTGCTCAGGCAGGACTCACACGTGCTGGCAAGCCCTAAATTATCAGCTCTCCAGAAATAGTAAAGCTGAGACGTTTTGTAAACTGCTCTTATCTGGTGGAATTACTAAACCCAGGGATCTTTTGCTAAACTGGAAATCCAGAGAAGCTTGGGGCTAAATTCTGGGTGAATTTAGCCAGAGGTAAATGCCTGTTTAGCAGGCGACACACTCATCTCGGGGACACGCAGTGAGAAAATGTTAATCTGATCATTTTCTCATCTTCAGCTCTTGCTGATCCTCCCCAGAGCTGCATCATGCTGGTGGGTGTCCTGAGGCCAGGCTGGTTTGCATTTGCAGCGCTCACCCTAGCAGGGACACAAATGACAGTAACTTTATGATGACTTCAACATGCTCTCACATGTTTAAATTGTTCATATTTTCTGGGAGGATAGACACCCACCCTGACAGGATCTTGCTTCTGATGAGTAGGGGAGCCTATAACCTGTGATCCTTGAGAAAAATCTGTCAAACCTCGTTACTTTCAGTGAACGAGCACTGTCAGCTTTCCTGGTTTGTACTTCTCTAGCAAAGTTATTGAATTTCTTATAAAATGAGGACACCACTGGTGCTTGTTCTCCCCTTGGGTTTTGGCCAGTCCTACCAGCCTTGTCCACCTCAGCCTGTGCCAAAGCTGTGCCCTGCATCTCCTGGTGCAGCTGGAGGCCAGGCAAGACCAGTGTGCTGCCTTCCTGAACAAACTGAGTTAAACCAAAAGCTGATGATTCTAAGAAATAACTGACCAAACTTCTGTGAAACAACTCACAAACTCAGTTTGCTCCATGAGCTGTTAAATATCTGACAAACTTCTGGTTAACTTTAGGAAGGACCAACGACAAGGAGGTTATTGCCATTGTAAATTGTATCTAACAGTTTAATAGTTGTAATACCTGGTATGTTCTTTTTAATCATAAGTGTCTGGAGTGTTGCAGAGCAGAGAAAGCATCTGGATCTAGAGCAGCTGAAGTAGAAAGTTGTTTTTCTGTTTACAATATGACTCTGCTCACAATAACTAAGTGAAATGCCTCTGGTGTGCATTGGCTATGTATTTTGTGTGTGAAAAAGGTGTATTTTTGTGTATCAAAGTTAAGGTTATAGTGATTTTCTTTTCCTTAGGATTCAAAATGAGGAGACAAACACAGTAAGCAAGCCCATGTTGTTAACATTGGAAAATGTCAGCTGGCTGCAGGGTTGTGCTGCACTGAAGACAAGGAGGTGAGGGACATCCACGAGGACTGGCCTTACCATCCCTGAGCTGCAGCAGCCTAAAGCATTTCCACTCCACCAATGCCCTGCAGATAGCTCCAGCTACTCAAACTTTTCCAGACTGCAAGTTCATGCTTTTTTAGATTCTCTTATTTGAATTGTTTCTCTTTAATTGAGTCACAGTGTGTCCAGCTGAGGGTTTGTAAGGGGTTGTAGATGTGGGCTGATCATTCCTGACTGTACTTTAGACACTTCTCCCAACAGCTTCTCTTTTACAGAGGAAATGTTCACTTTAACTGATGGATAACTGGAAGGTAATTAATGTAACTTTGCAGAGCTTGGTGTCATGCTCTCTGGTCTTTGTGCAGGATCAGTTCTGGAATAGGTGAAAAGGATTCAGCCTACCTTGGTCTGATGAAAACCAAAGCTGTACAGAGGGAAGGGGCTTTTTCAGCACAGCCAGAGTGAGCTGTGGTATGCCTGACAAAACACTGAGATAGGTCAAAACAATCAGCTAAAAATGATCTGTCCGTGAAATAAACTAAAACCTGTTTAATAAGTGAGGATATTCTGCCTCAGAGGTGGCTTTAACTCACCAGTGCAGGGTCCAGCCCCCAGCACGCTGCCCTCCCCCTGCAGGTTTTTAAATGTCCTGTTTCTAAATCTCTGTTGGGACGTGGAGGACCAAACCTTGGTTTGCTTGTATGAAACTTGTTCTTGACATGGCTCCAGGCAGGGTTTGAGGCTGGCAGAGCCCCAGGTGCAGGATTTACAGGTGTGCAGTGGGCTGGGGTGCCCAGGCACATGTGGGTGCCCTGCCCTGGGGCATTGCCACTGAGAAACAGAGGAGAGAGTTCATTTTAATCCCTGTGAAACTCCAGTCATTGTCCTGTAAATCAGATATTTGGGGAGCAGGCGTGGCAATTGATGTTTCAGTGGAAACTGGAAAAATTGGAGGATTTATCAGAGCAAGTTTCCTCCTGTAGCCCGTTTATCCCAGCCAGCTGCTAGTGTTCAATCTCGCCAGATTTCGTCCTCTTGCTTCAAAAGGGTATTAGCTAAAGTATTTTTAATAACAAACAAATGCTTTAATCACAAACAAATGTTTGAGAAATTTGTGGGGTATAGGAGAAAAGCCCCAGTGTTATTCCCCTCTCTGTGGATGGATAGGAGTGGTCAGGGAGCCCCAGGTTCAGCCTGCTGTAACTTTTGTCATTAATATGCATGAGCCACTTGACAACTGGAGTCTGGAGAAGGACCTGGCTAGGTGGTGACACAAATGCTGCCACCTGCACTTGGGATTTCATGCAGGGAGTTCAAGCTAAAAGTGATGGGCAGTGGAAGAGGATCCAGCCTCGCCCTCCTGCAGGATGAAGCGATGCTGACCCATTTTTGACAGGTTTCCCACAGGAAATATCTTGCACAGGGCTCATGGACCAGCCATGCCCCAGGTCAGGGGGATTCTCCATGGCCATTCTGGCTGCTGTTCCTGCCTGTCCCCTCACCAAGAGAAGTGTATGAGCAGTTTTGAGGTGGCTTTGTCAGGACTACAGGCCTGCTTTTTGTGGGCTGCTGGTTTCTAGCTGATAGGCAAATTGTGGCTACTTTTCTTTTTTGGTATGGAGTATTCCTTCCAAGCCTGTGGGAAAGAATGCTTTGTGTTACTTACCATCAGCTGTGCCTTAGGACTGTCTCAGATACCTCACCCGAGTCTTTAAAAGTGTGTTTACTTTATTTTACATATTTAACATGTATTCTGTCACTTAATCCTTCTGTTACCTCTCACTGTGTAGAGCTGGAAGGAATGTGTCATTTGTCCAAAACTTCAAAATGGTACCAGCAGCATCCAACCTCAAAGAACTGCTCATATGGAGGAAGATGTAGTTATTGGGTCTGTCATCTGCTCAGTTCTGAAATTATTCCTGGGATCATAGAAGTGGAATTGACTTGTAGTAAGTGTTCCAGTCAGCCTGAATAGAACTTGGTTTTCTCTGATTCTGGATTTGTTCTGGTGTTAAATAAAATCACTAGCACATCATTTGAGTCTGTAGATGTTGACACAGAGTGGTGAGGGCCTGGAACGTGGTCAGCCTGCTGCTCTGCTCGCAGTGCTGCTTTGTGCTGGCCTTGTTCTCCAGCTCACAAAAGGAAAAATAACTGAGATTTGTCTTGTCTTGGGCTGACAGTATAGCCAAGTGATTGCCAGTCCAATTTGGCAGTTTTTAATCATTTTATCTCTGTTCTCTGCTCTCTGGGGAGACAGGCAGTGTTTAGCAGTCTGCTCAGAAAGACCTTGGGGCTACTTTCAGCGGCAGTGGCTCAGAGCTCCGATTATTAGCTCTGCTCTTAGGAGCACACTGCGATCCTTCCCAGGGGAGTGGTGTGAAAAATTAACACAGGCTTAGAGCAGCAGTGCAGCAGCAAGCTCTGTAACTGTAATTACTCCATTGATATTCCTCACACAATAACACTGTCATCAGTCATTTACATAAACTTTTTCTCCATGAAGAGGGAATGGCTGCTTATAACCCTATTGGGTGCTTCCAGAGCATGCATTATACATTTTATTTGTTCTAATTTCAGACTCAAGGCCTGTAGGAACAGAGTGAGGAAACGTGCAGCCTTTTTGTTGTTTTCTTTTCTCTTGCAGCAGTAAGCGTGCCACTCTGCATGCGTGAGCATGCAAGCAGGGAAAAATGTGTCTTGACAGGGTTGTGGGAACTAATTCCAGGATTTGAAACATTCAGCGTAATTTCAAGAAATACAATGGTATATTTTAAATATTTTAAACAATGTAATATGCAAGCTCTGTCCCAGGTCCCAGTCTCTCACCATTTTGGTCAAGCTGGGCTCACAACAGCAAGGACTGTTGGGCTCTAGAACTCTTTGGGGCATGCTGGCTTTTCTTAGGTTCCTTTTTCTTCCACAAGCACATGGCATGGCTCTGCCTGTACCAGCTCTGCTGTAGCTCTATTTCTTTCCCTGTCACCAGAAGGAATGGGTGTTTAAGCCACAAAAGCACTCTTCCTGCCAGCAAGCGATCCAAGAAAGCAACAGAAAATAAGCGATTAGTAAAATTTGAAATTAGGACCATCCTGTCTTCTGCCAGGGACACTCATGGCTTTTGTGTCCCTCTTACCATGTGCAAGACTGAGCCACACCAAGCAATTACCCCTGTGCAGGTCAGAGAGGAGCCCTGGGTGCCTCCTGGCCAGGTCAGCCTGGGGTGGGCACTGTGCCCTGAGCTCCAGGTGCCCGCTGCAGCCTGGCAGCCCAGCACTGGGATGCTCTGCCCCAGGGTGGGCAGAAGGGGCTCCAGAGGGGCCATCCAGCACCCAGCCTCATCAGGGACAAACCCTCCCTGCTCTCCTCGCACGGGCGCTAAACTTCAGCAGATATTATGCTTCCTCTAATTAAAGCCTTTGGAGGTATTCCCGGGGCCAAGACTAATAATGTATTCAGGAGAATAATGGCGCTGTCTGGGCTGCAGTGTGTTTATTGATGGCGCCAGGCGCTGCGGTGCTGCCCGTGCCCTGCAGCCCTGCGGGGCACAGCCGCCCACGCCGCTGCCACGGCCGCTCGTCCGGGGGGAAGGAGCCACATGATAGTCAAATTTCAGTTACTGAATATTTAATGAAGCCTGCAGTGTTTATTTGGTTAGCCTGTCGATTTTTATCGTTCTGTCAATAGCTTCTCATATGTGGCACGGTGATGATCTTTAGCAGCCTGTCCCCTGAGAGCCCAAGCGCTAAATGCAATTATGGATTTTATACCGCAATGTGTTTGATATTTCCAGTGATCTAATTTGCAGTCTGGTAGTTTATTGTTTGGCATTTTAATGGCGTTCAAATGCTACGGAAAATTTGATTTCTCTGTATAATTCATCCTAACATCATTAATGCTGGTAGCCGAATGGCATGGATTTTAGAGGGCTAAATATATAGGAAAGTCATTTTTTTAATATGGACCAAAACGAACAGAGTTTTAACTAAAAGGAAAACCATGTTGTATTTTTTCACACTTCTTCTTTGTCACTTTCCATTAAATATTAAGATTACTTTGAGGAAATGGTAAATGCCTGACCTTAGCAAACAAAACAAAGTGCAGTGTGTTGTATGATGGAAGCTTCCCTGTGCAGCTCACTGCTCCTCAGGAGCCTTTTGAGAAAGAAACACAATGAGAGTTATTATATCAAAAAGTCTTTCCTGGGTGTTTCTCTCTTCTGTTCCAGACCACTTGTGATTGATAATTAATCCTCCATGTATATTTTTTCCTCTTTGGTAGCTCACAGAAGTCCTGAGCCAACCACTTGAGCAGATGCATCTATTTCACTAAAAAACCCCAAACCAAAACAAAACCCAAGCCCACCACCACCACCACCCCAACCCCAAGCCACAGTGTGGTTGAGTTTTGAGTTGGGGCCGTTGGCAGAATGAAGGGGCACACAAAACTCTATGGGGCTGAGTGGCTTGGGGGAGTTAATCGTGGTGTTATTTTACACATCTACAACACTTTTATTGTGCAGTAACTCATGAGTTATGGGTCCTCTGCAACTGCAAAATAAATCCTTTAATTAACCACCTACTCAGAAACAATTTAACCTCTTCAGTGTATCTCATAAACTACATTAGCCCCAGATTTATTTAGAATAGTGTTGTGCAAGTGTGATCTATTTACATTAAGGACTCTGTGCCCTTTGTTGTGTCAAGTATTCTGGGACAAGAAAATACAAATCTATTTTATACAGTTTCATCTATAGTTTTAATGGTTTCACTGAGTGTTTCCCAAATAGAAGCAAACACATTTTTGCACTGTTAGGTGAAAGCAGATGGGGTGATAACCATTTCACCTGGGCAGGTAGCACATGAATTCAGTCCTTGTTGTTGGAGACTATTTCAGTGTCAGAAACATCACTCTCCTCTCATGTCCAATGGAGTCAAACTACACAGTGGCATGTTGACAAGAAATGATTCTTTTTCTTGAGAGCTGAAGAATTTGTTTCTGTCTTTCAACAGAGGTGAACACGAGTCCAGTTTGTGTAATACATCTTACAGCTGACAGAACTAGAATATACTTTGTGGTTTATGAGTTTAAGAACATTAAAGAAGTTGAAGAGAGTTCTTCTTTTAATGTAACCAAGTAGAAAAGATGACAAAAAAAAGGAGTCACAAAGGAGAGCGAATGAGGTGCCAAAAGCAGTAATGAATCAATGTGGAACATTCAGCTTTGTGTTTCACAAAATGTTTCAGTGTTGGGCTGTTTGCTTTCTGGATGAGGTTCTTACTGATGCAGATGTTTCCATGCCTCTCACAGCATGGGGACAGGGCTGCTCCTGCCCCTTGTCAGCACTGGGCAGGGGTGGCAAACATTGTCCTTAAAAAACCTGGTTTTTCTCTGAACTTATTGAGTGACAAGAGCACAGGTGCTGATCTAGAGGAGAAACGGTCAAGTGCCATATTTCTTTCGATGGGGCAGAATCCTCCTCAGGTGCTTGTTTTGTCCTGTTGCACTGCTGGGCACTTGGTGTGCCAGGAGAGGTGGTGTGGAGTCACCTGGAGCCAGAGAGATCCTTGGCCAGACCCTTCTGGAAAGCTGCTTTGGAGGAGCACCAGCCAAGGATGGAGGGGGTCAGATCTCAGGCAGTGACTCCTTTTTGGGAGAAGGGCAGGTGAGAGCAGTGCCACGGGCTCAGCAGGGCTCTGGGGGTGCTGGCAGCTCTGTCCTGCCCTCATTGTCCCTGCTGTCACCTGCTCAGGGGACAGCCACGGGCTCAGCTGGAGCCTGTCTCCCTCCACAGGAGGGGCACCTGGGCTGGGTGGGAGCACAGAGCCGGCACAATGGGCACAGGAGCCCTGCTGCTCTAAAAGGAAACAAAGCATTTGGAGACTGCTTGGTGAGACACAGAGTGTGTCCTGTTCCACTGGAAATAGGCTAAAACATCACACAGCTGTGTCATCTCCAGAAAATATATCAAACCCTCACTGTGTTACTCAAGCTCTGGCCTAGGATGTTTCAGCTGATGTTTTTGTTTGTAGGAATGACAGCTAGCAGGCCCTCCCAAAATTGTTGAGAAACCTAGTTAGCAGGAGTTAAAAAAAAAATAAAAAGCCACCAAGCTGTGGTGTGCTGCAGGCTAATGACAGGAGCCTGGCCCTCCAAGTGATCTGCTAGCAGATGATGGATGGATGTGCACCTCACTCAGCAGCACCACCAGCTTTGCTCCATTCTTGAATATCTGTCAAGATGTTAAGTGGATGACTGCAATCAGCAGTGAAATAAGACCTATGTAATCTGATGTTCCACTTAGAAAAGAAAACAGAATTCCTACCACCTAATATGAGACTACACCAGCCAACACACAAAGGTCTTTCGAGCAGGCCAGGTATCTGATAAAATCTTTACACCTCATTATCACTTGTAATTTAGAGATATGGGTACAGCTGTATCTACAAACAGGGCATGATGACATTTCCAGGGATTTTTTTATCTCTGTCCCTTTCCAGCTGACAGCTCTTCCTCCACACATGTGCTTTCCTATGACTTTTAATGTGCTCTTTTATTCAGATTTTATCTGCCTGAGAAGGGAGGGCTGTCTGTTATGTCCTTTGACAATTTATGAAAATTTGTGCAGATTAATGAAAAAGGCACCCTTAAGAGGAACAGAGCAGGGCATTTTGTTTGGAGAAAGGAGAATGAGGTCAGACCTTGCTGTGGGCTGTAGCATCCTCACAAAGGGAAGCAGAGGGGCAGGTGCCAGTCTCTGCTCTTGTGACCAGGGATAGGACTCGAGAAACAAGTGGAAATCTAACTGGAAATAGTGAAATACATATATTTGTCATATAAAAGGGAAGCTCTTGACCATACAATTGTCTAAGCTCTTCTATTTGTTGTTGGTATCTTTGGATAATTTCCCTGAGAAAAAGAAGATGAAGAGTGTTTGAAGAGAAAAGGTGAGAAGAAAGAAAGAAGGGAAAGGATGAAGGGAAGGAGCAAGGTGAGAGAACAGGTTAGACAGGCCCAGGTAGTGATTAATGAAGATGTGGACTTTCCCAGGCATGGAGGCAGCAGCTTGCCAAAAGGCTGGAGCAGCTCTGGTGGGTCTGGGAAGGGAGAGCAGCTCTGCTGGGCTGGAGAGCTCATGGCAGATGGCTGCTGCTCTGTTACTGGGCTCCCAGTCCAGCAGGATGTTTGATGCCCAAAATCTGTCACCCCTGTGGGCTGAAAATCGACTGTGTCCCATCTCAGGCAGCGCAGCACAATGTACCATGAAACTGCTTAATGCTGTAGAAAATTGCTAATGCAACAAAGCAAAGCCCCTTGAAAAATCAGCTAACGCCTCCCGGTGCCTTTTGGGTCCTTCCTGAGCCCACTCAGGGAGAGCTGAGCTCCGTGGGGCTGCTCCCTGGGATCTGGAGCACTCACAGGTGTCCCTGGGGCTCAGCCCAAGCTCTGCACTGGGACCTGCAGCTCCCCCTTGTCCTGCTCAGGGGGAGCCTGGGGCAAACAGTGTTTCACAGCAAAAGGAAAGCCAGTTTTCTTTATCATGGCAGTTTCTGAGTCCCTTTCTAGGTCATTGGTAGGTTCTTTAGGATAATGCTCAGGCATGGACCCTGAAACACCTGATGGCTCAGAGTCTCTTATTTTAGTACATGCAGACAAAACCCCCATATATAAATAAGGTCTCCCTGATTTAGCAATGCCAGCTCACCAGGCCATAAAAATTAGATTAACAAAGATTACTGATGTAAATGCAAGGGGAAAAAAAAAAAAAAACCAAAACCCAAGCATTGTCAGTATTTGCATAAATATGTTCCAGGTAAAAAATATAGGGACTCCTATGGGAAAAGGCAATTACAGAATTTCATATTTTCTGGGAGAATGAAAGGTCATTGAGATGTGTCAGCCTTTCTCAGAGCAACAGAAAGAGCAGCAGAAACAGCTGCTCTAGTGATTCCAGATATTCTTTTATCTGACCAATAAATTACCTAGGCAGGAATACCTGGGTAATCACGAATAAGCTAGAGAAGGAGAGATGGGGAGAGGAGACACGAGTTGAGGCTGCTGTTCCCATGGCTGCTTTAGCTGCAGAAGGAGCATAAAAACACTGTGACCCAGAGACATGCAAAGGGCTCCACATCCCTGAAAGTCAGGCAGCAAGAGAGGTGCTTGAGCCCTTCTGAAAGGAGGGGGAGCCTGTGGTTGTGTTGATAGACTTAAGCCCCTTCCAGCCTCTCTGCAGCTGGGTAAATCTCCCTAGGATTGGGCTGGCTAACAGAAATATTGGCATTCCTCAGTGCTGGGTGAGAGATTACAACTGATTCATTTCTTTGCTCTGCAGAGTAATTCTCAGCAGCTTCTTTTTAACTGAACGGATCAAAGTCCCTAAATGAGAATGTGGTGAACTTGATACTTCTTCACAAGCCCAACAGACATGGACAATATACGTTCTGTAACCGAAACCTTTTGGGGTTTGTGTAATACAATACCCTTTCTGTAACCCCCACCCTCCCCTCCATCCTCTTGACCCTGTTGCAGCTAAGGGACTGGACAGTAGAAAAACATGTCAAGCATGAAAAGCAGCAACTTGAGGGCAAACATGACCCCTCCACTGCTAGTTACTGAACTTCTGAAAGTGCATCAAGCAAGCAGAATCAGCTAAAAAGGGAGGCCAGGGACACCTCATGTTGTGCAAGATGGGAGGTGAGGTCTTTGCTCTTTAGAACTAAAGTGTTTTGTTTTAATCATGGGGAGAGCTGCTGGCTTGGCACTGTGTGAAATAGATTTAGAAATCCTGAGGAAGGAGGAAATTCTCAAAACAGTAAGGAAAACAAAAGTCAGCAACAGGGAAGAATTGGCCAGCATTTTTACAACAGGAAATGTGGAGGATACTGAAAAGAGAAAATTAATGGCACTGGGAGTATGATCCTGTTAACCGTTATTGTTGACACCTCATCATTTCCAGACTAAAATGCCAGCTAAGGCCATGTTTCACTTCACACTATCTAAAGTCATCTTTGTCTTGCTCAGAGAAAAAGAAACTCCATAATAAAAATGGAGCACATCACGAGCAACTCCTTTGTGTGTGGAGTCAGCTCAGCAGTCAGGACAGGGCTGCAGAATCCTCTGCTTGATTGCACCAAATATTGTGCTGCATTTTATTTTCTGAGGTAGAATAAACATTCCGCTCTGAGGAGAGGAAAATGCTAGCTATACCTATTTTAAACACCAGAGCAATGCTTTATAGCCCATAGAGGGATAATTACAAAGTACAAAATCTCAGATTTTATAGCACGTTTTCCCGAGAGTGCAGTTAGGAGAACAGCATGTGTCATGTAGCCAATTTAGATAATGATTCTGATAAAGATAAACTGTATTGTTTATAATAAGTAATTGGGCTGACAAAGGCCCAAAAGACACGGAGGAGAATGGGAGTGCAGCCCTGGACCGTGGGCAGCACAGGCTGGCAATGCTGCCAGAGTTTGGCAGGGTGGGGTTCCCGGGCAGGGCTCCGGGAGGGTCTGAGCTGGCCAGGGGTGCGAGATGGAGCAGCTGACCCCAGAGCTGGGCACCCAGAGCCTGAGCACAGGCAAGCAAAGCCTTGGCTGCCTGGCTGCTGAGGAAATCCTAGGGCTGGTTCAGAGCTGAGCCGTGAAGAATACTGGCCTGGTAAATACACAGTGGCACTTTACCACGGGCAGGAGATTACTTGTTGAGTAGATTATCTCTCTTGAGATAAGGCAAAATCCTTCAGATGCAGTGGAGTATCTTGCCAGGCCTATTAGCACATGACAAGATGCAGTTTGGGTCCAGTGAACCTCTATCAATCACAAGATGAAGTAAAGCCCTAATTATCATTTAATTGCTGCCTTCAGCTTGAGCTGCCCTTCTTCACAGCTCTCAGCATCCATTGGAGATTAGGTTGTACTGAAATGAGAACCGTAAAGGGCCTGGCAAAGGTGTGAAATTCCCTGGGTAACTGAATTAATGGCAGCGGGTTCTGCTGCTGGGGGGGTTCTGGTCTCTCTGCAGACAGAATGAGTGAGGGCGAGGGCTTTAATGGGCAATTGGAGGCGATAGCTCTCAGCCATCCGCTCACGAGAAAGAATGACACAGGAGATGCTTGTTCGGCCAGGCTCAAGGGAACAAAGAAAACACCACTCACAAACATTTGTTTTTATGCTAATTTTGTGGAATTATGTTGTGAGCTGCTCTGTTAAATAAGAAAAAGTAGTAATATGTTCATGTAGGCTTGTGCAGGGAAGTACAAGTAGCAGAATATGGTAGCTGTTTTTCCCCAGCCGTTTTGAAGTGGATTGACACACAGATTTGGGATATTTGGGCTCTGGTTTAGTTTTTAAGTCAGGCTCATTGTTGATCTGTTTTCATGTGCTCTGCACGGCAGGTGTGTTTTCTAAGTGAATTGCAGCAGCAGAACAGTTTCTCATGATGAAACTCTGACATCAGTAGGACACTTGTCTGTACTGTGTAACTTTGCAACATCAAATCCAATTTCAGAGATAATTACAGGCCATTAGTGCCTGACACAGAGTTTAATAACAGAGTAAATATTGTGGTGATCTTCGGAAATGCATAAATAAATAAGTAAATACACAAAGTAGAGTTGTCTGGCTTTAAAAATGAGCTGTTAAAACTGGTATTGCCTGAGAAACAGGCGGAGTTGGAACTGGTCACTTAACCTCATTAGATGAAAGACAGAGCATTATAAATCCATCATTTTACTAGTCTGCCTGGCAAGCAAATGCTCCTGTTCCCAAACAAACCCCGTGTGCAGTGCCCTGGGAGAGGTGAGCTGGGCAGACAGCGCCTGGGAGCCTGGTGCTGGGAGGGAACGATGGGTGCTGCTGCTCTGGGTGATGAAACTGGGTGGTGAACACACTGCAGGAGCTGCAGCACTGTCCCTGCAGTGCTGGGTGATGAACACACTGCAGGAGCTGCAGCACTGTCCCTGNCACTGTCCCTGCACAGGAGCTGGTGCTCTGTACACTGCAGGAGGTGCAGCACACACCCTGCAGGGCTGGGCGATGAACACACTGCAGGCTGGGCAGCGCAGTCACTGCAGGAGTTGCAGCACTGTCCCTGCAGTGCTGGGTGATGAACACACTGCAGGAGTTGCAGCACTGTCCCTGCAGGAGCTGCAGCACTGTCCCTGCAGTGCTGGGTGATGAACACACTGCAGGAGTTGCAGCACTGTCCCTGCAGTGCTGTGACAGCAGGCTCTGGCTGGCTCCAGTCCTCCCTTCAGCTCTCCCTTTGCAGTCATTTGGGGGTTTTTAAGTGGCTCATTATGTTGTTCGACTGCACAAAGCTGGTTTGTGGCTTGGCACTACAGCCTTGAAAAGGGCAGTGATCTGAGCACCATGTGCGCTCAAGGGATTCTCGAATTTTGCTCAAAACAAGAAATAAAACACTCGGGGTATTTCCTGCTGCCAGGGTCCTTTCTGGACACTGCTTCCCACGCAGGTTTGAGGCTTTCCCCTGCAGACTCCGTGGCCAGAGGTGGCCCTGCCTGCTGGGCTGGCCACTGGGACTCTGTCACCAGGGCTTGGAGCTCCCGTGCTCGTGTTCAGCTGTGCACAGGGATAAACCCACAAATTGTAAATAAGGGGTTAGGATTTCGTCCTTTTTAAACTCAGAACTTGTATAATATATTGTCTTTTTTTATGAACATCAACCATACTGTGTATGTCCGGATTACTAATTCAGAAGGTATTTGTCTTTTAAATGTTAATTTTATTTTGGTAACTGAGGCTTCTTAAAAGATCTTGAGAGACTATAAAAATAATCACAAAAGGAAAATAAGAGAAGCTGTGAAGGGTCCTTCTGCATTTCAGGGCTCAGTGCAGTGGCCATGGATCCTCCTGCAGGCCCATCACTGGCAGGAGCAGGGCTGGGCAGGTGATGAATTGCAGCATAGGTATTAACACTGCACAGGTACCTTTGAACCTCTTAAGGTGTTAAATAGTGGGCTCAGGTCAAGTGTGAAAGCCAAAGAGTAACAAACATGACTCCTTGACTGAATTGCAGGGTAGATTTTGTTCTCCTCTATTCACTTTGCTGTCTCTGGTGGGGAAAATTGTGCTTATAAGACCAAAATGCAATTAGAAGTGGAGCTCTGTTTTCTTTGTAGCTATTATGATGTAAAACTGAAAAACATTTTTTAATCTGTCCATTCCTTGTGCTATTTTTTCCACTCCAGCTCCTTTTATTTTTTATTGTTTATTTCTCAAGAATTCTGATGGAAATTTTTCTTAACTCACAGAGTTTTTTCATAGTATGAAAAATAATTTCTTTCACTTGGAGCTTGATTTGCTTACAACAACAATTTCTCATACTTTTCCTAAATAATAAAATAAATAGACCATAATGGGGAATAAGGAGTTTACATTCCCAATGGAAAGAATACATCTGTGGAGATGAGTTTCATTAAACTGTTAACTGAAACAGTGACTTTTAGAATTGATTCCATCTTTAGCCAGTGCAGTCAGTGCTCTCCAGAAGACTGTATTTATGAAGAATTCTTTATTCAAGGTAAGCAAAAAACATAAAAGGAGGCCTCCTCACCCTCTTTTGCTGCTCTGGGTCAACATCACAACCTCTTGATTAGATTTGGAACCTACTAATTAGATATAATTCATTACCTGCAAGAATGAGATCAGAAATCAGGAGCTGCTTTTCCGAATGAGGCGATCCTTCCCCTCATCCATCATGGCTGTTAGTAACCAATTTAAAGTCAGACAAATGCATAACCAGCATTATTACCTTGTCATAAATAGTTAGGGAGAAAGACCTGGAATAACCTGGCATTATAAATGGTTTTTATCACATTATTTTGCAGTTATTTGTCAGCCACTTTGCTTAAGATAAATGTAGAACAATAATCAGATTCTAAAGCAGAGCAGTGAACAAGGTTTTGCTAATTGTGAAACCTCTTCCACCGGCAGAACTCTGTCAGGGGGCACAGTTTATAAATTTCCTTATGGAGGAATTGCACTGGGCACATGTCCATGTTTGGAGTTTGGGAAAAGGGGCCTGGTGTCCCTGGGGGCTGTGAGCCCAGGGAGGCTCTGCAGCTCCTGCACAGAGCCCAGTGCACGGTGCTCCATCACCCTGCCCAGGACTGAGGGACACCTCTGCCATGGCAGGATCCTCACAGGGCATCAGCTCCCTTGGCTGGGGCTCCTGGTGATCACAAAGAGAAGGAGGAGCACGATAAAATGCTAACTGCAGTGAGATGGTGTTGAGAGGAGAGTGAGCAGTGGGCACAGCACTGAGCTCAGGGTGCTCCTGGAGCAGCACATTCCCATCCCCTGGGGCAGGGGGTGCAGAACGAGCCCCTGGAGCTGCAGGGCCACCCCTCACCAGTCCCTCCATGGCTGAAGGGAGCCAGGATCTGTATCCATGTTTCAAAGAGGAATATAAGGGCAAGGTTCTGCAATATAGATCCCAAACAGTTCTCTCAGCTCTGCTTATATTTAGATAATTCAGATTTAAACCCCTCCTATGGAGAATAGCATCAGGCCGTGACTTAGGCCAGGGTTTTAAGGATCATGGGAACCCCTCTTAAAATAAGGAGACTTCAAACATGGGGGAAGGTTTCCAGCTTGCCAAGGGAGGCCCAAACTCCCAAATCAATGGGGACCTTTCTGTGGGATAAGACATAGAGGTTGGGAGTGGGGAGCTTGCACTAAGGGTGAGTGTTCCCATATGCAAGGGGAAAAATGTCTTCAGAGTTTTTTTCTTCTGATAATAAAAATATTGAATATTATTTATATTCAATTAAAGCATTTGGGGGAACAGTTTAAAAAGCAACAGAATTACTGCAGTGTGGTTGAGATGACAGAGAACACCCCTCTGGTGTCAGAGGGTGCAGAGCTACTCAGCAGTGGTGCAGTACTGAAATGCAGACAGGAGTCACAAAGTCAGCAGATCTGATTAACTGTAAATCCAGGCTTTTATTACACTCCTCCCATAGGTAGAGAAAGACAATAACTTGATTTTGATCTCAGCTGCAGCCAAGTAAGATCTGAGAGGAAGATATTTACTAAATTATTTACCTTATATAGTGCTGTCACTGAAAAATAATCATGTTTGAAGTGCCATGTCAGTGCAGCTGGCCTCAAAGAAATACTGAAGGTGTGTTTACTGTCTGGGCTTTCTGTCCATTTTCCTAAAGCCACATCTAATTGAAAGTGTTAATAAAATTGCAACTTAAGGCAAAATGTAGGAGGAATAGGGACAGTTACAAGTGCCAGGCCTTTAGAACTGGAATTGTCCTTCCATTATCTCAGAGCTTGAGTTATCACTAGGCAGGGTAGAGAGTGGTTGTTTTCCTTTTTATTGGGGTTTCAGTGAAAGTTTTGGGCTGTGTCTCAGCACACTGTTGTGTTCCCTGGCAGCATCCAGGCTCTGTCCTGGCAGCCACAGTGGGCAGCACTGGGTCCAGCCTGGCATGCAGCTCTGTTCCCAAACAAATACATTCTGGAAGGCAAAGAAATGCTTCCACCTGATTTTTGTACCCCAGGATCACATTAAAGTGCTGATTAATCGCAGCCTTTAGACAAATTTTCTTTTTTTTTTTTTTTTTTTTTTTCCTGGTTCTTGCAGTTTAGGTGGCTGTAACAGGAGAAGCAGTGACAAACTGTTGGCATTAATGTACTGAGCATAATGAACACCAGCCATACAGCACATGGTGCTTGTCTGCTTATTGGTGAATTTAACTCACTTTAATTGCAGTGTTACTTAACATGATGGAGAAGTAGCCCTCAGAGGGATCATTTGAGGGACAAATAATGTATTTGTGTAAAATTAAAAAAAATAAACCAAACAGCTAGAAGATAGTACTACTAGCTGTAGTAAATTATAGTTTAATAATTATTATCCAGATAATGCTTGGCTTAAGGTTAAAAAAGAGGCACTTCTGGAAAACAGGATGAAAGCTTGCCTGGAGCACAGCCATGGGGACTGTCTTTTGCAAGCTGCACTGGTGGCAGACATTCAGAGAAGCACCTGGGAATAAATTGAGTCTGCTGGGAGGGGAAAGCATCTACCCCTGGGGCATGTCAATGGAAATAGAAGGTGACAATGAGCCCGGGGCCTGCTTGGCCACATCACATGGGTCTCCTGATCCTATTGAAGGTACTGCACAGCAACCTGCCCTCTGAGCATATCTGACACCTGGGAGGTTTTCTGTGCAAGTGGGAGGCGCAGGACCTTTACCCCCCGGAGCAGAGCTGGTGCCGTAGGCGGTGGGACGCTGGTGGCGTTAGAACCTCCTTATGTCTGTCATTTGTACCCTGAACATTAAATATCTTTCTCATTATTCATCCCACCACACTAGAAACAGCTGGTCTTCAAGGGAAATTACCTAATGAATCAACAATAAGGCTATTGTGTAGGCGTGACATTTCTGATAATAAATTACTGCTTTCAGGAGGTTGACCACACTTGTCAGGGTTTTGTGAGTTACAAATTCAGCTGCCTTGTCTTATGCTGTTTTACATAACTGACAGTGTAAAACCTTGGCATTTGACTGGAAGTTATTCCCTCAACTTCTAGATCTCTATCATAAAATTTCTTTCTTCCTTCATTCAGAATAATCTTTGAGCATTTCCGACCTCATACATTGAAATTATTTTAATTTGGTTTGGTTTTATTATATTTATTGTGTCGTATATATCTTGGACTTAAATATTAATTTGAATATTTTTAACTAGAAATGTAAACAGGCTATACATGTAAGGACTGCATTTTAAAATTTCCTTTAGATAAAATATGTGTTTGCATATTTCTTGTATGCTCGCACTTAAAGGAACACTTTTTCCTAAACCCATGATATGGAGGAAGATCTAAATATTGTCTTACCAGCTTTCAAAAAATACCTGGATGTATCCAATTAGTTTAGAAGTGCTTGGTCCATAAGAAGTGTGCTTCCAGGATGAATATTTTAAAGTATACTTTCTTTTTTCACATGCAAGCGTTATTTGCCTTTTACTTTGCGTATCCAGGGATGTGACTGGTTAGTGATGAAAAGCAGAAGTGTTTCTCCCTCTGAGCTGAATGCAAATGGCACTGAAATTCAGGCAGTATCTGCACCAAACTGCGTGTTTATCTCTGTGGAATTCTGTGGAACCAGTTCTTTAGCTTTTAATACTGTAAGTCTTTTCATAAGTAGCCAGCAAGGAGAGAAGGACAGGAGTTCCATTTTCTGCCAGATTTCTCGGGGCAAAATGCATTCTTGCAAATGTGAATGAAGCCCACAAAGGTGGGGCAGGCTGGAGAGGAAGTTGGTATTCTTATGCAAGGAGTTGTGGAAGCTAAAATTGAGATCTAAGACAGTGAATACATGTTCTAGCAAGTATACTGAGTTTCAAGTGCTCCCAGTTCCTTTGTTACGCTCATTCCACTATTGTTGCACTCGTTTCTTTCCACAGGTAGTCAATATCTTAATGTCAGGACAGTGCTGCTGCTTTGCTCTCACAGAACGTGCTCTTATTTAATGCAGCAGAGCCTTTCAGGGTTTGTATGAGGCTCACTTAGACATCAGTGGGTTATTATATAAAACAACAATTCTAACTTTCAACAGGAAGAGACTAACCAAAACCTGGTGCATCCAAGAAATATCTTCTGACACTCCCATGTGAGAGCAAAACGAGCAGCCTTGCCCAGGGTGTGAGCAGGGCTCTTGGAGATGCTCCATGCCTGGGGTGTCCTGGAAAGGCCAGGAACAAGTGGAGTGGAGTGAGGATTATTGCCCTGGGCCTGCCCTCCTGCCCCTGAAGCTGGGAATTCCCTGGGGAACGCGTCCTTTGGGAGGATTGCACAGCACCTGAGCACCTCCGAGGAGGCAGAGCAGAGCCCTGTGCCCCCAGCACCCTGCTGGCCCTGCCTGGGGGGCTCTGAGCCTCCCCCAGTGTTCTGTGTGCTGCAGGCAGGGATTGCTCAGCCCTGGGGCAGCCTCAGGTGCAGTGCCAGCAGCCAGCCCTTCCCTGCAGGACCCTCTGCCTTCAGAGCCTCCCTGTCCTGCAGGACTCGGCTGGGAGCCTGAGGGATCAGGGCTGTGGGCTTAGCTCAGGGCTCAGCTCAGGACTCTGGGCTCAGTTCTGGGCTCAGGGCTCAGCTCTGGGCTCAGGGCTCAGCTCTGGGCTGTGGGCACAGCTCTGGGCACAGCTCTGGGCTCAGGGCTCAGCTCTGGGCACAGCTCTGGGCTCAGGGCTCAGCTCTGGGCTCAGCTCAGGGCTCTGGGCACTGCTCTGGGCTGTGGCAGGGTGGGTCTGTGCCCCACAGCCGGGGTTCGTGGGCAGTGACCCCGGTTTTTGCCCCCACCCTGCTGCCAGGTGAGCCAGGGCTGGGCTGAAGAGGGAGAGGGGACACTGTAACCTTTCAGTGCAATATCTGGGCACCAGATATTTACCTGTGAGCTCTCCCCGTGCTGCTGGTGATGGGGAGTGTGGACTGACAGGGAACCGTGGCTGTGCTGTGTTTATAAACAGCGCCTGCAGCCAGGGCAGGCACACAGGGCAGGAGCATCCCCACTGCCCTTTGCTGCTGTTCCCTGCTGCCCTGAGCACGACTTGTGTCCCCAGGTGTCCTCCTGGGGACATGTACCTGCTCGTGACCCAGGGTGGGTGGATGGGGACAGCCCTGCACAGCCACTTGCCCCCGTGGCCAGCTATGGAGCACAGCAGCGTTTGGAGGGCTTGTCACAGCTCGAGTGGGCTTGGGGACAGCAGCAGCCTCCCCTCAGCCTGCTTTGGCTTGGCTGAAGGTCACTGGTGTCCAGCCAGGGTCCTGTGCTCCACATGAAGGCCATTCTGTCATGATGCAGAGACAGGATGAATTTAAAAAGAAGTGGAAAAATAATTTTAAAACATACAGCCAAAGACTGACCCTACACTGATTTTGGGTGGGACTATATTGGCCCAGAAAATTAAGTTAGATGTTAGTAATAATCAAAGTCCTCTGGATTCTATATTTTTTTTTTCTCTAAATAATGTCATTTCAAGGGATCCTCTGTTGAAAGCAGGTGCCTGCTGTGCTCTTTCCTTTTCCAAATAATGGAAATTCATCTGAACCAAACAAAGGTGTTATAATGGTGTCACATTGTCATTTCATTTTCCTCAGCAGCCTTCTGATAAAGACATGTTGTATTCAGCAGCATACAGACATAAGAGCAGTTCTGTCTCCAAAATCTGGCTTTGCAGTGTAAGGCCTGTTGAGTTTCCATGGCAATGGCCACAAATTCCTCCCCAGCTCTTCAAAGTGAAAGACATATTTGTTTTGCTGGCACAACTTTGTAGCACAAAAGCTCTCTCTCCTTTTTCACGTAACACCTGCTAATCTGAGCCTGGGCCCTTTGAAGCCTCCTGCTGATCAGAAATTCAAATACATTTTTGCATGCTAATCTTGGTGGTAATCTAGAGTTTGTGTCTTTCACGTTGTGTCTGTGAAAACAGTTTTCTTTATAAACCCCCAGATTGCTGATTGCCGTGCAGGGAGGATGAGCCCGTGGGGCTGTCACAGCCTGGGTGTCCCTTCTCTGGGGGACTGAGCTATCAGATCACGGCTTTTTAACCTCCAACCACCCTTGGTGCGAAGGATGGGGCGGGGGGCACAGGGGAAAGGGTTTTCCCAGCCCTGGTTCATGGTGCTCTGTGTGTCTGGCTGGGCTGGGCACCCGGGCAGAGATGGACAGAGTGGCACTGGAACTGGCACTGGGCTGTTCCTGTCCCTGTGGATGGCACTGGGCTATCCCTGTGGCTGGCACTGGGCTGTTGCTGTGGGTAGCACTGGACTGGCACCGGGCTGTTCCTGTCCCTGTGGATGGCACTGGGCTGTCCCTGTGGATGGCACTGGGCTGTTCCTGTCCCTGTGGATGGCACTGGGCTGTCCCTGTGGATGGCACTGAGCTGGCACTGTGCTGTTCCTGTCCCTGTGGCTGTCCCTGGGCTGTTGCTGTCACCCAGCAGAGGAGTGTGGCTGCAGAGCCCAGCACCGTTGGCTGCAGTGTTTTTCTCGTCCCTGAGGGCCAGACACACGGTGCTGAACCCTCTGCCTGCCTGGGGTTCTCTCTGCTGCATCCTCACTGCTGCAGGGCAGTGTGTGCTCTGGACCAGGGCTTGGTGCCATGCTGGCACCCCTGGCCCCTCAGCTGCCCCCTCCATGCCCCACAGCCCTGGCTGCCCCGGGCATCCCAGTGCTGCTGGTGCTGTGGTTTGACTGTTCCAGGGACTCTGGAGGTCTGGTGCCCCTCAGGCTGTGGCTGGAGATGGAGCTGTGGTGCTCCAGGAATGCTCAGAGGGTATCTCAGTGTTTACACCAGTAAAGGATTCACGTGGTTTGCCCTTGCTGTGAGTCCATGGTCCCCCTGTGTCCTGCAAAGTCCATGAAACTCCCAGGTGCCCCAGGTATTCCATCCCTAACCCCCCTCTCAGTCATTTTCCAGCCAGTGCCCACTGCAGACACGCTCCCAGCCCATGCAGTTCCTGCCCTACTCTGTGCTTCGGGGGTTTAAAACAAAAGGGTTTGAGTTTCAGTGCAGCTCACCCCTAGGCAAGCCTTTGGGGCACGGCTGCTTTAAATGAATCGATCCTTGCAGGGCCTTTGCTTGTTTAAAATGATCTTTTTTTTTCACTACTTAAAAAACCAAAGAGACCTTCCTGGTTAATTTCTCAGCAATTCTGTGAGTAGATATGATTTTCCTCTGGGAGGAGAGGAACATTTTCCCACTGTTACAAGATGGGATCCCTGTTTAACACTTCCAAAGCTCAGCCCTGCCATCTCTTTCTGCAGCCTGATCCCCCTGCTGCAGAGCTGGGTCAGTTTCCACAAACACTGGCTGGGAGCTGAGCTGGGCAGCTCTTCCTGCCTACTCTGAGTTTTATAAAATCTGAACTTTTGGAAAAATCCTTGTTTATGAAAGCTCAGAGTGCATTTCAGGGAGGTATGCAGACTTGCTGCTTCGTACAAAATCACCAGCAAAATATTTGAAAGAGGGTTTTGTGTTCATTGTCTGTGCATCTCCCTGCTATTCAGACTCTATTCTATTCAAATTTTCTTCCTTTCTTTAGGGGCAAGAGTCTGAGTGCACCAAGGGGCTGTGGTTTCTGCAAGCAGATAATATAACCATGTAATATAAACATGACAATGGTTTCCTTAGGCCCTGTGATCCATCAGGCATGTTGAGAGCTGTTGGCAAGGGTCTGGGAGTTCCCAGTGCTGCCCAGCAGCCACAGATAGGACGCTTTTCTGCCTTGGTCAGCTGCAGGATCCACACCCTGGTGCTGGAAAGGTTCATCCCATCCTCTTTCCTGGAAGGGAAAACCTCTGCCTTTGAAGTCACGTGCACACAGCTTGCAGAGCTGACTGATGCAGCAGCATCAGTAATTTACCAAAGTGGGAGGCAGGGGGGAGGAAAGCTGCAGCATAAATCTCAGTCTAGCTTTATTCTTTTACCTTAGGTTATATGTCTTTAAAGGGAAAATGCTGACAACATGCTTGCTCACAAAAAGCCTTTTGAGCCAGTGCCAAGAATTTGCTCAAACCTGGTAAAAAGTCACAGCTGGGACCTAAGAGCAGCACTGAATTCTACTTCCTTGCTTGATCTTAATTTTCTGGGGCTGAGGAGATGTTCAGTGTGCCCTGTGTGCTCTGAGGCTGGATAAGAATCTGCCTTTGTGCTTTGGAGCAGGCAGTCCTGGTGTCTGATGTGCTGAGAATTCACTGTGGGTCTGCGTTTGCTCTGTTTGTATCACTTACTCTCCAATTTAGAAAGTTTAAAACAATATTATTTGGACTGGAATAGCCCAGCCAGGCAGCAAGGGGCCTGCAGGAAGGGTTCTCCCCTCTGCAGAGGGCAGCTCTGGGAACATCTGCAGCCAGGAGCCTGCAGAGCCCTGGCCCTGCTCTGGGCACCCCGAACAGCAGCACCTGGAGCCCCTGGGACCCCCTCAGCTGGAGCCTCTGCCAGCCTGGGGTGCTGCTGCAGGAGTGCTGCTGGGCTGGCTCAGTGCTCAGGAGGAGGTCCTGGTGACCAGCTCTGGGTCATCATGGAGTTTTCAGGCATAATAAATCACAGAGGGCAATTTTTTTATGAGCTCTCCTGTCTCAGGGGAGCTGACCCCACACATTTTTCTTCTCTCAGCAATCTTAATGCCTCCTCTAGTCACTGGACAGCGACTGCTTGTGTCTGCAAGCAGCTAGTTGTGATTTTGGTGAAGGTCCTCCTAGGGAATGGGGACATGGGGCTTGGTATCACCGTGAGCACTGCTGGCAGAGGAGATGGAGGAGCCACTCCTGCCCCTCTGGAGCTGCAGAAGTGCCCTGGGCAGTAATGCTGTGTTTGCACACAGGCCTGGAGCACCAGTGTTAACTGCACAAACAGCAGCTTATTGACCTGTACAAACCTTCCCCAAGAATTACCACCTGCCCCTTGAAATGCAGAGAGCAGAGGGCCTGGAATCACTGAGGAGTTTAGGATATGAGTCCCAGGGTGTCTCCTGCCAGGTTTTTTTTCCCCTGAACTGGGGGAGGCAGTGAATGTGTTGTGTTCCCTGGGATGTCACATCCTGCCACACAGCAGCATTCCTTGCTTTCTCCCTTATGGATGGCTCCTCTAGCCACCCTCCTTGTATCCATCAGATGTGATGTCCTTTCCACTGAAGCTGATGGGTCAAGTCTTATGCCCAAATCTTGATGCTTTATTTTAAAAAATAAGTATGTAAAACAATTCTATTTCTAATATTTTTATTGCAAAAGTTGATCTGCATGAAATTATGGAACCCCAGAGCTGCAGCAGTGATAGCAACATAGCTTCCTGTGCTGCATCATGCACTGGTGCTGTAGTTCCTCAAGAGAATGTAGGAAAAGTTCTCAGACCTTAGTGGCCTCTGTGATCTTCTCACTTGCTGTGGACAGCCGATTAGGGCTCAACCATGTGATATAATGGTAGTTCCCTCCACAGTTTATTGATCCCAGTGGGAATGAAGGGCATTCAGCACCTCACATAAGCAGACCCTTCATGCCTGTCTTGCTGCTCCTTACAGAATATGAGCAGCAAGGCTGAGCACTCCTCGATTTTCTTATTCAGACTCATTTCAAGCTCCAGCTCAGACTGGAGATTTGCTGAGTAAATAGTCTCAACAATAATCTCAGCCTGATTCCAACTAATTAAATCCTGTACAAACATCCCTCTCCGGGCCAATATAGCAAAAGACAATGAAAACACAGAAAACCAGACATAGCTTTCCTCCAGATTTTGCTCGGCCCTTTAATCCTGTATCTTTTGAAAGATAGTAACGTCCATAAGATGAGGGGTCAGCCTTCCTGCCCTTAGCATCAAGCAGTGGAATTTTTCAATAATGAACAGCTGGGTCACCAGCGACACAAAAGCTGCTGTAATATCCTGTAGGCTTACGGGGCACAACAGAAATCCCAAAGCAAATCATGATGTACACAGAAAGGGACCGTCCTTTTCTATTAAGGAGACCACTTCAAACCAGTCTCAACACCACCTTTTCTCCAGCTTTTCCAAGGAGAGATTATCCCCTGCGTATATTTAATCACACATTATGGGGTGGCTTTGATTGCCTTTTTAGAGTCAGAGAAGTTAAAGAACAGACTTTGAAGGCTCTTATTGCTCCATCCTCGTGCTCTGAGCTGAGATGTGTTTACAAACAAGGCTGGGAAGGGGGGAGGCAGGAATGCTGCCCTGGCCGTGGCTGGGCTTGGCACTGCTCTCAGGGCTGGTTGTTTAACCCTGAACCAGCGAGTGTGGGGAGCCCCACAGCGAGGGGGAGCCAGGGGGGGCTGCCTTTGGGCTTCAATTTTTATTAAACCCTGTGGAATTCATCTCCTTTTCCAGGGAAAGAAGAAGTTATCTTGTAGGGGTTTTCCTACCCAGTAAAGCAAAGAGTAGACCAGGGTAACATGAACAAAAACGAAATGCTATAAAGACTTTTTAATGTATCACAAAAGTCAGTCTGAGATGTGTGCAAGATATGCTGGAGATTCCTGATTAAAAGCAGTTTGTGTCAAGGAAGTTACCACTTGCAGCATGTAGAACATCTGACAGTGATTAACTGGAGCTAGCTATTAGATTTTCCTAAAGAAACAATACTTAAACATATCTCCACAAGTATGAAACACTTTATGTACTGTATCTGGTACACCTCATTTAAATTGACTTAGATGGAACAGACACACTAAGTCTAACTAGTAGGTTATTAAGAATATAAACCTGGTGCCCAAGAATTTACAATCAGTTATATGGGAGGTATCCTGACTTTCCTCCTTTTCCCAGGGCTTTCATTTACTAAGCATGTGCTGTAAAGATGTCACATTTACAGCAAGGGACATGTTTAGGATGTTTCTTACAAACAGTTTTAAGTTACATACCTGTAGCAAATGCATCTTGCTATGCTGCAGTGTACTGTTAGAAACTCTGCTATGAGCTCAGGAAAATGTGGGTGATAGGAAGAATATATGCATGGATGCAAATGCATTCATAACCTAGTTTTTCAGTTTGCTTATTAGTGCTTCTTAATTTTTGATAGAAAAATCGTATAAAATGGTTTTCTACAGGAAGATGAACTTTTCAGCTGTGTTGAAGCCCTTAGAGGTTGGAGAAATATGGTTTAAATTAAGCATATCATACTTCTAATTCTGGGGGGTTACAAAAAGAAGAGCTGGGGATTCCTCCAGCCTGGAGTGTTTGGTGGTTGCAAATAAACTGTGCATAGTATGTAATGATCATTTCCCTAAGAAAACCTTTCTGTTTCCTTCCCCTTTTTGGGTCAGGAGGCCGATGGTTACTGCAGGGCTGTGCTTGCACATGGGTGCTGCTCCAATTCCTGTTCCTGCATGGCAGGGGAGGAAAAGGCGAGTCAGAAAACTTGGAATTCAGCATTTCAGTAGGCCTTAATTATGGATTTCCCTACTATTTGTGAAACTAGGGGTGAGAATTGCTGAAGTAACCACTGCAGCTCTGTGAGCCCAATTAAATCACTGCTTCAGAGTGTGGGGTTTGTACAGAGAGTGTTTCTGCCTCTTTGCTGTTAGTCACTTACACTGGAAGGGTTTTAAAAACAATTGCACTTCTGTCAGCAGCCACAGGGGCTCTGCTCTCCAGGCTGGCTCCTAACATCCCAGTCTGCCTCACTCTCTCTATATCCATACAGGGTCAAATCAGGAATTGCAGAGCTTCTTCAGAGCAGAGGAATGCTGAGGGTCAGTGTTTAATAGGTGGGAAATCATGGAAACTGTCCTCTGGGGGCTGAGAGGTAATTTACAGTTAAGTCCAAACTTCTCTAATTTGCATAATATCAAGCCTAATAAAATATTCATGGTAGCTTCTCTCACTTTCAGACAATTTAAGATAGACAAAAATTAAATTGAAAAATACTGCTTAAAAATAAGAGAAGAAATTTGAAGATAATGTCTTCAAATATTTTCCCGCTTTTAATTTAATAATGTTTTTCAGAGTTACAGAATTGTTTGCAGAGTTACTGCCAGATAGAAGTCTGCCTTGTGCACAAAACTGTGCAGAGTTTGATTTTTTTAATGGGAATCACAAAAACTGCTGGAATTCCAGATGTGGGTCAGGTGGAAGATGGACTTGGAGGATGCTGGCAGAAATGGTCACACGGTGAGGAGTGACAGCTTGGGAGGGGCTGGTTTCCTCAGAGTAGGATCCAGGTGAAATGACCAGAGCCAGAGCTTGCTCTTGTCCAAGGGATCATTTCTGGGATTCTGTGATAGCTGTGGCCAAAGCATTCTGTGAGCTGCCAGAGGCTGCAGGGTGTGCAGAGCAGGAGCATCCACGGAGTAAAGCAGGAGTAAATGGCAGCTCTGGGCTGGGTGCTCAGCCCTGGTGTTGCTGCCCTTTGGGGGATCAGAGCAGCCACAGCGAGCCAGGCAAAGCCAGGGGCTGCAGGAGCTCTGAGCACCCCAGGCAGCTCCTCCTGCGCTCACACACACCTGAACTTCTCCTGACCAGGCTGGGAGTTTTTACTGTTGACTATTGCACACAGTCCTGATATTTCAACATCTGTCTAGAGTCTTGTGTTTGGGAAATGCTGATTTCTGCATCCCTATTAACTACCAAGCCTGCACAGTGTTTCTCCCAGTTCTGACAGAATTTGGAAATAGAAATTAATGCATATTTTCCAAATGAGATTGCAACTCTGGTGGTTCAACCCACTGGTCATGTCACTTAGATGTGTGCCTTAAAGAGTGTGGAAGGGGAACTGATTGTGTTTGTTCTTAGCATTTTTGTGCCAAATGATTTTGTTTGTATTGATTTACTCATGTGAAAACATCAGATTTCAGTTAAGCTTATAAATTTAGTCAATGGTAAAATTTAATCACATTAGCATTAGCAAACACAGGTTTTCATAGCACAGGGCTGTGAGATGGTTCCTTCCTGACCAAATGAATTGACACCTCACCTGTCCCTTTCCTCACTGCTGCCAAGTGACATTTATTTTTCGGTAAGAAAACATGAAGTGGAGATGCTAATGATGCAGGGTTGCTCTCATCTGCTTAGCTGTGTGAATAGTACCAATGGCTGCAGCAGGCACATGCCTGGGAACTGCCTCTCAAACCCCCCAGGCCCCTGGAAGTGTGATTGTCCTCACCCACGAGGGTGGGTGAAAGCAGTTTTGTCTCTGGTTCTTCCTCTATGCAAAAGAAATCATATCACATGGTGCCAATACAAAACACACTCCTGACAAGGAGACATTAAACTAGAGCCCACATTTGGGGTGCAGAGGGAGGCTGGGCTGCCAGCTGCAATCAGATGACAGATATTTTTGTTAGGAAATAATATCTTCCTCTGATTTCCTCAGAGGTTGAATATAAAGCATAAAACAATGGACAGTGATGAAATCCAGAAGAATTACCTCTGTGTATTCTGCAAGAGAGTAAACAAGTACCTCTGTCTGTCCAGGTACAGCAGGCACTGTTTGGACAGCTGCACTGCCCATTCAAAGGTGCTGCTTGCCCATGGCTTGGCAGCATGAGTGCCAGGTTCATGCAGGGTTCATATAAAATTGTACAGCTCCACAGACATGGCCATGATAATAAACCCAACACAGCACAAAGGCTGGATTTTCCAATGCATACCAACTACTGATGTAGAACATGCTCCAGTGAGGATTACTTGAAAAACTGCATTCGGTGCTGCAATAATATAAAAGGTCACTTTGGATCACATCTGCAAAAGGTCAGAGCTGGTGGAGATAACAGCCTGTGCACACGGAGCAGAAGGTGGTGGGCTCGTTTTAGCTCCATCTACAGTCACAGCTGAAAACCAGTTGGGATCAGACATGCAAAAAAGTTTCTTCCATTTTATCTGATGCTGTCGAAGAAAAGGAGTTCCTTGTGTAGTAAGAGGTGACTTTGGGCTTGGTATAAATCCTAAAAAAAAGGCAGAAGCATTTTTAAATGCACCATTCTGCATTCTTAAGATGCACTGGGGCGAATGCATGTTTCCAAAGTGATTTTGGCAGCAGAGTTTCATAGAACATTGTTCCTTGTGACACGACATGAAGTGTGTGATGCACGATGTAAAAGCATGTTTCCAGCTTGGAATCTGCCATTGAATCTTGTGTGCATAGGGAACGTTTGTCCTCAGTTTGCTGGGAAGCTTTCAGTGTGAAATGGTGGCAGTGCAGGGGTGTGGTGCAGGGGATGCTGCATTCTCTGAAGTCAGTTCTTCAGAGTTTGGGAAACACATCCCTTACCATTGCTGCTCTTCTGCAGCCACTTTGCATCTCCACCAACAGCTGACAAACCTCAAGCCAGGATAGGGAAATTTGTGCCCAGGATTGCCTCTCCAGCTGCTCTCAACAAGTTGTGATGGGACTATTGCAAGCTTATTCTGAACATTGTAGCTTTTTGCTTTAAACTAGAGGTATTCCTGGAGAGGTTCCTGTAATGGAAACATCCCAGGAGGAATGAGCATCTTTGAACATATCAGCTGTCTGTCCATCCATCAGGCCAGGGGGGCTGTGGGACTGAGGGTCCCACCTGAGGAGCTCCAAGCCATCATCACCATCTCACAGCCCGGCCTCTCCAGTTCTGATGTGCACTGTCTGTGATCCCCAGCATGGCTCAGGGAAAGTGAATTCTTTTGTGATGGATCTACATTGTGTTGAATGATTCTGCTGGCAATTTTTATTTGTAACAAGGCATGGTCCAGAGGTGCCCTGTAAAGTAAGGCCTGTCCCTGGCCAGAGGGTAAATGAAGGCCTTTGGCTAATGAATTTCTATTCATTGTAAGCAAGGTGCATCGTTCTTCATCTAAATTTTCTGATAGCAGTTGAGAGACACAAGAAATGTCATTTATCTTTGAAAATGCAATGTTAGTACATGTAGAGGCTCCCAAATGCTTCAGTGAAGGAAGGCAGCATATATTCATGGCTGGAGTCTGCCCTTAAATCTGATCCCATTCTCTGTGGGCCCCTAACTCCATCGTGGTGACCTTGCACTGTAAGGTATAATAAAATGACAGGAGTTCCTGCTGCTGCTGGGACGTGGCAGGGCCTTGCTGGGTACACAGGGACATTCAGCCCCATTTGTTGGGAGTCTCTGAAGGATGCAGAGCGATCAGTGTCTGTGGGAATGAATGGGCTTTTCATGCTGATGATTTCATTTCTGGATGGACACAACACTTCCAGCCGTGGCGATTCATCATCCTGGCTGGAAGCAAGTGGAGGGCAGCCAGCACTTTGCACTGATGCTCAGAGCAGACACTGAAGATAAAGCGTGGGACTTGGACTGAGCTTTCCAAATATTTGACAGAGAACTGCCAGGGAAGCACGGTGCTGTTCCTGTTTCCAGGCTGCCAGCAGTGTCCAGTAAATTTTCCCAGAGAATCGCTGCTGTCCATGCACGGCTCCAGCTCTGCAGCTTCTTAACCCCCTTTGCTGCTCAGGATTTACCTTGGTCCCTGAGGCAGCTCAGTGCTGCTGAGCAGAGCAGGGTCCCTGTGTGCCCGGGTGTTTGGGGCGCTGGGGCTGCTCAGCTGGCTGCCCTGAGCCAGGCAGGGGCTCCAAGGGGACACTGCCAAACCTGCGGGGGTGGCAGAGAGAGCTCCAGTGCCAACCTGGCCTGGCACGGCTGTGGGGAACCTGCCCACACCGAGGGGCTGCTCCTCACCTTCCGTGGAGAGCGGGGCAGGTACAGACACAGAGCGGCCATCTCAACTTTACAAGGTGTCAGGGTGGAATATTGATGGATTTGGGCCTCCGAGTGACTAATTAGTATGCAGGTTCCTCAAAAGGGTTAACATGGGATCTTTTTAATTGTCAAAAGAGTTGCAGGCTATTAGGGTTGGCATATTCTTCAATAATCTGTTTTATTTTTACCTGCTGGGAGCTTAATTAAAAAACAAAGAGGCTCAATTTAAAGCCCATTACTATGCTAATTTTGTAAGAACTGGGCGGTGATTAAGAAGCTTTAAAAAGAGGAGTTTAGTTTGCTCTAGGGAATGGGTTGGAGGCAGGTTTTATTTCGTTTCATTAGCTAGCTACAATTATTTATAAACTAAATGGAAATGATATTAAAGAGTAATGAAAAAAACAGCATCTATGTATTATTGAACAGGAGAACTTTTTTTAATTTAGCATCGAAGTGTGCAGAGCCTTTATTACTGCAACTCACAGTTAACACAGCTAAATGCAGTTGTTAAATATAAGAGGCTTTTAAAATATGCCCATAAATACAGAGCTGTCTGGTTTGCTTTTCCTGTAGATCACTACACTAAGTTTATAAAGATATCAATGTGACAATAAAGATGAACCACTGTCTCTTAAAAAAAAATCTGGGGTTTTATATAGGAAAATTTCTTAACAGAATAAATTATGAAGACTTACTCTTTTTGTATTATGTATGTAATGTTGTACAATCTAACAGCACTGCAAACCTTCTACTGCCTTTTGCCTGTCATGTGAGCCCAAAATAATACCTGCAATTCCAGTTCTGTGGGAGTCCTTGGGAGGAGCCTCTGCATGGCACGGATGCTGGGAGCTGGAGGCAGGCAGGGACCAGCAGGGACCAGCTGAGCTGTTCCCCAGGATGCGGTGGGTGAGGAGATGGGGCCAGCAGCAGCAGGACAGGCTGGCCCGGGGTGGCAGCAGGAATGCAGGGTGGCCAGGGAGAGGTGCCAGCTCGGCAGGAGCCTGGGACAGGGCTCCAAACCCGGGCAGCACCCTCGAACTGAATCCCCCAGACAAAGGTGTCTGTTTGTGGTGTCTGTGAGGATGTGGGCAGGGACATCACCCAGCTCCTGCCAGAGGAACTGGTAATGCTGGTGTGTGTCTTCTCAGCACTGGGAGGAGGAGGAGCTGCTGAGCCTGCAGCTGGAGGAGCCACATCTCTGGTGGCACCAGAGCCTCCTGCAGAAGTGACATGCTCCTGTAAAACATGCCAGCTTGTGTGGCACGGGGGAGAGCCGGTGTGCATGGGCAGCCTGCAGCTGAGCTCACCCAGCACTACAGCTCCCCTGAAAAGCCACTGTGATCTTGTAAAGGAGCAGGAACCCCGTGCCCCACCAGCCAGCACTGCTGCTCTGAGCTGAAATCCTTCGGGCTGCTGCTCTTTCCGGGAAAGCTTCGATCCTGTGCCAGGGGTGGGGAGTGGGAGGAAGCCTGGAACAACTGAGAGACATCAGCATCTGCTAGCAGAGGGTGAGGAGGAAGGAGGAGGATAGCAGGAGAGCCAGCAGTGGATGCCAGCCCACCCTCCTGGGCTGCCCAGAGCAGCTGCGTTTAACTTTGTAAGGGTTCACATCACTCCGGCTCTGACACCAAAATTGTTGGTGGGGCATCTTAATCTAAATAGTTGTTGCAGCCAGTAAAGTGTTTCTAGATGAAAGAAGCAAGTCCCAAGAATAATGAGAATTACCTGCACATCAGTGATCCAAATGTCTGCGGACACTAGCAGGACTCCTGCTGCCAGAACCTTCTGCGTGGGTCCTGCATGGGTGCCATGAGATTCAGCATCCCGGAGCCACTCGGGCTCTGTCAAAGCAAAGCTCACGGTGTGGCTCCCACAGCCGTGCTGGGAGAAAAGCCCCACACTGCAGGGCTGCTGCTGCTGTGGGGAAACTCTGAGCTGAGCCCAGACAGAGGTCATGCAGCAGAACAGCTTCAATTCCTCTTCTGGTTCTAACGGCGAAGTGAGCTATCCAAGATCCCTGAGGTTGCAAATGTCCCTTGGCCTTCTTTTGACCCTATATACACCTTACATTCTTCCTTTAATGATTGGCATTCGGTGGGTTTGTGCCTTCGGGCACACTGAAGTTGTAGCTGCTTCTTCATCAAAGCAACTGTTTACAGCTGGTTTGAGTTGGATGCCAATAAACAGTATTCTTTTTGTCTCAAAATAAAAAGCAGCTTAAGTCCCTAATGATAAGGATTTTGTGCTTTGTAGAGGAAAAAATTCAGCTAGTTTGGGACAGCCAGCCACTTAGCTCAGCAAGTTGGAGTACTTTATACTTCCTGCTAAACTGCCTTTATCTCCTCAAGTGAGCCGGCTATAGATTCTTATCGCTGTGGCAGAAGTGATGAGGGTAACATCTTTAGTTGGAAATCATTGGCAACATGTGGAGAAAGCTTAAGATGTTGTCACACTTTAACTTGGTCCTAATCTGTTCAAAGGCAGTTGATACTTTCTAACTGTGCCAGCAGGTAGTGAGAGGGAGTCAAAGACCATCAGGGTGAAATAGCTCCTGCTTTTCTTTGGAGAGTTTATGACTTTCATAAAGCGGACACAAAGACACTGTGGCAGTAACTGTTACTGTCTAAATTAAGAGCTTATGCTCACCCAACCATATTTCATTAACTTGTACACCCAAGCTTCTACATTTCCTGCCTGCTCCATGCAGTTTAGAAGCAAATGTGAAATATTTTAGTGCCAGGGCCAGCCCTGAGCGCTGCGGGCAGCACGGACAGGTGAGTGCTGCACCTCACCTGCAGCTCACCTTCCAGGACAGGCTGCTCTGTCCCTGGGACCTGTGGGAGCCCAAAAGAGAATTGTTTTCCTTCCAATGACGAGTGGAGACACCGTGAGCAGCCCTCAAATGCCCAAATGCAGCTCCACGCTGGAGTTGGTCGTTTCTGAAGTCACCTTCCCTGGGGGTGAGGAGCCAGTCCTGCTCCTGATGCTCCCGAAGGAGTTTTCATCTCCCTTGAAGCAAAAGCTGACACAGCTTCTCCTCCCTTGTTTTCCTTTAACAGATGATCTTAAGAACATCAGAGCTCTTGGTGAGCAAACTTTGATGCATTTCAGCAAATATTGTGCTTTGGAAAAAAGGGCTTTGTCAACTCTGTAAAAAGGACAGTGCAATCAGAGCAGGATTTCTTTTCAACCAGATATTCAACAAAAGCATCTCAGTTTTGGAAACATATATGGAACCCTGCAACACCATGTAACATTTTGGTGCTTTTATAGAACAATTCCAAGCCATACGAATTTTCTTGCTGAAAGAAAGGAATGTGCTGATAAGATATGAGGGGATTTTGTACACTTTTTCTCTAACAGTCATCTCTATTTTTTGTCTCTCTGTGTGTATAGTGTATATACATACACTTAACCAAAAGTTAAGTAGTATTTAATTTAAGTATTTCAGCTTTGACCTACTTACAACTTTTCATTTAATTAAAAAAAAATCTGAAAAAGTTAATAAAATGTTTAGACAAACCTTTCAGGCTTGTGAGCTTAAAGGAATAATCCTCTTTGCATGCCTAATAATGTTGTTGGTGTCTAATGGGATTTCATTTTCACACATGTGGAAGTGTCCTGTGTTATAAATGTTTGGCTGCTGGAATAACTTAAAACCTGTGCAGACGTTCGAGGCAGGAGGAGGGTCTGGGCGTGCTGTAGGGCCCTGCTTACTGATAAATCTCTTTGTATGGCTTTAGAGCATCCAGTTCACTAAAGCCTAAACACAAACACAGATGCTGATAGCTGAGTCTTAGGACAGTGTCAAGCATATTTGGCCTTACAGAAGCCAGGAGGTTTTCATAGTTCTGTGTCCAATCTTAAAAATTCACTTTATAGAGCGACTTCAGTAATCATCTGTACTAGAACAACCAGGCTTGTCTGTTCTTTAATTTAAAAAAGATGAATCAGATGTTTCAAGTCTTAAAAAAACACTGTATTAAGAGGAGTATTTATTTTCCATCCTAATATTAATAGTAAGTAATTGACATAAGCTTAGTAAGAGTCACTCCCCATTACAAGAATAAATTACTATTCTTGGGCACTGCAGCAGACACCTTTAGTTACCTGAGTCTTGGGGGGTTTAGTGTTCATTTTCCTTTTTCAGTGGTCCTTTTTACAAAACTCCATGCCTCTGGTAAGAGTCTCCTGTTTTTATCAGAAGAACAAAGTTTGTGAATGAAGGACTATAAAGAGAAACCATGTGAGATGATTGGGGGAGAAAAATTTCATCCATTAAGGGTCAGCCTAAAAGAGCACAATTTAGAGCAGAATATAGCTGGAACTTTTGTAAGACAAGCAGCAACTTTTCATGCTCAGATGGGGATTCTTGGGTTAAATTGCTATCTTTGAGTTCTGAACTTGGAAAGGTATTAAAGTGGAATTAAACCTTTACACAATCCTGCTCTTGTGTCATTCAGGATTTTTTTGGGTTCTGTTTAATTGTACATCACAGCAGGGTTCTGAGTGACTGGTGCTTTAAAGAAATGAAGGGTAGGGTTAAGTCTGCAGCCCACTGCTCCCTGCTAATCCTTCTTGTTCCTTGAAGAAGGATTTACTTTTGCTGCCAGCTTGTGAAAGACTTTCCTCCTCCCGAAGAGATTGTTGTGGCTTTCCTGGGGAGGTGTGGTTGCTATAGCAGGGAGTCACGCCTGGGTATTCTCTCAAACCCTACTGAGAATGGGCCAAAAAAGAGCCAAAGAAGAGTAAAACTGGGGATTAAAAAATGGAACAATGGGAGACAGGAAGATAGGAGTGGGAACAAATGGGAATTACAGCACCAAAAATAATGCAAAGTGACAAAAAGAGGAAATAGAAAAATAATAGCTGACAGTTGGACTGAAAAGACAAACACTACAAAAGAACATTTTCAACAGGCAAAGAACATAAAAAGGCATCTGGGAAATAAGACACAGCCCTGTGTTGAGGACTTTTTCTGGCTCTTACTGTATTGCAAACATACACGCACCAAGTACCCAAATCTGCTTCATGCTTCCCTCTCAGTTCCACCTTTGCCACAATCTGGTTATTTGAAACAAAACCTTCTTGGGTTTTAAACAGTGTGTTTATTTATTTGCTGTTAAATCATGTCTCTAAGTGTGTCTGTTCCCAAGGACTAAAGGTAGGGTAGTTCTGGGCTTTTCACATTGGATATTGTTATGCATATCAATAGCAGAAGAAAAGATCCGAGTGCCCAGATTCTGTTCTTGAATGCTTTCCAGAGAAATAACTGCCTCCAGTGGGCACTTGGATTTGCTGCTGCCTACTGGAGACAAATTCTTTGGCTCGTGCCATGGCAATGCCCTGCCACCTCCACCTGGCCCTGCCCCAGCTGTGCCCCCTCCTCGCCTGCTGCAGCTGGGTCCTCCCTTGGCCCAGCCAGCTCATCCCTGCAAGGAAGAGTTTTCCTGTAGGATTTTAGAAGCTCCTATTTTGCTCCTAATCCCCTTTGCTCTACTGACAAAACACAGCCCAATTTTGCAAATATTCGAATATTTCCATCTCAGTGAAAGAAGCAGAAATTTTCATTCAGTGTAAAATTTGTCACAATACAAATGGAGTTTAAAAAGGAGCCAGTGCCACATCCAGCAGCAAATCTCTCTGAATGCCTTTCCTGCACCCCACTGCTTTATATACAGGGGAGGCAGAGAGATATAATAGATGAAACATTTTGTTTATGAAGTGTCTATGTTTTGTTTTATTTCACATGTTTTTGCAATATAGATAACAGATTACACCACAGAGCTTTCATTGCCTTGTGCTATAAAGATACTATAAAGCCTTTCTGGGTATTAATAATAGATTGTGTTGATGAGTTTGGAGAAGCTGGCAATAGACCCCCCACTGCAAAGACATTAACACCACAGGACTAAGGTATCTTTCCCTTGCAAATCAGTTGCTAAATTGGCTGTGCTGATGAGTTTGGGCACAAGCTCTCCACCAGCATCACTGCAGCAGGCACAGGAAGTGATTTTGTTTT
Organism: Toxostoma redivivum; assembly: GCA_013397375.1. Classification (NCBI taxonomy): domain Eukaryota; kingdom Metazoa; phylum Chordata; class Aves; order Passeriformes; family Mimidae; genus Toxostoma; species Toxostoma redivivum. The sequence continues at coordinate 1,408,698 of VXBI01008950.1, forward strand.
ATACTGGCAAATAACATTTCTTCCTCTTGATGTTCTTAGTTGCGAGGAAAGCCTTGTGTAAATTCTTTCCCTAAGTCATTCTTGCCAGTCAAGAAATAACTTAGAAATTACATTTGAATTGCTTTGACACGATTATTTTTTTCTGTAAAAGTGAAGACTGGGCCAGTGAATCACAACAGTACAATTTCCCTGCTTATGGGGCCTTTAGGGTGAAATCTCATATAAAAATTGCATTAGAAGACTTTCCCTGTGTTGTTGGTGATGTAAATTCAGTGTGCCATTTAGTGAACAAGAAGGATAAGATGTCTGTCAGAGCAGAGACTGGAGCTGCTCCACTTCATCCCCTGGATATTGGCGAGGGCACAAAGGGAGAACATGAAGGTGGATTTAATTTAATTTGTGTAAATAACTCAATAAAAATCCAAAGAAAAAAAAGGAGTGCCCGGTTTGTTTTGGTGACCACTACCCCCCAGCTAGGTAGAGCTGTGGCAGAAGCACAAATGCCCCAGCAAATACAATGCTTTTATGGCCCAGTGGTGTGATTTGGAGAAATGCAAAAACACAGCAGCAGAAGCCCCTTTAGCCTCTTTGAAACCCATGGACAAAAATTATTTCATAAATGTTTGCCCTGCCTAGGAATATAATTCTAACAAAATCATCGTATTTTGTTAATTCATTAAGTCTTCTTAACTGCAGCCCCAGCTTTATCAATTCAATTGGTGCCCTTAACTTTTATAACAGTTTCTGTTCTACAGAAAAGATTAGGAGAAAATTGCAGCCATAATCTGTACAGTGGAATTGCCGTGCTATAAAGAGGAATGGGAGTAGCTGAGAAGAGCAATTGGATTCCCAAAGGTGGAGCACAGTACAGCAATATCAGTGACTTTGTAAATGAAAAATTGTTTTAATTCCCTTCTAACAGCAATAATTCTATTCTTCATAAATTTTTCCATCAAAGTGTTGTATGGAAAAATGCTATAAAATAGAACAGCATGGCAGTGATGGAAGACAGTTGAACAAAGTGGTCAATTAGGGGATGAAAATTAAGCAAAGAGAAGAATTCATTCTGTCACATTCTGCTCAGAGCGAGAAACTGCTCTGCACTTTGCATTTTATGTTGCACTTTATAGTTAAGGGAGATGTAACTATTTAGGTCGTTGTGGTCCCACTTGAGCAAGTAAGGCTGTAAGCTTTAAATTCTGTGTGTCTTTGTGCTTTTGCCTGAGCATCCCAGTTGCACCCGAGCTGCTGTGCCCAGGGTTTGGGGTGGCAGCAGTGCAGGGGCACAGTGACAATGGGAGGGGACACAGTGACAGTGTGAGACAGAGCACAGTGACAATGTGAGACAGAGCACAGTGGCACTGGGTGCTGGTGGCTCTGGCCATGGGTCCCACCAGCCCCACAGCAGGGTTTGGCACAGGACAATGTGCTCCCTGTGGCTATTTTAGCCATCAGCTTGTCTTGGCAGGGGAGTAGAGCTCTCCTCGTGGAAATACCAGTGAAATATTCACATGAAGAAAAAGCCACTCGTTTCCAAGATAGGCAATATGTAACCTGTGAGTCTAAATGCACGTTGTGAAGTGCAGATTTAACACAAGCTTTCTCCAGTAGCTGATGTCCATGCTACCACACCTGTGGATAGAGGGTTAATAAATATTTTCCTCAGTTCTCCTGAAGGAGAAAAAGGTTTCTTTGTTTTAGTTTCTCTCTAAATATTACAGGGTTTTTTTCTAGAAACTTTTACATTTTGCATATTATATTACTACTTGATGAAAGGGAATTATCTTTCTTATACTGAAGTTTCAGTTATGAAATTGGCTTTAATAAACTATGTAATTATTTCTTCTGCAGGGAAAATATTTTAAATTGATTATTTCTTTTTAAAGGAGATGGGAGATTTCAAATCATAAATTTATAATACTCCTGTTCTGCTTTACTGCATTCAGGATATTTTGTATATTCTGAACTGAGTGCAACCAAGCAATAGTTTTTCCACTTTATAAGCACCCATGAACTGTAAGACTCTATAAAAAATATTCAAGTCCTATGCTGGAAAACCCCCACGAATACTGTTTTTCCAATCCTATGTCATCTAAAGAAAGAAATATCAACATTTATCCCAAAGAACAAGGAACAGATATCTTTCATTAGTAATTTAATTTCTTCTCTTAATGAAACTCAGTTGTGTGAAAAGCATACTGCATTTTACTCCAGCTCTTCCCTGTTTCACAGCACAGGAGAGTGGAGTGAACTCCCAGCACCAGAGCAGGGCAGCAGGGATGTCCCAGGCTGTGGGCAGAGGGGCAATGTCACACACAGGGACTGCACCAAGAGTGCTCACTAAAGCTGTGACCACTGCCTTTGCATATTTATTGAGTAAAGAAAAGCCAGGTATCTGCTGTGGCTGCTGCAGCACAGTGTCAGAGTAGCACAGGAAGGGAAATGGCTGAGGATCTCTGATAGGTAGGAAGCAGCATCTGTCCTCTTGCATACATCAAACACAGCTTAATAACTTCCTATTTACTGCTTCATGGCAGAGGCCCAGTAAATAAACAACCTGACTGAATTAGTCTCTTTTTCTACCTTTGTCCTCTCCCAAACCTCTTGAACCACGCTTAACGTGAATGGCAAATTTCACGCTGCACATGGACATCTCTCAGCACAGATTAAATTAGTTATAATAAAACAATTAAAATCTATTTGCCCACAGAGAGGAGGAAATTAAGGACCTGGCTGAGCCACAGAAAGGTAAAGGGTGGGTTGTCAGGGCACCAGGAGAGTAAACAGCAGAGCTGTGATTCTCAGGAGCAGAGCAGGGTCAAACTTACTGCGAGATAACTGGGCGGGATCTCGTAAATCAGGGCTGCACTCCAGATGGCTGTGCCATGCAGGAAGGCACAGTGGATCATGTAGCTGTGCTTGTTTCTAAGGATTACTGATTCAGCCTGCCTTCACAGGGATATCCTAACAAATAAAATCTTTATGGCCTCTTCCGCTGGTGAACATTTTCATCTACTGGTTAAAGTCAGGACGTCTTAGCATTTGCATTGCCCCTGATACATATGCAAAATTAATTTAAGTTCACACAGTTTTCGCTGCTAAAGACTTTTTGATTATCTAGTACTGTAAAGTTGCTTCACAGCACCTATTGTAAATGCTCTGATGGACAGACAGGCCATTGTTCTGAGCTTTAGCTTGGCTGAGTCCCCCAAGTGTTCTAGGCATAGAGGCAAACACACTTAAAAACTCCTAAACCTATTGAGTTGTCTTTCAAAATTGTCCAGGCAACAGAATTTATTTATAAAACTCTGCAATCATTGATTCAAAACAAGGTTTTCTTGTTCTGCTTTTCTTCTTTGTCCTCTTTGAACGGTTTTCTCTGGAATGTTTTCGTTGTGCTTAGGAGTCGGAGATTTCCTGTGGCTTCTAATAAAGGCATTTGATTTCCACTCTCCACACACTTTAACACATCCAAGGATTTTGAGGTTTGACATTAGCTTAAGAGAGCTGGAGATAATCAGCCATGGGGGTAAAAAGCCAGAGTTACGCAGATTATTTGCAAAATTTATAGAAACCAAAAAAAAAAAAAATTCCTTTAAATGTGGTTGGTGTGGGACAGTCTTTGTCTCAGCACAGAATATCTGTATGCTCCCCTTCAAATTTATGGCTTTGGTGGAAACCTGTAAAGGGGTGATCTGTAAAGTATTCCTGCTATCCTACACTTCCCAACAGGTTTATTACCATTCGTTTATAAAATGAACAGTCTAACGAGCAGTGGTTTAGATCACACCTATCAAAGTCTGGTCATTTGTCAAGATTAGTTTCCTGTTGTGAGATTGCCTTGTGCAAAAAGAGTGCATAACCTTGTGTTCCTCTTGGGAAGCTGAAAAAATACCTATAAACACCCTATAAGATAGGTTTAATGAAAATTTTATAATCTCAGAATTCAACCCAACACACTACTCTGTGTGTGTGTTTGTGTGAATGCATGTTATAATACCGAGTTACCTGTGTACAGGGGAGGGAATTTTCCTGACAAGAGTTAAATTCAGGATATGAAGTCCGTGCAGTACTGTCAGGGCAATTTAATGTTCATTTGAATGAGTTAATATACACTGATGACTGAGTAATTCGTTATAGCTAAAAGGCTGCCTTGGGAAGCACAGTTGCAAAAGCACCATCTTTACAGGAATAGTCGGTTGCCAGTAAATAACACAAAGTATTTTCTGTTCACATTAGATATATTCATTTTGAAGAAAAAGATAAAATACAAGCACTCACTAAGGCAGTATGACAGCAAAGGTGCGGGTCAGGGAAACAACATGGTGCACAGGACAGGGCTGTGTTATCTTCGTGTCCCTGTTTGAGGGAAGGTGCAGGGGGTTTATGCTTTCCTGGGCTTTTCTTCTCGAAATGGTCTGTAAACGGTGCAACATTTGTGTTTTCACTGGTGGCACTGGACGAATTGTGCGCTTTGCTTGGAGAGAACCGGCGGCAGCCGCAGCCCGTCCTGGAGCGGCCCCGCAGCGCCGAGCGGCCCCGGCTGCCCGGGAGCGTCGGGGGAGCGTCGGGGGAGCGTCGGGGGAGCGTCGGGGGAGCTGGGCACTGCAGGGGGGCCCTGGCACCGATCGCGAACCTGCCCGGCCCGGTCCGGTTGAGCTCGGGGGGGCCGGAGCCCCGCGCTCCTGCCCGATCCCGGTGCGGCCCCGGGCATCGGCATAGAGTCGGGAAAATGGGGAAAAGAGGGGGGAAATGGGGAAAAGAGCGGGGAAAATGGGGAACAGAGAGGGGATGGATGGGGCACAGAGCCGGGAAAATGGAGAACAGAGTGCGAAAATGGGGAACAGAGTTGGGAAATGGGGTACAGGGGGCACAGAGGGGGGCCATGGGGCACAGAACGGGGATGGATGGGGCACAGAGCCTTCGCACCGGCTCTGCCGCTCCTGAGCTCTCCAGGTGTGCCCTCTCCTGAGGGCATCCCTCGGACAGACAGGCCAGGCTTGGCTAAATGACTCAAATAAGTTTAATTTTTTTTTTTAATTTTAATTTTATCCTCATTGTGTGTTAATCCTATCGGATATAAGATTGTGTAGAGATAAAAATATTTTCTGCTTAGGAATTTGCTGGCTAAACCATTGTAAGGGAAAACCTTGCGGACAAAGCAAACTGAGTGTATGGAATAAGCCTGTTCGTGGCAGTGCCCAGGCTCCTGGGTGGCACCAGTTTTCCTTTGCTCGATTTAATTCCTTGCATACCTGGAGAGGAGCCGCTCAGCCCACCTTGCAGCGCTGCTCCCCTGGGGCTGTGGCCGTGCCAAGGTGTGCAGGGGCCAGGCAGGTGCGGTTCCCCCAGGCACAGCTGGAACACCCCAGCTCACGTCCCTCTGCCGTTCCCTGGATGCCGTGTGCATCCCTATCGACATTTGCTTTTCCCTCCTGCCCACTCTGCCTCCAGCCCTCTCCCAGGGCTCGTGCTGCCATTTTCCTGCACTTCTCAGCTCAGACAAAATGGAGGCTCTGGAGGAATGAATAACTACCACAGCCTGAGCCTTCTAAAATCACAGAGAATTGCCTTTTTGTGAAAAATTATATTTTTGATGATAGAAAAAAGTCAGTGTACCCCATGCTAAAAGGCAGAATCTAATTTTATTTTCTGTGAGCACACTGGTGCAGTGGTGTTCATTTCCTTGCTGAAATGTAAATGCTCATGCACCTTGCACTATGATGTATTGCCATAAAAGACACTGAATTTCAAATCACCAGCACACCATGTGACACGGGGATGTAACAGCAATTTGTCTTTATTTGAGGCAGCCCTTTTCTGAAATCTCACTTAGGGAGATTCCCAGTTGCCATTAGAAAAGCAAAATAAAATTAATCTAAATAATTCTAACTTAAGCCTAGAAAATTAATGATGGATGAAAGACAGGGTTTATAGAGCATTAATAAGAACTAGTCTGGATACAGTGTGTGTTCTAGGGTCTGTGATTATACTGGTAATTTGACAGATTGTATCACTGCCTATCTCTGCCAAAGGATGTTTCACACCATTTAAAATGCACAGGACTTCCTTCAGAGACAGGTTGTTCTGGAATAACTCAACATCCAAAGAAAAGCTGTGTTATTTCGCTCCTCTCTTTATTGATTGCATGTGTACAATCATGTGTGTAAGTGCACGTGCTGACTCTGCCTCAGCAGAGGCACAAAGTTTTCATGGTCATTTCTGTGTTTATCAGCCTCCTCAGAGACTGACAATACCAAAAATGGAAAGTCATGAAATCTGTTCAGAACAGGGCTTAGGTGCTGAAACCAGAGACCCTGTATAAAACAAAGCATGGCTGGTCCTTCCTCTAAAAGGAAAATACATTTGGGTTTAAGCAATTAACAACTTTGGGAGCTCCCTTTTGTTCCTCATTTTGAAAAGGAAAAAAACCACAGGGATAAGGACGGATCTGGACCCTTGTCCAGGAAAGGCGATTTAGGGGAGCGAAGGGATGGAGGATTGAGATTGCATGCCGTGCTGTCCCAGGCTGAGGATGCGAGCGTGGCAGTGAGCCAGGCTGCGGGTGCTGTCCCTGCTGCATGCGGACCTGCAGGGCTGAGCGCGCTGCCTCTCTTGCAGGCTGTTCGCTGCCAAGTGCAGCGGCTGCATGGAGAAGATCGCGCCCACGGAGTTCGTGATGCGCGCCCTGGAGTGCGTGTACCACCTGAGCTGCTTCTGCTGCTGCGTCTGCGAGCGCCAGCTCCGCAAGGGCGACGAGTTCGTGCTCAAGGAGGGGCAGCTGCTCTGCAAGAGCGACTACGAGAAAGAGAAAGACTTGTTGAGCTCGGTCAGCCCAGACGACTCCGACTCAGGTGAGCTCTTCCCACACCTGCCCCGACTGGAAAAGCTGCACGAGTCTGTAGAGCTTTCCTACAGAAAACTGCATCCATTCTCACGTCCACTTCATCTGTATGCGTGTGCCACCTATGCAGATGTGCAGGCACAGCTGAAAATATTGCAAATGCTGGCGGCTGTGCTGTCTGTGTCCTCACTCACAGCGAGGGGCAGCGGGCTCCGGCCCAGCTTCCAGCAGGGCTGGGCTCTCCTCGCACCTCGTCCGCCCTCTGATCTGCACTCAGCACCACCACGGTGGCACAAACCAGCCCTGGTTTCAATTTCATTTCCCTTTGGCACAAAGGGGAGTTTCTTACTCCTGGAGATGCTTTCTCCCCCTCATTATTCTCTGCTAGTCAAACCCAAACCTGAAAAACAAGCTGACAAATTAAACAAGTTCTTTGTCTCCCATTGTCTAACACAGTGAAAACACTGATCTCCCAGGGGTCTGTGTGAGAGCACACGATCTGCAAAGCCCTGGCTGAGAATGTGTGCTGCTTCAATCAAATATTTATCCACTGGACACAAAAGTAACTCTCCAATGAGCAGTATTAATCCTCACAAACCTTTCTTTAGAAATGGCATGCTGGAAAGTTAATAATGTCATGGTTATTAAAATGACTGAACTTCTCTTTAATCATTAAGCCAAAGATGCTTATTAAAGTAAAAGGTGATTAGACTGCTAGGTGCATAATAATCAGACCCTAAAACGAATTAAAGTCTAATTTGTTGATTCCCCAAATGTAGTCTTTCAGTATATAAAAAATTTCAGTGTGTTTCTTCATGTTGAAGCCCCTATAATAATGTGATAGTGTTTTCTGGAAGAAAAATCAGTAGTCTGGTCAAATAAAATATGCTGAGTTGGAAAGTTGATTTTCTCAAGAAAATGAGTATTTATCCCTCAACCTTTGCCACTGTGCTTGAGATTTCCCAGGACAATATACTAACACATGTAATATCACCAGACTGCATGAGTATTCAGAATTTAATTATAGAAAATACAAAGAATCTCTTTGGTCTCCACAAGCACATAGACACTTGTATATATTTACAGAGAAAGAGAAGTTTGTGCTTGTACATACAGACACATTTTAATGCACAGAGGGAGATTACTGATATTTTCTGTGGGAAGTGGAAATGAGATGGCAAAGATTATATTTAATATTATCACTGGAGCTTCAAAATATTCAAAACAGTATCCAGTAACTGGAATCTGCACTGTATTTGGTTAGATGGGCTTTGAGATACTGTGTGATGCTTGCTGGATGCTGTTTTGCTGCTGTGGCAGTGCAGGCAGTAGTACCAGATAAAGCTTCAGGAGGAGCTGGAGGTCAGCTGTGAAGGTAAAGGTGTTTATCTGGTGGTGAGATCGGAGCAGGTGAGCACAGCTGAGCACAGGTGAGCACAGCTGAGCAGGGACCAAAGGGCACAAAGTCTCTCTGTGCCTGATTCCTGGAAATACTGAAGTATATTCTGAATTTCCATCCCCTGATCCATCCCACGTCCTCAATTATAAATTGAAAACATTTTTATGCTTTTGTGGCATTTGATTTAGGCAGAGCACACAGCTCTAAGACAGTCTCTTCCTGCCCAGAGATGCTTAAGGTATTCAAATAACCATGAGACAATAGCTGAACCTTGACTGAAGAGCAGTTCTCAAACATCCTGTTTTCTTGGCTGAACAAGTGCAATTATATCTCCTTTTCTCACCAGTCAAAAGTGATGATGAGGATGGAGATGTTAAGCCCACCAAAGGCCAAGTAACCCAAGGGAAGGGGAGCGATGATGGGAAGGACCCCAGGAGACCCAAACGGCCGAGGACAATTCTGACCACGCAGCAGAGACGAGCCTTCAAAGCATCCTTTGAGGTGTCTTCTAAACCCTGCAGGAAGGTGGGTGCTTCAGCAGGGACAGCCCTGGCACCAGGCCACAGCCCCAGACAGCCCTGCCCCTGTCTGGGGCAATAGCAGCTCTGCTGGGGTGAGAGCAGAGCCCTCTTTTTGCACAGAAGTCTTTTATAGGTAAAATTTAGTGTCGTTTTCCCCAGCTCAAACTCTTTGTTCAGTAGTTTCAGAACTGGTCAGAGGCAGAACTTGATAACACTATGCAAAAATATGATTAATTTTTAAAGTAATTCCATACATGCAATTTTTGTTGTAAGTACAAATGTCCCTCCTAACAAAACTGATTAGAGTTTTTTGGTTTTTTGTTTTTGTTTTTTTTTTTTAACTTATGAAAAAATACATCATTAAACATTTCCTCCTGCAGGTCAGAGAAACATTGGCAGCTGAAACAGGGCTCAGCGTGCGAGTCGTCCAGGTCTGGTTTCAAAACCAAAGAGCAAAGGTAGGCTGTGTGTCACCCCAGGAGCCACTGCAGGCTGTGCCCAGCACGGGCTCTGGGGCAGCTCCCGCTGCTCAGCCCCACGGCTGAGCTCTGCATGCTCTGCATCCACCCAGAAAGGCAACTCCCAAACACATCAAATTCATATGCTCAAAGCAATTCAGGGTTGGGAGTAAATTTTGCATGCAAATCTGAACTGGAAACTGAAATGTTTAAGCTTGGAATTGAAACTGAACCCACAACAGTGTGTGCATAAATATAAATGGTCTGTGCTAACTGATGCTTGCAGACAGTTTTGGAAGGAAACAAAATTGCTGCATTTGGAGCTCTGAGATTGTTCTGTTCTGCTTTTTTCAGATGAAAAAGCTAGCACGAAGGCACCAGCAGCAGCAGGAGCAGCAGAACTCGCAGCGACTAGGACAAGGTAGGGCATTTGTGAAACAGCAAAGTGAGAGAGAAGGAATCTGTCTGGAGCTGCCATTCCTGCAGGATGTTTAGATCCAGGGCACAGGCAGGTCTGTGGTGAGCTGTGCCATCAGCAGTGCCTGAGTGCCCAGCCAGGCCACCCCAGGTCCTCCTGGTGGGGTCAGACCCAGAGGGGCTCACACAGGAGCTGTCACCTCGTTTCTGGAGGAAATGTGCCACATGGAGGTGCTTGCACTGGAGGAAATCTCCAGGAAATGCTCCAGGCAGACCCTCCAGTTTGTTTTCCTCTGCAGAAAGGGGCACAGTGCTCAGCTGGGAATGTGCACAGGCATCAGCATTCCTGCCCCAGCCAGGCAGGAGAGCCCCCTGTGCCCCACAGTGCCTGGGCCCTGGGGCAGGCACTGCACACAGGCACTGGGGCTTGCTCTGCTGCTCTCTGGGTACTCCAGCTCCCAACACCTTGCAGCCTCAAATCCTCCACTTTACCCTGAGCAGGAAAATTGGGACCAGCAGAAGTGAGAGAAGAGCTGGGCTGTCACACAGAGTGCACAGGGAGGATAGGATCCAGCACCTAGAAGCTGCAGCAATCATGTAGTCAGAAATCACAAGTCTTTCAGCTCATTGCTCAGGGTTCCACGCTCAGACAGAATTTGGCAGTTCCTCTGACTGACAGGACAGCCCTGACTGCTTTTGCTAGGGCTCATTGTTGGCACTGGCTCTGCCCTGCTCCCCAGCAGTAACTGTGCCTCCTCTTTGCTTTGCAGAAGTAATGTCCAACCGAATGGAAGGGATGATGACATCTTACACACCACTTGCACCACCACAGCAGCAGATTGTAGCAATGGAGCAGAGCAGTTATGGCACAGACCCATTTCAGCAGGGTCTCACACCTCCACAAATGCCAGGCGACCACATGAACCCCTATGGTAAGGCATGCCTCATTCTGCCACATCCCAGGTAGCTGGGTCCGTGTGCTGGATCACACACCACAGGGGCAGCAGCTTTACTGGCTTTTAGAATACTTTTTCTGGGATTTGTACCAGGGAATTGGTACCAGTCAGTTTTATGTGTGTATTTTCTTGTACACATAAGGGGGTAGAACAGAGCTCGTCTCAAGCTCTGGACACGTTTCAAAACTATTTCACAGTATAATTCTGATAAATGATAAGCAAGCAACATCACCTCTCCAAGCTCCACCTTTTAAACCACTGTCCAAGACACTGAAAAATAAACAGTACCAAATTCTAGCTCCCTCACAAATTTTTCCTTTTTTCTTAGAAGCTTTGAGGAAAAAGTGCCTTCAATAAAGAGAAGTAATCTATTCATTACAAAATGAATAAGCAGCCCTGTAAGACCACTCAGATTGGATGCGTGGATTTGTTAAAGAACAGCTCTTGAGCTACTAAGAGATGGGTTACCACAGGACATTTCACCTGCATAGTTTTATTCTCTGTCCCAAATCAAGATGACGGTTTGCTTTCACGATTGCTTGACCACACATCAAATGCATTACAAGCACTAAATGCTCAATTATTGATACTGGACAATTGCAGTGTGGCATTTAAAAAGAATGTCAGAGGATTTTTCAGACTGTGATTCTCTGGCCTGTCTCAGACTCCTTTCTGCTGACCAGGAGCACTTCACTTAGAGGCTCAATGCTCATCACTGTCCTGAGCACAGCGTGCACAGGCCAACAGGAAACTGCTTTGGGTCTGTGTCATTGCTTTTGCCACTGAGACAAGTCCTTGGTGCACACCAGGAAGTTTGGGAGGTCCTGTGAGGAGCTGAGGACATATGAAGTGCCATTAGGTGGCTCGTGTGATTTTGTTGGTTGGCTTGGCTTTCTGAGTAAAACTCCTTGGGAAGCAGGTTCTGGGCTCCAAAAGGGTGCAGGGGATGGCACAAAGCCCTTCTGAATGAGTGTGTGAGGAAAAGGAACCAGACTAAGACTTTCACAGAACCCCCAGGACCTGAGCTAGAGGTTTTTCTGGTACCAGCCAGTGTTGAAGTAAGCTAAAATCTTAGTTGCTAAGGGAAATAAAAGGTGCTGTTCCAAACCAGCCCTAAAAGAGTGGAATTTTCTGGAAGGAGAGCATGTTTACAGCTGTAGCTCACTTGAGGCCAGGGAGGCTCAGGGTGCTGTCACACTGGCAGAGCTCTGAAGAGCAGTGTGATGCTGTGTCTCAGACCATGCTTTCCTGTCGTGTCTGGTCCCACGGTGCCTGGCAGCCCTGGTGCCCCCAGGAGGAGCTGGGGACCTGCTCCTCCCCAGCACTGCCTGCTCCCATTGTCAGCCAAGGCTCTGTTTTGTGCTGTGACTGAAACTGGAATGAAAGGCTGGCAGGTTTGGGCGCGGTGCTGCCAGCTGACCCCTGTGGGCTGGTTTCCAGCTCTCCTCCTAGGTCAGAGCCTCAGAGCCAAGTCCATTGACAGTGAGCACAGCAGCAGTGCTCCCTCTGCAGTGGTGTGTGCTGTGTCCTCCCTGGCTGCGCAGCCCCAGCCTAACGTGTGCGTTTCATTTGCAGGGAACGACTCCATTTTTCATGATATCGACAGTGATACCTCTTTAACTAGCTTGAGCGACTGTTTTCTTGCCTCTTCCGAAGTTAACTCCATGCAGGCTAGAGTAGGAAATCCCATTGACAGGCTGTACTCTATGCAGAGCTCCTATTTCGCCTCATGAAAATAAAGGAACGTAACAGCCGGCGTGTTTAGCAGTGACTTTTCCAGTGCAGACTCTACAGCCATATGTTGCCCAGCTCTTCCTTCACAGTGACTCTGCTGCCTCTGGACTGCAAAGAGCGTTTTTTTAGGAAGACTGTCTCTGTTTGCATATATGTGTATGTATGTACACAGATTTTAATACCTACATACATACATATATAGAGAGACCAAACACATCCACCCGTCCCATACCCTTGATTCCCAGCTGGCGCCAGACCACGAGACAAGCACGGAAGGAACAGAAGAACCTGCTCATCCTCAGCCTTTGATCTGGTTTGGTTTGAGCTCATCATCTTAAAGGAAATGGATTTTGTGGAAAGCTAGACCTTTTCCTCCTCTCTCTCCTCCTTTCTTTTGGATGTCTAAACTTTTTTTTTTTTTAGCCACTGATACTGACATCAGTCAACCATATGACAAATAAATCAAAGAAACTGGAGATTCCTCCTTTTCTTACTGCATGATTCATACTATGTTGTGGATAAATTGCCATTTGAACTGTGAGAAGTTAATGTAAATGTGACGTTCAACATTTGTTTCCTTTCTACACTTTTTCTACATAACCTAGATCTGCTCATTAGTTTATAGCCCTTATGCATATGATACTGAGGAAACTGGTTAACAGTATTTGTGGAGAAAGCCAGTGATTTCAGAGTAAGAAAGGTCTATGACCCTGGAGAGGAGATGCATGTTAGGGGCAGAGGCATTTAGGTTAGTATTGATCTTAAATAATTAAAACTAAAGGTGCTTACAAGACAGATTTATTTAATTTTTTTCTGAAGTGTGAGATTAAAACATTTACATTTGTTTGTAAGTATTGCAGTGCCAAATTTCAAGTCTAGACCATGATTGGCAAACAAGTGTTTTTCATTCTGTTCTGTTTATTTGTTTTGCATGAGGCATAAATGTGCTGTTCTCTATTGTCCATCTGGAATAATTAAGCACTCCTTTAGTTACCTTGCCTCAGCAAGAATCAAGGATACACAGTTCTAGCCTGAAACACCAGAAGTCCTGAAATGTGCACCAGCCAGGAACAGGAGACTATGAAAGAAATTATGATGGGAAGTTCAGGTATGTTGAGCTGAAATGTTACCACAGCCTGTAAATCGCCCAGTGCCAGCCCTGGTGGCTGTGGGGCCACCTGAGGGACCAGTGAAGTGCTGCCAGGACAGGTACACCGACAGAAGGGATGGCCCAGCTGAGCTCCATGCTGAAGCTGGAGCATGTGCCATATAGATTTTTGTAGGGCATAAAATATCATGAATAATACTAGTATAGTTATAAATATTGCCTGGTGATAAATATAATGTGGAGAAGCAGACAAGTACAGTCATGGCTCTCAGTAGAGAAAACTTCACGGGGAATATTTGCCAGGGTAATATCAGTAATTATAGGGTGTGTTCAAAATAGAGCTCATGGGGAAAGATTGGCAGGATAGGCACTTTCTTAAATAAATACCTTTAATATATTGACCATAATAGCTGAAAAACAAGTCCAAAGCTATGGTTAATCTAACTCCTCCAGGCTGAGGACTGGTGCCAGGCCAGCACTGCAGGGTCCCTGTGGGTGTCCCGTGGAGGGGGACAGAGCAGGACCCCGGCAGCCTCAGCCTCACGGGGGGCTGGGGCAGCCTGCAGGGAGCCCCCCATCACTGCTGGACACAGATTACACAGATTAATTACACACATCACACACATCACACAGACTGTACACCCCCCCTCGGGGCTGGCAGGGACAGGGGCAGGGGTCCCAGGGAACAATAGCATGTCCCCCAGCATGGAAGTGTGGGCTGAGCATGCTGGAGGTTTGTTGGCAAAGCCAAGATTTCTCTGCAGGGTAAGCGCACAGGTTCTCACTGCAGAGATGACGAGAGCACCATGGATGAGGCTCTACATGTCTGTGTGTGTCCGTGTGTCTGTCTGTCCATGTGTGTGTCTGTGTGTATCTGTCTGTCCATATGTGTGTCCGTGTGTCTGTCCATGTCTCTGTGTGTGTGTCTGTGTCCTTGTGTCTGTCTGTCCGTGTGTGTGTCCGTGTCTGTGTGTGTCTGTGTGTCAGTGTGTCTGTCCGTGTGTCTGTCTGTCTGTGTGTCCGTGTGTCTGTGTGTCTGTCTGTCCGTGTGTCTGTCTGTCTGTGTGTCCGTGTGTCTGTCTGTGTGTCTGTCCGCGTGTCCGTGTGTCTGTGTCTGTCCGTGTGTCCGTGTGTCTGTCCGTGTGTCTGTCTGCGTGTCCGTGTGTGTGTGTGTCCGTGTGTCTGTGTCTGTCCGTGTGTGTCCGTGTGTGTGTGTGTCCGTGTGTGTGTGTGTGTCCGTGTGTCTGTCCGTGTGTCGCGCAGGGGCAGAGCTCAGTCCCGGGCCCGCTGTGGCCCTGCTGGAGGTTCAGAGCTCTGTGTGCCCCCAGTGCTGCACACAGCCTCGGCCAGGGAAGGCACTGGTGGCTCTGCCAGGGTTCCCGGGGACGTCCCTGTCCCTTATCCCTGTCCCTGTCCCCATCCCTGTCCCTGTAGGCTCTGACTGCTGCCATTCCCAGCAAGGTGGGTCTCTTGTGTCCACAGCTTTGCCTAGAGACCATTCCCTGCTTTCTGGCAAGGGTGTGGCTTCAACTGAGTGTTGTGAGCCTCTGGATATATTTTGAAATTGAAATTATTTTCTTTTCTTACCCAATGTTCAAGCATTTTTCCCTTTCCTTGTGTATCAGAATAAATAACAATTTCCTTTCTCTCTGCATGATAGCAACCATCTATAAAGAACTCAGGTGATCCTCACTGCTTGCAGGGCAGAAGCAAGCAGGTTTCATATGGCTCATGTAAACATTTGTCATTTGTCACCACCAATCTCAATGGATTCATCATTTCCCTCCTCTCCCCTCTGCTGTGCTGCTTTACAGTCATAGAAAAACCTCTCACACACACCAGTTTGTAGACTCCTCACACAGGCACAGCCTTGCTTCATATCTCATTACTGGCAGGATCAAAATGGCATTTTTGGTGTTTACAGGGACTTACATGAGAACTAAAATGTGACCTACAGTTTGGAGAACTGCCTTGTCCCAACTCTACCTCTGCATCTGGGATGGATGTTGAAAAACAATCCATCTCCAAGGAAAAAAAATCAGACATCCCATTTTATAGCTGAAGTATAATTCTTTGCTGATTTTTTGGATGACTGTTTGCCACCTTTTTTTTCTTGCTTGTACATACTATCTCCTGTCCCTTGGTGTGTGTATGATGATGTCTGAGCTGTTGGGTGCCCCATGCTCTGCCACCTTTGGAGCCACATACACGCACACCTTCAGGCCCTTGGCACGGGTAACATTTTCCATGCCATGGTGGGCCACTGCTGGTCCAGGGAAGGAAAGCATAGGCAAGGATTTCCAGTGGGCCTGTGATAGCTGGCAGAGGCCAAAGTTCATTAAAGTAAAATAAATGTCACTTTCTTTTTGTGGAATAAATTATCCTACTGGAGTGTGATCATTGTGGTTTTAACCTGGGACCTTGCAGTAAAAGATTATACAGCAACCTCTGACCTCTTTGATTTCTGCTTTACTCTTCTGTTGTCAAGGGAATGTCCCCGATCAGGTGACAGTAAAATGTTTAATGGGCCATATCACAGTAATATCTTACATTGAGTCAAATTGATAAACTCTTGCCAAAAATTCTTAGCATCTGGCACTTCCACGGAAACCACAAACAATGATTGCACATATGGGAGCTCAAAGGCTAGAGGTCATGACAGCAGTTTATTACATGCACCTTACAGTGATCATTTTCCCTAGGAAATTAACCCCTCTCGAACACAAATGCATCAAGTGAGCTCCTCATGGTGTTTCCATCATATTGTTTTGGCTAATCAAGGAATACGTGTGCAGCTAAAGCGGTGACAGGATGCAATTAAGTAAAAGATGATTGATTAGGTTTCAGTGTGCTCAATAATATATAAAAAAGGTGATTGTGAGATCAGGATGGAAATGCTGGTTCCGAGCTCAGCAGTCCCTGTGCAGCTGCAGCTCTGTGAGGGTGGCAGAGCTGCCAGCACCCATGAGGGGTCACTGAGCTGCCTGGGGCTGGTCCCAGCTGGGCTCTGGGCTGGCAGCAGCACTTCCCTGGGTGTGGCACCATTCCAGCTGTGCACTGCTGCCCAGACCCTCCTCATCTCTGCACTCTGGGGCAGACCCTGGCGCTGGTGGCAAACCTTTCACAGTCACAATATTGAAGACAATTATGTTGCTGTAAATAAATGGTGGTGGTTGCACTCACTTATAATGGAACTTATATATCATCCTGGGCATTTTGATCTCCTTTTCTTCTTTAAACTCTGTCATCAAAAACATCCAGATCACTTGGCCCAGTTGCAGCTAACCATGCCTGAGATGTGGCTCGTGTTAGCTGCTCAGTAGCTGCTGAGTGGGTTTTTCCAATCCACCCTGCAGAACTCAGATGATCATTACCAGGTCCTTTGAAGGGTCATTGCTCAGCCACCTCGCTGTGCATCACGTCATAAGGAAGGCCCTTCATGCCAGCAACCGTTCTAGAGATGATGTGAACCCACTTCCCTCTTCCTACTGTGCTCAGGACTCCCTTCCAGCTCCTTTAAGGGTCAGAGGTGTTTCCCAAGGCACTGCCCCAGGTGCTCCAGCAAACCCTGCTCTGGGATGCTGCTGGGATGCTCCAAGCTGGGGCTCACAAGAGCACCTCTATGAACCCTGTCATAAGAACTCTGGTTCTCCCTGAAAGTCACTAAAATGAGCAGCAGCATCATGAGGAAGGGAAGGATTGTCCCAAGCTGGAGCTGGGTCACAGCAGTGAAAGGACAGAGGCAGCTGGAGCACAGCACGGCGGGGGGAGCTGGAGCACAGTGCCCCGAGCCTCAGGACCATGCCCAGCCCAGCCCAGGGATTTGTGAGCAGTGGCTGTCCCAGCACAGGCCCCCCGCTGCCCCTGCTGCGGGCTGGGGACACGGGGCAGCCACCAGGCCAGGGCTCAGGCGCCTGTGCCCCTGCTTAGGGACATGCTTGGGCACTTGCCTGCTGGAGTCTTCTGGCTCCGGTGGGCTTTCAACACGGTCTTGCTTCTCTGAAACCAGTCTGACTACGCTGATGGATGTTTCCCTCCTGGTGGCTGCAGCCTGGATCACCTTGGCTCGGTGCACTCTGGTTCTGTTCAGCAGCAGCTGTGAAGGGGCTGCCAGACACTTTGCATTGGGAACTCTGTTTTTAGGTGAACACCCTATTTTTTAGCTGTGTATGGCTGTATTACTTGTATATTTATATATTCTGTATTTATGTTATCGAAATGTAGTATTTTGTAGCTGTCTGTTACAATTTGTTTAACTTGTAAAAAATATGACTGTGCTCTCTCATACTTAACCAGCTCCTTTCACTGTAGATTCGCTGCTCCTTTCCCCCTGTGTTGGAAACAAACCACCATAATGTATGTAGATTGGAATTTTTTTAATTTAATTATTTGTCATTATTAAATTATTTATTAGTGTTTTTAAATTTCATTTCACTTCAGTTTTTTTCCTGCCACCATTTGCTGGCAGCTAAGACCCATGAGTTTCTCATGCATCACGTACACACACACACACAGAGTCTAAACAAAAACAGAAAAAGAAAAAGAAAGAGAGAGATTACACTTCAGTATATTTGTAAATAAAAGCAACCTGTAAACTAAGCAGGATTTTCTCTCAGTGTGCAGTTCTTTCCTTGGTTTTGCAGACTGAGAGTGTGTTCTCTGTGTCCTGGGGCTGGCAGCAGTGCTCACAGGGACAGGGATGGGGACAGGGACAGGGGCAGGGACAGCTGAGCACTGCTCGGTGGGTTCAGAGCCGTGGAGCAGCAGCCCAGGCTGCCTGGGGCAGGGACACAGCAGGGGTGGTGGCACAGGCTCCTCTTTTGCTGCTTTTTTGGCCTCTGAAGGTTGAGAGCTGCTCTGTAGGGACAGGGACAATGTTGGGTTGGCACGAGGAGCCAGCCCAAACCCAGCCCTGGCAGAGGAGCTGCCCCAGGGGGTTTCAGAGACACAGTGTGATCTTTGCTGTGCAAAGCACATGCAAGGGCAGCCTCATGCTGAGGCAGACAAAAGTGTGCAAGTATTAGCAATGGATTGTGAAGTATCCATCTAGGAATGGCAAATCCAAGACTAATATAAAATGATAGATACTTGCTGCTGTCTCTTGGGCCATGTAAACATAAACGTGGAACCTCAGCTGAGGTTTGTTTGGTCACATCTGGTTACTCATTGCTCTTCCCTAGGCCCAGAAACACCACATTTCTTTTCTATGCCTTGGACATCAAGTCACAATTTCAATTTTTTAATAAAAATCAAAGCATGCAGTTTTACAGATGACCTAGTATCACCCAACAGGACAGCCCTGTTCCCACAGCCCATGGCAGCTCAGCTCATCCCTGCAGCCCTATGCAGCAAGGTGGGCTCACCCATCTGGGGGAGCAGCCAGTGCCAGCCCCAGGGGACGTGGGGTGTGCCAGGACAGGGGCTGGCACTCAGCCCCTCCGAGTCTCTCAGCTTGCACACCATGGGGTGACACCACAGAGGGCACAGCACATCAAGAGGCAGGATCTCAGTGATAGAAGAAGTTTTTCCCCCTGTTTTGTTCCTAAAGATCCACATGTAACTGCTGAGCACAGATGTCCCTGCTCAAACCCTCCCCGAGGTAAGGAGAGGCACAGCCCCAAGTCCCACCTGAGGACTAGATCAATAAAGCACTTTTGCTTCTGGTTCCATTCCCTTTTGCTTTCCAGCTCCAAACTGCATCATCCTGTCCCACTCACACTGGTTATTGGTGGAATGTCACCGAGGAAAAATGAATTGCCATTAGCAATTGGATTCACCTAAGTCAGAATTAGCTGCTCAAATATTCATGCTCTGTGTGCATCTAATATTCATGAAGGAAGAATTAGAGTTGCCTGTAGCCATTTTTGAATCTCCCCCAAAAAATAGGTGAAAGGGATCACAAAAAAAAAAGGGAGGAAAAAAAAAGATGAATACATTTGGGGCTTGGTGTTGAGCATTGTTTGTGCTCTGTTTCTCTTTGGTGTCAGTGAGACAGAATGGAGACTGATTTATGTGCCACAGCTGTAGCAAACAAAAGAAGAAGAGAGGGGGAAATGGCTGGAGGTAAAAATGCCGGTGCAAGGGGCTAAAGGCTGCACCTGGGGACTGCTCCCATCAGCCTCCCCCGCCTTGGAGCACCTTGTAAAATCAGATTATCTGCTGGACACAGGAGTTCAAACAGCCCTTCAAAAGATTTGTCTTAATAATTGCAGCCTTATCTTAACTTCTGGCTCTTTATCAGCCAAACTGCTGCTGGGAGGCAGATCCTGAGGATAAGGTTCTGTCACTCTTAATTATTATTACCTCTTATAATGAAAACACATTTGTTCATCCTCCCGTGCACTTGGAAGTGGTGTAACAAATGAATGTCTAGTGTTTTATCAGTAATTTTAATAACATAAAAGAAATATTATGAGTATGGTCCCTCTGTATAAATGATTGTACATCAAATGCTATGAAATAGATGGCATATTTGCTTCTCATTTATTTATATTTAAATATAAACCAATTACTCAGTAAGAATGAAACACATTTTTATGTCCTCAGAAAACTGTAATTCCTGAAAACCAAATTTTGCAGTTAAGACGCTGTAGGGCTATTTTCCATCACAGAAAGAACATGATAATTAGCCCCAGAACCAGCAGGTACATTCTGAAAGGAGGTGATAGAAATGCTATTTCTTCGTTTACTTATGATGGGAAAATGAAACAATTCTCTCTGAAAGCTTACTAATGAATTTGGCCTGCAGTACTTGTCAAAGCCACAGCCACCATTTGCAGTCTTCAGCTGGTTTTTCTCATACTTCAAGAACTAAATATGAATTACCTGGATGAACTGATAGCACGGTGTCAGTTGTATGTGTGAAGACCTTAAATTCAGAAATGACCTGCACATCTCCTTGGCCTGCAGCCCTGGCACAGCTCTGGTGGCTCTCACCAGCCATGGCCAGGGTGGGATGCTTTTGTCACAGACAGTTCAGTGTCACCTGGCTCTTGCAGTGTCACCTGGTGAGCAAGAGCCCAGTGCTGCACATGGCCAAAGCTGCACCCCAAACTGCAAAGAAAATAGAAGTGGAGAATTATGTAAAGCACAACATGAACTAGAGCAATGCACTGAATGATGATAGAGTCTTTGCCATCTGGATTTACACTAACAATACCCTGACCTTCAGTTAGCAGGAGGGCACCACATTCTCTCACCTTTAGCCAAAATGTGGAAGTGAAGAGGTATTTTTGTGTGCCCATGGGATGGTGCACTCACAGGGAGCTGTGCAGGGATCTAACACAGCATCTGCTCACTCCAAAATGTCCTTGCCATCCCCTGTGCCTGCTGGCTGCCCGGCAGACAGGACAGAGCCAGTCCCTAGAAGCAGCAGCTAATGAGGGTTTGATCTGGCACAGTCAGACGATGTCCAAAGCAAAAAGGATTCTGTAAGACAGGCAGATGAAAACAATGTTTTTAATGCAAGCCTTTAGCAGCTGACAGGAGGGACAGGCTGGAGCTGTACATAAAGCACAGGAGCCTGGCTCAAACCCCTCATGTCATCCATCAGTGACACAGATTTTTGTCATTGTCATGTGCTTCTGTGTCCCTCCCCTTCCAAACAAATCCTTCCACATGGTATGATATTTTACTTTTAAACAGGCTTAGGTAGAATTCAACTGGTTTTGTCAGAGTTGAGCCATTTTTCCATTCAAATTACTGTAGAAAAGGGTAGGGCACTGAGGGGCTCCTTACAGCTTTCTACCTGAAACACTATTTCTGGGATAAACAATCGACCTCATTTGGAGTTCAGCACAATTCCTCCCCAATTTTTAGCTCTCTTGCTGCTTCAGTTCAGTGCTCAAGACAGTGTTTTGGCATGCTGCCTCCTCCCCTGAGGTGGTGGGGCCCAGGGAGCACATGCAGGGAGCTGGAAATGAGGAAGGTGAGGGAGACAGAGGAGCAGAATTGAGCATGCACTGATGTGCACCTCTGCTTTGTGACCCATGGCTGTCACCAGAACTGACCCCTTCTCTGAGGCAGCCGTGGGGACAGGGACCTTTCCCCAGTGAAAAGCACGGGCTGCTGCTCTGGCTCTGCCACTGCAGCGAGGACACCGGTCACAGTTTTGGGTTTTTTTCTGGAAGATGTTTCACAGTAAGGCATCTGTATTGTTAAAATGAGGAACATGGGATGTGAGATGCCTTTTCCTGTCCGTGGCTGCCTGCTCCGTGCCCATGGAGTGTCGGGGTGTGTCGTGGCTGGGAGCTGCACACCCGGACAGCCCCGGGCTCCCCCCGGCACCGGCTCCTCTCAGGTGGGCTTCACCTGTTCCTTTGTGCCGGTGAAGGGTGTCCGGCTCCTGCTCGGGTTACCGGAGCCCGTCCCAGCTGGGCATCCCCACACCTGTGCTGTCAGGTGAGCGCTGATAAGGAGGCGCTGATAAGGAGCCGCTGATAAGGAGCCGCTCCCAGGGAACCCCGAGCATTCCCTTGATCTTTCTTCACACTCCAGCACCATGCGGAAACCTTTTGTTTTAGGACTGAGAGGAGAAAACAGGTAATTACACTCCCAGCGGCAGCCTCCTTTCTTGCAGGACACAGCAACGGGAGCCTGCTGCGTACTGAAGCCGGCAAAACACACCCGACTAAAACAATTAATTACATAGCCCTGCATAACTTACATTCTTTTTTTTCACTTCTATAAAGGGGAAGAAGCCCCCAGGCTGTGCGCTAGGCAGAAGGAAGCAGAGTTGTGTTGGAAGGCGGGTTGCGATGGGGCTGGCAGCCCTGGGGTGCTCCAGGGATGCTCCAGGGATGGGGCTCTGGAGCTGCAGCCAGGGCGCTGTCAGTGCCTGGTCCCGGTGTCACCAGCGGGACACGGAGCTCAGGAGAGCCCGAGCCTGTCCCGCTGCTGCGGGGCTGTGTGTGTCACTGTCACCACACGTCCTGCTCTTAGGAGCATCTCCCACCGCTGCAGCGCCAGTCCGTTTGCTAACAGCGGTCACTTACAGCCGGAGGCAGTGGGGAGTGGGTGGTTTGCCGAGGACGGGGTGTCAGGGAGGGTCTGTGCGCTGCTCAGCGCTGGCCAGGACCCGCCCCAGCCTTTAATTGCTGCCGGGATGGACCCGCAGCTCGTCACAGCGAGAACAACTGCCTTGAGCCCGGTAAGCTGACAGCTGAACTGTGAGACCGATGCATTTTTAATGCCTAATAATAAATCAATAGCACCATGAAAAAATTAATAAACAAATAGATTTTAATTAATAGATAAGTTATTAATAATAAAGTATTAATCTTAATTATATTTGTAGCAAAAAATGCCACTTTCTTCACTTTCTTAATTTCTGAAACTTTCATGAGTCCTTTTAAGTACAGCAGATTCCTCTAAGACAACTAGAACATGCATGAAAAAGAAGAGGCTTTTGAAATCTAATCTTCTCCTGCTTAAAATAGAGGTAGTGCTGGGCTGTTGACAGTAGGTCTCTGAAGACTTTCAATATACTTTTTATTCTGTGAGTCTGGCACCACATAGGAAATTAATTCAGTGACAATATTTTCATTAGATTATAACCCAAGTTCTCAATCTTAGGCACATTTGTATGCTTGTAATACATTCTAATTACTTGTAAAGAATAAGTCTGTGTGCTGGTTGGCTTATTGAATATATTAAATTAATGAATAAATAAATTTGTCTCCATGCTGGGAATGCCACCTGACATCAAAGATTGCTGCAGAAGGAACCAGAAATGCACTTGGTTGTGGTTTTGGTAAACAACATGATTTATATTGTAGGTGGACTTTCATGTCCCTCACAAGAGTGATGAGTGAAAAAAGCATCTTTTATCCCCCAAAACAACAGAGATCAACTATGTGAAGACACTGTTCCTTTTTCTTTTTAACTTTATTTTTTTTTTTTAATGATGTGTCCTTATTGACTTAATCAGGAGAATTGCCCTTGCTGGCTCAGCTCAGCACCTCAAAGTGTTTCCCTAGGATGGAGCTCTCAGGAGCACTCTAGTGCTTTCACATGTTTTTAAGTTATGCAAGTAGGAAGGAAATAGCACACACGTGAATGAAAACAATGATACTAGAAAAATGTCAGACTTTAATAGTGTCTGCCCATGTTGTGGAGTTTTCTATTTATCTTGTCATGCTTCAGTTTAACAAAAACTCTTATTTTTAGCATGGAACAAAGTCATCAAAAGTGGGACTTTTTCCACAAAAATGGGAAATCCAATATATTTAAGAGATGTATTGAGCTGCCAAGGTAGAAAGGACAAATTTCTGTTTCCTCAGTGCAGAATGGTAGGAGGCTCATCTTGCCCCTACCTCGTGGTTTGTTCGTCAACTTGTTACAAACTGAACTTTCTTTCTTTCTTTCTTTCTTTCCTGGAATGATTTTCTTCTCTGGCCCATAAGATAAAAATTGTGGGTCACGGCATGCAAGGAAGCCAGCCTGGTGCTCTGGAGCCACCCCTGCTCCCTGTAGCTCCTTCCTCTGGAGCGCTGGGGTTTGCAGCACCAAATGCATCTCGTTTCTTATAACAACTGCATCCCTTGCAAGTGTCGAATTTTCTGATCAGTGGTCTTCCAAAATCCAAAACACAGCAGGCTCAGATCTTTACCTGGCAGCAGGATCCCTTGGCATTAGGAGCTGTGTCTGCAGAGGAGCTCAGTGAGGACAGAACACAAGGGACGCTGTCTCTTGTGGAAATGCAAGTGGGATTCAAGAGGTCAAAGCAATAGGTTCCTGTGCTGGAGCGCTGCTTTTTCAGGCGAGCGACTCGGTGGCAAGGCTGGAGCAAAGGCAGGAGCACTCCTCTCGCAGCCTGCTGAAATCAGAGTCCCTGCAAGAAGGCGGCGCGGTTTCCAGGGCTGCTCTGTCAGAGGATGCTCGCCCGTGTGAGAGCGCGCAGCCCTGTCCGGCTGCCAAGTGAAACTCGGGGCGCTCGGCCGCGAAGCGC
The DNA here is from genome assembly GCA_013397375.1 of Toxostoma redivivum. Classification (NCBI taxonomy): domain Eukaryota; kingdom Metazoa; phylum Chordata; class Aves; order Passeriformes; family Mimidae; genus Toxostoma; species Toxostoma redivivum. Next base: position 1,433,083 of record VXBI01008950.1, read on the forward strand.
TGCCAGCCCCGCTCGGAGCTGCCTTCGGCTACTTTCAGCTACACGCCCAATTCTTGTAAGACTTCTGAATATTTGGGAAAGAAGAATATGCAGAACTTGTTTGTTTACATCAGATTGTGCTGTGTTTTCAGGTTTCTTAACTGCTTTTGGAGCATGTGAGCACAGCCTAGCCCTTCCACATACCTGGCAGCTTTGTCAATGCAGCGAGCGAATCCTCTCCAGGAGCGGGCAGCCGTGCCAGGCTGATGCTGTGCAGGGTTTCATCATGCAGCCAAGCGGGACCTGGAGCAGAGACAGGCATTAAGGAGCTAAATTTTGCAGAGCAGACAGTGTGTGCTGGCGCTGCTGCGATGATTCAGCAGCCGCGGGCGCTGCCGAGGCTGGGCTGGGCAGGGGAAGGTGGCAGCCCCCGGCAGATCCAGCCTTTCGTGGCCGTGTCTGCCGGGCTGGGTGCAGGGCAGAGCAGAGGGAAGGGCGATTAGTGTGTCCCTCTGAGCCCTTTGCAGCTCAGCCCGGAGCTGTGCCGGGCCCCGAGCCTCCCCAGGGCAGCCTGGCACCGTGCACAGGGCTCCAGGGAGCCTCGGCAGCCGGCTCCAGGCACCGCATCTCCTTCACCACTGAAACGTTTCTCCGTGGCTTGGGATGCTCTCAGGATGGCCTGTCTGTGCAAGTTGCTTTTTTCCACAGGTGATTGCAAGTGAGGTCTTTTGGATGAGGAACTCACTGAAGTTGACAGCTTAGTTATTTTGAATTTATATACAGCTCTCTGTTCAGCACCAGGGTGGTGCTCAGCCTGCCCTAATTAGCCCAAATTACCTTAGCTACAAAAAGCAGGAATTGATTCTCATGGTACCTTGCTTATCTCTACACAGAGCTATTGCAAAGACATGCCCCTGAGGGCATCACAGTAAATTTCTGAACCTTAATTCACATGTTCAAACTGTTATTCAAACTTCCACACCAGATCTATTACTGCATTCAGTAATTTTCAGCTTCTAATAAAGAGCTCTACCTTTCTTTTCCAATCTTCCAAAAGCATGTAGCAGCATTCAGCTGTTTTTATAAATGAAAATACAGTGGTAACATTACTATTTCAATACAGCTGAAAAGTAAATACTAAGTTTACCTGACATGACATTTCTATGCAAATATTATTTTATTTTCTATTTCTTAATTAAAATTAAGAATATCTGAATAAGACCTATTTTTTCTCAAAAGTGCTCCTGCAAAACTTCATTATGTTCCAGGTACCTGTTCTGATTTTCCTATAAATATAGGTTGGCATGTTTTATGTTTCTGAGCCCAGCATAGGTGTGGCATGAACAAGATCTTTATATGTGAAAATTCAAAGGTGTTTGTGGCTTTTCTTTCCCAGAAAAAGAAATGACTATTTGATTCTCTGTTGCAGGAGAATCAAATAGTCATTCCTTGCATACTTCAGGCTTCTCATCATTTACTTTTCAGACTTGTTATAGCTGCTAAGAGCATGAAAAATGAAGCATGAATGGAAGCACAAGATTATGTTAAATGATGAGCATCATCCCTGAGGTGGGCAGATTTCACAGATATGCCCTGTGTGACAGCAGCAGGCTGAGGAGAACCTGATTTTGAATGACACAGAGTGCAGAGCAGTGTGAGTCGAGGATACATGCTGCAATCAACAGAAGCAGTGAGATAAGACAGCAGCTCAGTGTACACGTGTGTCCAGGAGGTGTGACAGGCTCTCCAGGTAAGGCAGGCTCAGACAAGGTGCACCACTGCCACACAGGCAATACCAGGAAATGCCCACGGGGGAGGAAAAGCTGCCACTCCTGCATTGATAACTGCATCAGTGACAGGATCTGCTGTGTCCCATGGTGAGAAGGTGCTGCTCACAGCCTGCCTTTGACATGGCAAACCCCAGCACAGCCTCTGCTCTTGGCAGCAGCTCAGAGCAGGACTTTCACAAGGATTAACTGTTCCTAAGCAATTTCTCCAATACGTAAGGTACAAATACTCTTTTCTCCCAATCACTTATGCAGGTCTTTCTTGTACAAACACTGTGGCCAGCAAAAGGAAAATCTCGCTCTCCAGTTATGCAAAATGCCTTCAAGTGCCCCTGTGGGCAGTTCCATGGGTGCTGATGGAGGCAGGGCTGTGCTCCTCAGGGTCTCTCCGGGGTCACTTTGTCCCTGCACACCTCCTCTGGGCACAGAAACCTGCACCAGAGATCCCCTCCTGCTCCAAGGAACCAGCACCAGAACTCAACAAGTCCCAGTTCACAGCCCATGTTGGGGATGTTCTGTCAGAAACCAAGTGATGTTTCTTTTCTCTTTGTTAAAATACTCATGTTGTCATCTGTGGTGGCAAGTGAAGGACATGGTCTGGAGCAGGGGTTCACAGGTGTCATAATTTCTACTATGGGAGTGCTTAAGCTTTTTGTCATTCATTAACACACCTCAATTTTGCATCAGAACTTGGTCCCCTGGCTTGTGCTTCTCAGACTGTACATAAATATCACATATGCACCAATTCTATCAGAAATTTTTGTGAATAGCTGCCATAGCAAACTGATACAAATCTCCAAATTTTTCTTTTATTTTGATTTTATGTTGATGTGACTATCAAAGCTCTACCACATCAAAGCAAATGTTGTCTGTTATGATCAAAGTCCATAGGATTCCTAATGTAATCACCATCCAAAACCTGAAAATACCATTTTGGGAAGGATTAATTTGGTTTCAGGCAACTGAATTAGAAACAAAATTCCCATTGATATTCAGTAGCACTTTGGCATGTAGTTCCTAGAAGCCCCCTGGAAATCCTGGACCAGGCCAGTGGGTGATGCACCATTTCAGCACTGTGCTCAGTAATTTTATCCTCAATTTTAGTTAGGGGCACTCCCAACATCTATCTCACAAATTACTGGTGGAGTCACATCCCCTGCAGCACTGCTAGGATATTGTATCATGCATCTTTTTTAGCTTATGACTGGAAAAGATAAGATCTGAAAAGAATTTGGTGGTGAGGTAGGTGATGAAATTCTGCTGCTGTGTTTGAATACATCAGGCAGGAATTGTTTTGAGTCCTGAATATGTATTGGATTTCCACGGGCTCCCAGGTGAGCGTCCTCTGCAGAGGGAGAACAAGCACTGATATGCAGATAGAACACAATAACTATCAATAATCCAATGACACCTGAAAAATCAGGGAATACATTATTCCATAATAGTAGGTGAACTAAGAGCCATTCATTTCTTTAACGTTAGATGCCTGTGTTGTCTCAAGCCTGGTTTGTATGCATAGGTAAATACAAGTTAAATCATCTCTTTCAGGATGCTTATCAGCCTCTGCTGCTCTTTGCATGGAAGGTGTAATAACAGTCAGAAGAGCAGGGAGAAGGGGAAGGACACCACTGCAGTTCTGACCTTTTCCCAGCTCCTTGGTGGTGATCTGGCAAGGGCATACTTTTATTTAACCCTCACCACTGGGCATTGTCCCTTTGGTGTTTAGGGCAGGTGTGAATGCAGGCAGTTGCTCAGATGGATATGCAGAATAAATGCAGTTTAGTCACCACACATGATAAACCGTGGGAAAAGCAGCCAGCTGCTGTGATGCTCGGTAGCAGGAGCTTTATGGAAATGAGGACACAAGGCAGTGATTTTCTGTAAGGCTCACTAGGTAAGTGCTGGGAGCAGGTAACCAGGTTAGCTCCTAATGAGACAAGCATAGGTTGCACAGGCTGTGCTATGTCTTGCTGAGGCACAAGTGGGTAGTAGCAAATGGACATGCTGGGATCTGCTTGCTGGCTCCCAAGCTGGGAGGAAGGTAACCACAAAAACACAGAGAGTGGAAAAAATTATTCTATGCTTTTAGGGCACCTACATCAAACACATTGGGGAAGCAAAGCTCCAGCACAGGTAAGCAGAGAGCAGCACTACTTTCTGATCACTGTTTTCTGATGGCAGGTTAGTCAGACCTGCCTGTCCACTCCTGCATGGAGAGTGATCTGCTAGAGAACTGCCAAATGACACTTTACAGTAGGCAGCCTGCTACCTGAACGTGAAACAGGCTTTGCTTTGTGAAGAGGAGCCTGCCTGCAGGAGCCCTGCACAGCTTCTGTGACAGCCTGCTGCTGCACCTCTCCTGTGCTGGGCTGGGCTCACAGCTGAAACCTGCCTTCCTCCTCCCTTTTATGTCACAATGCATCTGTATCTCTAGGCAGGGGCATTTTCCTTTCTTCCATTTCACCCTACAATAAAGCAAAGCAAACAAAGAGGTATCAAGCCCCTGAGCATCAAGGGGGAGAATTCACAGATATTCTGTCCAGCTACAGAGCCAGCATCCTGTGACAGCAGAGCAGCTCCCCATTGTCCGGGTGACCCCAGCTGAGCTGGCAGGAATGGCCCAGGGCGGGGACAGAAGGATCAGCTGTGGGCCTGATCCCAGCTGCACCAACCAGCTTTGTGACAGGCAATAAAGGGCCGAAGAAAAGACTTTTGTCCTTGATTGCAGAGCGACGAGCCTCCTCCCACTGGCAGGGGTGACAATTACCCGCAGAGGGTTGCTCATTGTGGGGCACTCCATCTCCTGCACCTTGGTGCTGTCATGCCCACTCTGTGTGCCTGTTCTGGGGCACAGAACATGGGTGAGACACAGCCAGGCCAGGCTGAGGAGTGAAGGGAGCCTCCTTCCAGTGAACCTGGAATAAAGTGCTGGGCTGACACGCGTTTCATGAGGGCTCCACAGCCCCGTGTATGAAACCCTTCCTAGAGGACGTGCCAAGTGGGCTCCTTGTGCTGACACCTCTGGCCTGGAGCGAGTGTTATGGCAGAACTCTTGACCCCTGCAAAAGGGCAGAACATGAGAGCAAAAAACAACACTGCAGCAGCCCTGTGTGCACTCTCCTGCAGGAGCAAGGACTTCCCACCAGCACGGCTGGGGAAGAATGAATCCCATTCAGGGAGGGAAGCTTGGGCTATTGAGGCTGCCACCAGACACCTCTTCCTGATGCTAATCCTATTCTTCTGCTGGGGATCGAGTCATTCCTGTGTGAGTATTTTTCATGGGCTAAAGAAAAAAGATATTTAACCACAACAAACCTGCTGCCAGGAAATGTCAATCTTAGCTTCTTGGGTCTAAATTATAAGCACCAGCTACCAATTTCTGGCTGTCATTTTTACTGCAGAGGTACCTCACACATTGACATGGATCTCCTGGCAGTGCCAGAGCTCTGCCATCCTCCTGAAAGCAAGCATGTGCAGTCCTCCAAGACATGAGAGAGACTTAATCAGGCTTAGTGCTCGAAGGCACCGACAGCACTGTTTTAAATAATCTCTTGCAATACTTGTTTGGGAGTGAAGGAAAATTCTCCTTGCAGAGAAATTCCTTCACTACTCTGAAGAGTAGAGAAGTACTTGGAGGATTTAAGCCTTGCTTGGTCACCAGCCTGCCCCTCCTCCAAGCACTTAAAAATCCTCCTGCACATTCAGGCGACTCAGCCATCCTAGCAGAGGCTGGAGGGAACTCAGAGCATTCTGGTAAAACAGTGCAGAAAGTCAAGAGTGCCCCATACCCTTATGAAGCAAAGTTCTGAAATATGTTTTCAAAAATCTCGTTGCAATGCTTCCAGCAAAGCAAATGGTTTATGTTTTGTTATTCGTTTTTCCTAAATGAATGTTAGCAAAAGCTGTCTAAGCCATGAAGCTGATCTTCCACAGTGGTAGACAAGGGCCCTAAATGTGGATTTATTACCCTGATACCAAGCCCTAGGCTCCCACACCCTGCCAGGGAGTCCCCATGCTCAGCCTCAGAGAACAAGAGGAGACTTGGCATTCCCTGAGGTGCTCAGCCTTGACCAGCACAGCCCACGGGCTTCCACCCACGGCTGTTCAAAGGAGAAGGAAATGTTTCAGCAGCTCTCCCCAAGGGCAGGCACTGTGAGCAGCTCAGCCCCTGCCAGCTCTGCAGTGACCCAGAGCTGAGCAGTTCCAGGTCTGAGCCCTGCCAGGCCGTGGCTGCTGCTCAGCACATCTGGGCACTGAGCTCATGGGCACCTGCCCACACACCCACCAGCCCTGGCTGAGCAGCACACAGCTAGTGTTGATGGTGAATTGTATCATCTGGCACCAGGCTGTCATCTTCTTTCACAAATACCTGTAAATATTTCCTTACCTGCCAAGGTATCTTCGTTTTGCCACCTTTATCAAACCCGAGTTCAGCCAGAAGAGTTGACACCTCCACGAACACTTGTGACTCCTTCTGAGTCCAGTTACGAGCTGCACTTGAAAATCCAAGAAATGAAGTGGCTTCCTATAGATTTCCTTTGCTGAAGTCCATCTTCTGTTCCCACAGCTCTTCATTCTTCATTGCTGAGCTGGTGTAAGGTTCATGTAGAAATTGCTGCTGTGCACTTGGGTGTGTGAGGTTCCTTTCTCCAGCTGCTCTTCAGCAAGCCCAGGAAATGCTGGTCAGCAAAGCTGGCATGTAAAGTTAATATTCAAATAATGAAAGAGAAGAAGGAAAGATGGACCCTATTTTATTTCTAGCCATGATAGACATTTAGTAACCATATGCTACTTGCTTAGCACTGCAATAAATTTTGCTATTGCCCTTTTCATGTCACTTTCCAGGACATAGCTGGAACCTGGAGGCCAGAACAATGTCCAGAGGGACAGTTAGATACAGTCCCACAGATTGTTTCAGCTTGGGAAGAGGCTGCTCTGTAATCACAGCAGCTGGAAACACCAGAAGCTGAACTATGGTAAGGAGAACAATGTGGTAGTTAACATACATAAAGTATAAAGTTTTATAAAGCCTTCAATGTATGTGCCTTGTTGGAATTTACAATAATTTAAGGTGCTTATTATTCCTTCAGGCATGGAACTCATAAATATTACTCAGTGCTATTTGTCATTGGCTTCTCTGTCATGCATAAAGCAAAATTAAATACTTATCTCTATATCGTTAACGTATTAAACATTAGGATTTATGGGGTTTGAGATCTTACTTGCTCTGAGAACATTAACTTCCTGATGAAAGATCTAAATGCAAATAGAAGGAATGCCAAAATACCCTGGAACATAATTAAGGATACTGAGGTGCGAAGAAGCCCCAGGCAGAGGAATGTGCAGTTTTCTTATTTCCACTGTCATGGTGGGCTAGTTTTCTTTGTTCTACATTTTTACACACTGCCCCAATGTGCCACCTTGTTTCTTTGTCATGAGGTGAAGAATATATTCGTTCACTCTTATATGGATTAACAGTGAAAGAGTGTTCCTGGTTTAAAACATATCCTTGCTATCTGTACTGGGACACAACAATTCTGAATTGTCTAGACTTTAAAAAAAATCACTGATCACTCTTTCCACATGAAAAAAATTCTCTTGGTAGCTTTACTTGATTTATTGCTTATGTTGCTACTCAAGAGTTCCTGCAAAAAGGAATTGAAAGGGACAACTTTTAACCAATTGCATATTTCTGCTGCAGAAAATACATACTTTCTGTGCTGGTGTACATCTGCAACTAAATCTACCATTCAGAATGATCACTACACACTTTTTGTCATCCTCACACATGATGCCAAGCTGTGTCCCAGCAGCAATGTTGGTGGCCACTCTAAATAGACAGAACTTGCTGGCACTTTGACATCCTGTATCTCATCCCAAAGGACTAAGGCTTTTTATTCAGAAAACTTTCTCTGCTCTACCTTGTTCTAGTAGATTTAAATGTCCTTAGTGATACACTTGACACTTTGCTTATGAGACTTTCTCACAGCCCTGCAGATCTCACTGCCAGCCCAAACTTTGCCATTATTCATTCCTTCTATCATTCCTGCTTTTCTGATCCTGAGTAATTCCTCTCCCACTTATAAGTCTGCTATAACATCTTATCTTTTAAGCCAACCAACTTCTGCCACTTTTTTCATCTCACTATCGGCCTATTTTTATTATACTTTGATTCTTGCTAATATTTGTGACTATTTCCATTTAAGTACAAGTAAGCAATTGCATTAATCACTCTATAAAAAACCCACAAGTTAATTAATTCAATCTTCACACTAATAGTTGAAAAGTCCAATCTGACACTCCCCACTGCTAATGAGGAGCAGAGAGCACTGAGGGGGGTTCCACCATTCACCCACTGTACTGCTTTTATCTCATGCTGTATGGTTGGTTCCACTTCTCTCTTACCCTGCATTTTCTCATCCATGCTGAAGCCAGAGAGCACCAGGTGCCTTTGTCTAACACATGCCAGGTACTGGAGTTCCATGCTGCTGTTTGACATCAGCCCCATCCCAGAACACCAGTCAGACACTGCTGCTTGCTTCCCCTCAAGGCAAGTGGAGGGAGGGCTTGCATCATCCATGGTAAGATAAACTCTATGACAGATTTGCCACATCTGTGCACAGGATTAGCAAAACTTTGTGCTGTCCTCCATGAATGAGCAGCAGGCAGCTAGCAGCCTGCATTTCAGCAGCTGGGGGAGCTTCTCTTTGTCTTGATAAAAGTGCCTTTCAGAGGTGGAGGGAACTGATTTACTCAGACTGTCAGACTGGAGGGAGCTCAAGAAAGTTTTCTCATGTACAGATCAAAGTACACTAGCACTGTCTGCAGAGCAGTGATGCTTGTCACACAAATCATCTGTCCCAGCTTTCTCCAGATGAAGTCACTGCTGCATTTGTGACAGTCTCTGCTCAAGCCAGCCTCGGAGAGCAGGGCACACACAGCACCCCGACTCAGCATGCTGCTGCTCTGAGCCTGACCTGTGACTGGAGCTCCCCAAGGCTGTCCTGACCTCCCTGTGCTCTGCAAAACACCTCTGAAAACTCACTCTAAACCTCACTCAGGGTTTATGCAGATCAATTCTTTCACAAGTCAAACTGTGCTCCTGTTCCAGGCTGCTGTAGGTGCACGTGGTGAGATTTTGAGGGAGACCAGACACAGGTGGCAGCTGACTCCAGCTCCACTTGGTCTCTCTTGGTGTTATTTTCTAGGTTGAGGTCAAAGAGCTGTATCTTCCCTGGTTGCTTGTGCTGTGCACAGATTAAAGACCTTTATTTCCTATTAATAACTGAAAGAACAGTGATGTCTTCACATGACCAGAGTAAAAGATTTTTTTAAAAATTAAAGAACCTCGAAAGATTAAAGAATTTGTTTCTTGTTTGGAGATTACAAAATCCAAAATGAATACTAAAATGTCAGCAACAAGATTTCCAGTATACCAGTGTTGTCTTTTAAGGAGGCCTTTCTCATTCCGTGCATTACAGATGTTTAAATGAAAGGTTACACACAGGGTCATCAACAAGGCTCACAATGCCTCCAGCCTTACAATGCACTGCACTTCAAAGGGATTGGCTGCATTCCTGAGCCTTGTACCAATAAGCACTAATAACACTGAAAAATGAAAACTGAACCAGATGTCTCCAATAGCATTGATTCTTATTAGCTGTTCACAGCTATTCTTGCACCTCTGGGCATGGCGAGGCAGGGCGGCGGTGGGTGTGTGGCTCCGAGCCCGTAATGCCGATGGAATGCTCCCACGCTGCTGCGAGCTGCATTCCTGACACTCTGCCTCCATTGTGATCCCAGGAAAACCTCTTTAAAATGTCATTTAAAAATGCATCAAATATGTAAACTCTTACTCAATCAGGATAGGCTTTGACAGTAGCATGTACTTAAAATTAACTGAAAAGTAGTGACCAAATGGACAGCAGAAGTGACCCATACATTTATCTGTGCCTTGCTGCTGATCCAGTTGAGGCAGTTGAGGCCACCCAGAATGAGTTTAGGGCAGGTCTGTGGCAAGAGAACAGAAGAATGGCAATCAATAGTAAAAAAAATGCATGCTGCTGTGCTGTAAATACCCCAAACAGGACAAGTAACAGCCAAAAGTTCTTTACACAATCTGCTCAGTGAATGAAGTGAAACTGCTGTGCTACGACCCACAGGCACAATGAGCACCTGTGTCCTTGTCCAGAAAAGCAGAGCCTCAAACACTCACCTCTTTGGGTTGGCAGAGCCTGCTTGTCTGCCTGGCTTTGTGTGCACTCCTGTTCCTGGACGTCACCTTTCTGCCTAGGAAGAGGGGCAGCCCTGACAGACAGGGAGTCCACGTGGAACAGATTTTAACATCATGTCATTCACATCAATGAAGACTGCTCCTGCTGCAGAAGTAGACAATTTTATTCTGAAGGTTGGCAGTGCAAGGAAGACCTTTCAGAGTGCACCAGCAGCAAAGGGAGAGCTGAGTAAGAGGAGATGCTGGGAAAGGGAAAACGAGAGCAGAGCTGGAACAGCTGACAAACTCTGTGTCCTTTCAGCTGCCAATCCAAAATATTTTCTGTCACTACAGGCTACCCAGTGAGGTGCATCCAGAAGCTTCATCCAGATGTATAAAGAAGTATAAAATTCAGGAATTTCAATTACAATATGGTTAGTAACAAAGCAGTAATAAAAGAAGAATTTCTTATTAATAACTGAAGAATCTATTTTCCTTGGTCAATGTAAAGGTTGCTGGTGCAGATAGCATGAAGATCCTTGATATTAAAGGGACCCAGTCCCCACAGTACAACTTGAAGACCATGAGCCCAAGTCTTTACCAGTTCTTTACCAGTTTGCCACTAAGCATTCTCATAATAAATCCAAACAAAAAAACAACCCAAAGACCCCATAACAGCAGACAGTGCAATTATTACCAAAGGGAAGGAAGGCCAGAGAAGAAGAAAGTTAAAAGGCTTCCATGGAGCAGCTGTCCACATTATAGCACAGGCAAAAGCACAAGACCTTCTGCTTCAGGGGAAATTCATCCTCTACTCTGCCTTCCCCCTTCCCACTGCTAACCAATTCCAGAGTTATTCTAAAGTGATGGAAAGCACAGTAAAGGAGGAAGCAAGGATGAGTGCATCAGCCAGGGAAGTTTCAGAGGACAGACAGTTATTGTGTTCACTGCACCCATTGATGAATAGCAAGTGGAGAATCATTCAACTAATTGGTTGGAGCTCAAGGTAGATGGACAAATTTAGGACTTAACCAGAAATGCTGCAATGACTTGTAAAACATGTCTGTTGGATCTCTGCTTCAGCCATCCCCACTTTTGTTTGTAAAATCCGTTCCACAAGTTCTGTATTGGGTAATACCCCAAATCAGATTATTTTACACACAACTATATTTAATTTGCAGAGGGAAACACCTTGGGTTTTTTTATGTCAACATGCCTGTTTAGTTGGGCTTCTGATTATTTAATGTCACTGCTGAAGAGGTAGTTTTTATGAGGCACAAAAGAAAATTTAATGAAAATTATTCACAAGCCCAACTTCTGACTAGTAAAACCAAGAGCTTAATGTAAGAGCTGAAGTCCCCATCTGCTACTTCTCTGAAAAGAACAGCCTACATGAAGGATTTATTGTGACATTACAATGCTTGATGTCAAATAATCTAGCCAGAGGAACAATATTGCCCTAAAGAGAGCCATCAGGCCCAGTGTGACATGGGTATTTGAAGGGATTAACTGCACTTAAATCAATATGGGCAATGAAAACAGAAATAACCAATCTCTTGGCCGCTCAATTATTTAAGACTGTCTTTAGTCCCCACAGAATGGAATTAAACGCTTGTTTAAGAGGACTGACAATTAAATCTATTTCTTTAATGTCAAGATAAGGACATGGGATCTGTGACTGCAGCACAGAATGAGGAAGTGGCATCTCCCAGAGAGGAAATGTGCAAAGGAGGCACTGGGTGTGAGTGCCAGGGGCTTTCCTGGGAGGGAGCCCAGCTGCTCTGAGTGGCACAGCCCCTGTGCTCACACTGGCACAGTCACAGGAGGGCTCAGCCTGGAAGGACCACAGAGGTCATCTGCTCCCAGCTCCCTCAGCCAGTGCCAGCCCAGAGCACAGAATTGTGTCCAGATTGTTCTGGAACATCTCCAGTGAGGGACACCCCATAACCCGTCTGGTCTCTGTTCCAGTGTTCAGTCACCCCTCCAGCAGAGAACTTCTTTTTGTGTTCAGGTGAACTTCCTGTACATCAGTTGCCTCCTGGCACTGCTCAGCACCACCAAGCAGAGCCTGGGTCTCTCTTCTTGCCATCCTCCTTTCAGACTCTGATGAGCTCTCCTTGCAGCCATTTCTTCTCAAGGCTGAACAGGACAACTCCCTCAGCCATTCCTGAATGAGAGAGACCCTTCTGTCCCTTCATCAGACCTGTTCCTTCTGCTGGATCTGCTCAGGGAGCTCCTTGTCTCTCTGGTGTTGAGGAGCCCAGAGCTGGACACAGCACTGCAGTGTGGCCCCAGCAGGGCTGAGGAGAGCAGCATCCATTGGATCCCCAGGACAGGAGAGCAGCATCCATCCCCCTGCTGCCTCCCAGCCCCAGCAGAGCAGCATCCATCCCCTGCTGGATCCCCAGCCCCAGCAGAGCAGCATCCATCCCCTGCTGGATCCCCAGGACAGGAGAGCAGCATCCATCCCCTGCTGGATCCCCAGGACAGGAGAGCAGCATCCATCCCCTGCTGGATCCCCAGGACAGGAGAACAGCATCCATCCCCTGCTGGCTCCCAGCCCTGCCAGCCCCCATGGCTGCTGCCAGCCTGTGCCAGGGTGGGGCACAGCAGCTCCTGTGGCTCTGGCACAGGGGACCTTGGCCACACTGCTGGGGCCAGCAGCAAAGGCTGCACCCACACAGCTCCTGGGCTGCCATCTCCCCTTCCTAGTGCTGTGCTTCACGAGTATGAAATGCAGGCTTTAAAATTCACAGAAGACTAATAACTGAGTGTTATTGTAGCTGACAGTATAAATGTAAGATCATTTACTTGAAGTGGACTGAGAATTTCCTAGTTATATGACTTTTGAAAACTTTGTCAGACCTATCCCAATATTGTTTTTAAGACCTTTTTAAAATGTTTTACAGAGCAACCACTGTGACCTTTCCTGCTGATACTATTTCTCCTGAGGTGTTTGTTCATCTCAGATGCAATGAAAAAATTCCTGGTGTGAAAATTTTTAATAAGGAGTTCTATTTTCAGATGATAAAAAGTAGGTAAGAGAGCAGGATGTATGCAAAGCATTGAATGTTCAGCCATCATGTTGGAGATACCCTAGGCTACAGGGAAATATCAGATGCCTGCATGCACTCAGAGTTCCTGGCCTGAAAAGCTGAGAGATGTTCTTAATTTGGAGACAACCCATTGCACTAGAAATTTGAGGAAAAGAAGTTCTACTCACTGTTGCCCATCATGAATTTCAGTTTTTCCAAGGCTTCTGTGAGAGGCAGAATAGATAAAGAGTCTGATTTTTGATTTTTAGGCTGCTTTAAAACACAGCAAGTCTCTGCAGAAGCCCTTCTCTGCCTGGTAACCAACACATGATAGTAATTCTCAATGTGCCATAAGGACTTCTTGCTGCTGATGAGCTCCTAGTGATGATAGAAAAGCTCTTCCTAGATCTTCCATCCCTTTTTTGCATCTTTATCTGTCTATTAAAATATAATTTGATATCAATTCCTTTTAGCCTGGAAAGAAGGTGCTGTCCAGAAAAGCTGATATTTTTCTAAGTACTTTTTAAAAAACAATTTGTGAAAATGTATTGCAGAAAATCATTACTCATAATCTTTGTCTGACAATTTTAAGCATAATAGCTTGGAGGTATTGTTGATTAATGATTTCTGCTTCCTCTGATGTTCTTGTCCTAACTTGTTCACATTTCGGAGTCATAGAGTAAGGTGCAAACCAAGAAAAAAACAAAAACAGTTGTCACTTTGTAATCAGAGACTTAGATTAAAATCAGTCGATTTTATGGTTTATATGTGCCCTGACAGCTTTGCCTACAATCCCAACTTCAACACTTTCCCCTGGTCCAATAGCTGCAGTGCTGAGCCTTGCACTCTGCACAACTGGTTTTGCTGTCACCTCACTAGTCATTTTCATGCCAGTATTTTTTTCTGATCATCACAAAATTATTTATTTCCTCATCTCCTGCATCAGTATTGCAGAGTTGCTCGTTGTTCTCTAAAGCATTTGGATCATTTGTCTGCCCTTCCTGCCCTGTTACTCCTCTCACATTCCATGGCAGTCCCACGGGGCTGGGGCACATCTTTCAGCCACACATGGAGCTCTCAGCTTTATGATTATCTGCCCTGATAGGCTGACAGAACTGATAGAAAACGATTCAGAGCAGGTAAAGACCCCAGAGGTGTGCAGAACCCCGGGGTCAGTGAGCTGTGCTGGTGCCCAGGCTGCAGCTGCAGCACTGCTGCTGCTCTGACAGCTGCAGGGATGTGTGCATGGCAGCCCCTGCCTGTCCTCACAGCCGTGCATGAGGAGAGTGCCAGGGCTGCCCTGCAGAGCTGAGGGAAAGGACACTGTGGGACACGAGCAAGTTCAGGTGGGAGCTGCAGTGTCCCTGTTCCAATGCTTGGGAACAGTTAAACACACCTCATGGTCTCATGAGCTGTTTTCTGTCATTTAATTTCAAGGTATTTATTGTCATGTTGGTAACATTTGCATTAAACTATGTGTTTATACAGGTTAGAGGCAGAAAAGGCAGATTTGATTTGTTTGTAGGTTTCAGAATTTCAGAATTCAAAACTAAGACAGAATTTCAGAGGAGAGGAAGTTCTTTTTCCCAGCATGGACTTATTCTATGAATTCAAATTTGGAGTATTCATTCCCCACTAGCTTACTTCTACAGCACCTGAAGGATTTGGATCTTGAATATTTGTGATATTTCTGGCATGCTGTTAGAGAAGGAACTCGTTCAGCCAATAATCCTGACACAGTGAGCAGAGCATGGCAGAGCTGTCCAGCCTGGAGGGGGACTGGAGCACCAGGGAAGCTCAGCACTCCTGTGCTGCCTCTGCACTGCTGGGATGGCAGCAGGGCTCTGAAACACCCAGGGAATCCCTCCCTCCCTCCCTGCCCTGGCTCCTCATCTGGCTCCAGCTGGCTCAAGGGTGGATTTCAGCACACTGGCACTGTGTCACAGGCACACAGAGCTCTGGTCCACTTCCCACCCTCCTTTACCCAGCAGGAGCCATTGGTACTGCACACTGCACACAAACACTGCTCAAAAGCAGTGGCTGCACCCCCAGAACTCCCTGTGCAGAGCTGGTTCCACACTCCTCCCCTTCCCACTCCTTGACCTGAAGGCGTTTTCTGGTTCCCTGGATGGGGAGACACAAGTCCCAGCAGGAGGCTGCAGCTCGGTTCAGGAGGGCTGTGTGTGCTCATGCTGTCCCAGGTGCTGTGACCCAGTCACCTGTGGCTGCTCTCTGCAGGGCCAGTCCCTGCCTGCTCCTGCCACAACTCGTCTGGCTCTCCCTCTGCTGCCACTTCTCCTCACCTGACAGCAGACTGGTCTGACATGGTTCTTGTCACTCAAGTGCTGTAGAGCACAGATCCCTTTAATCCATCTAACAAGAAGTTCTCTTGTCTTCTCTCAGCACCAAAACTAATTACAAAGCAAACCACAAGTGTGTGGTTTCATGCAGGAATATAAGGAAAGAAAAGGCAGTGTTTGCATGAGGGTGTACAAAAGAGCCAGACCTAAAGTCTGTCACATTTTACTTCCTTTCAACCATTTCCTACACCTGAGAGCAGGCAGGTTTAAGTCATGGTTTAAATCAGCTCAGCAGGTGTGTTCAGCTGGGCTCACCTGTGCTGATGGCAAACCCTTGGCTCTCTGTGCCAGGCCAGCACTGCAGCTCCTCACACACACTTTATTCCACAGGCTTTGCTGCAAGCTGCAGCAGATTCTGCTCCTTTGGTTCTGGGTCCTCCTCACTCACAGAATGCTTCAAATCATGGATCCCCTTCACAGCAGCCAAGGTTTTTCACCCATAGGTATGTCCCACTGTGACCACTGTTCCTGTGGCAAACTGAAGCTGATGCCTTCAGTTCTCTGTGCTTTATTTCTGAAGTTTCAATAAAAGAGAGATTCAATTTTTTCCAGATGAGAAAATTGAGATGTTTTCTCCATATTAATTATTCTTGCTGTTTTTTAGCACCATAACAAACCTGGAGCATTACACTTTAATCTACTTTTTTGTCTACTTGCTGACTGATGGACAAGAAAATAAAATTAAGCAAGACAAGAATTCATCCAATTCTTGTGATACTTACTTGTCTTTGTAGTTGAGATGTGTGCAAAATAATGGGAAATAAAGTCATGTCTGCCTAGGCAGAAAGACAAAGAATGATCAAGAAGTAAAATAAGAAGTCTAATCTTTGTAGTTCTCAGCCCAGGCAACAAAGGGTCACAGAGCCAGGAAGGAAGGATCTGGTGGAACAGTACATTATTTATTCTCTTATGAAGAAATCTGACTTGGACTGTGTGTTTTGGAAGGGGTGTGCAGGACAGTTTGAAATCAATATTTTATTTGTGACTACGGTGCCAGTATGTGGTGTGAGCACTCTAAGTGGCTGCACAAGAGCACAGGATTTGAATCACTCCTCTGACCTTTGTAGCTATCTACTGCAGAAAAAATAATTCCTGTCTATCAGTTACAGAAATGGAAAGGAAAGGATGTAAAAGAACAAGCTATAAAATCCAAGGCATAGATCAAAACTGCATTTCAGAAAGCAGCAAGCCCTGTCTGCCCTGTGCTGCTCCTGTGCTCAGGATTCGGGGGGCACAGAGGGGCTGCCAGCCCCTGCTCCCACAAAACTGTGCCCAGCTCCTCCCCAGCAGCACAGCCTGTCCTGTGTCCCAGGGAATGGTGGGGATGGTTTCAGTGCAGGAGGGGGATGCTGGCAGCCCTGGGGCTGCCCCAGCTGTGGCGTGGAGCTGGCACTGCAGGGGACAGGATGGCTGGTGAATTCTGCACCTTCAGTCCCCACGGGCTTGGTGTTCCCTTGGGAAGCAATCTCAGCCCAGGCTGGCCAGCCAGTCTGTTCTTGCAGAATGCCTTTTATTTGTTCATTTTTCAGGACATAACACCATCAGGAATCCTTCAGAAATCTCACCTGCTGTCTCTTCTGCAGTAATGTGAGTAAAATCGATGGAATCCAAGGTAAGGTGCTCTCTGTTAATACAAACCATGGCCCATCAGAGCTGCAGTGACAGTTCTCGTGGGTCTGTTTGCAGTTCTGAATGCAGCAGAGCCAAAATGTATTTTTGCATGCACTGAGAGACAGAGCAGGGCTGCTCTGGTCCCTTTGACCCAAAAGGAATGGAAAGCACATGCAGCACATCGTGATGCACTTCTGAGTGTCTGCTGGGGAATGGGCAGCTCAAACTAATTCTTATTTGTAGAAGCCAATAATTCTGCTTGTTCCTATGTGAAACACAGGGAGTGACTTGAAATGTGATCCTGTTTCAAAATACACTTTAGCTGCAATAAAGCAACATTTCTGAAGTGGAGTCTCTGCTGTCTGTCACTATGGCAACCTGTGCAGAGCAGTGCAGCAGAACCTGCACTGGGGCTGCAGCCCCTGGCTGTGTCTGAGGGGGAGCCCATCTGGAAAACAAGCAAACACCAGTTAAAATCAAAAGATGTTGAGCAGGACTTTTCAGCGAACTCAGAAAGCAAAGTGAGGATTGGCAAACAGCTGCCTGTGAAATGAGCATTTGGAAATCCTTCCTGGCCACGCCACTGCCCCAGCCCTCGCTCTGTGATGCTGCAGCTGGGCTTTGGGGCAAGACCAAGAACTGCTGCTTGCATCTCTGTCCCTATGACCGCTAAGAACTTGTTAATGTTGCATTGTTTAATATTAAATAGCAAATTATAAAAAAAAAAACTTTTCAATAGAGAACTTCTCTGATAGAAGGCTTTAGTGATACCAGAGGCTCAGAAATGAGAAATCACAATCTGCCTTTTTATTATAATTTTAAGGAAATACAGAATGATTGCATAGTCTGAAGACAGATGTTGGTAAACATTTCTGCTGGCAGCCCAGACTTGTCAGGAAAGCACCAGTTTTGTTTCACCACTTCTGACCAAAGCATATTTTTCTTAGAATGTCTGCAGGGAAAAGTTTATTCCAGGTTGAGAAAGGGAAACAGAAAAGATCCTTTTCAAAAGAGCTCATTGTCCTTGTGTGATGTCTGAGAATATTTACAAATTATTAAGTACTGAGATTATTAAGTATTTTTGTTTTGTGTTACAGAAATTAAAATCCTTTAAGAAGTAAATTCAGGCATTTTGCTGGAAACAACCATCCTGACCTGCTACTTAATGCCAGTTCTGCAGGCAGAGCTCTCAGAGTGACAAACATTTCTGGCATGCCTCCCGAGGCTGGTCTGCCTTTCACCCAGGTCCACTCCAGGCACTGAGGAAGCAGACACCAGCCTTTCCCTAAAGCCCTGGCAGCTGTGTGCAGACAGCCTTAAAAATGGGTCCTAAATTGCCAACAAGACTACTAAAACTTCTATTCCCTCCCCTGGACCAGAAACTGCCCCTCTCAGCATCCTAGAAAGCCCAGCTGTGAGCAGAACACTCAGGCTTCTTTTTTAAAGCTCAGAGGCATAAAAAATGCTGCACAAATATATGAATAACTCAGTAAATGTGCCATAGCTTATAAAAGGAGCAGAAATAAATCCATGTCTCCCATAAATATGGGAGGAAAAGACATTCTGTTTGTCTCATTCAAAAAAAATAACTCTTCAGAAGTTAGAAAAGAAACATTAAATGTAGAAAATATATCATATGTAAGATTAATCCCTACACGTTTTTTTAAGGTTGTGGTTACTCAGGAACTGATGAGCTGTGTGAGTGCAAGGCTCCAAGTCCTGGTGAAACAAAGAGTCAAATTGCTGCTGAGTCTCGGATGAACAAGCCCAGAGCCAGCTCTAAGCCTTGCTCTGGCCTTTCTGCACAAGAGAGGCCAAGCCTGCCAGGCCTTACACTCAAAATCCTGCTGCACTGCAAATGTGGAAGTATTCTTTGCAGCAGACTTGGAAATCCCATTTTCAGTTTTTATTGGGAGAACATCAGTGGTGAGGCTGCTTGGAAAGCTGACACCATTCTCTGCTCTGAGAACCCCGTGCCCTGCTGGTGCAGCCAATTGTGCTGAAGGAGGAGAGACTTGGTCAATCACATTTAAAGTTCTTGAGGTGGTCAATTATGTTTGAAAGTTTTTAAAGTTGATAGAAGAAAACAACAATATTGTTTCTAGAAAGTGGAATAAGGTCATAATTTGCTTGTGGGCGTTCTACAAACAGGAAAGGGGACACATTTATTTAATAAATGATTCACCATGAATTAGACACCAAATACAGACAAAAATAAAGTTCATTAACACAGCCATGACTCAGCCTTCATGGTTTCAGCTATTGCTTTCTCTTTGAAGTGGCATTTTATTAACAAAAATCAATAAGAAGATATTAGGTGCTTTCTTATTATCTCTATGAGCAGTGCAATATCATCTGCTGAGATAGAGGAACAAGAGGTGAGAAAAGAGCCCCAAATGTGGGCTCCAGAATTTCAGTGCACAAAGCTGAGGCAGGGATGCAAATTGAGTAAAAATTATTCATACACTGAAAAGACATCTAAAAATAATAGTGGACAAACACTGTCCTTTAGCCAGTGCTCCAGAAGGGGTAACAGGATTTCTAGAGAATTATTGGAACTGTGAATAGATCACCGTGTCTCTGAGCTGCTCAATAGATGCAATTATTAAAGATCATTAATGTTCCAGTTATAATAATTAGGTCCTTTTGAAGCAGGTCACTCCAGCCTCCCTTTGTTGATATTCTTCATGCCCAGTTGTGGAATAAACCAGGTTTTTCTGGGATGAATTTGTGGTGTAGATTACTTTGGAAAGAGCACATGAAATAACTGGGGAGATATTTTTATCTGCAGAGCCGGGGCTTGGGGCTGGCCCAGAATTCTTGTCAAACTGCTGGACATTATCTTGCACAATTATGGCCACGAGATTGGCTCGTGGTGCATTTCTGTGCTCGGGATTTATAGAGGATGCTTTTTCATTAAAAATGGCTGAGTGGTAAGATGGAGACAAAGACAGCGGAGGTGAACAAAAAGACCTGTATATTTATCAAAAGGTTTGGCATAAATATGGTGTTGGTAGAGGGTTTCAGCTGTTTTATATCTCAGCAACAGTTTAGACAATAACATTCATATCACAGAATGGTGTAGATAATATCTGCAATAAACCCGGGTCTTTTATGTTCGGGGCAGACAAAGCCGGGGAAGCACATTGATAAATGGAGCAGAATTCTGCATTTCCTGGTGGAGGAGCTCCCTCTAGCTTAGAGCGCTCACCCCGTGCCTGTAAATCACATTTGCTCAAACTCCTGCCTCCATTTGCAGGGCAGGAAAGGCTTCTGATTCTGCATTCTTGGAAGCATTTATGACATTTATAATTCGTCTGGAAAAAACAAACCCTAAACCAGAGCTGCTGGCTGAATGGCATGAACAACAATGATGACAATAAATTCCAGACTTTTTAAAAGAGCAGCATGGAGACAAAATTTGTGGCATCAGGGATGTGACTGCATAAGCGCCTTTCTGCCTCTTCCAACTTTATTCTCTTCTATTTTCACACATAGAAATATACTTATATATCTTCACCCACTTGGTCGAGACAAACTGCCATTTCGAAACGGCAGTGAGCAAGCTAGAGACATTTCACAACGTAAATTTATTTGTTAAATGAATAACAGTGCATTAAATAACAAATTAGTCTGAGGAATCCAAATTTATCAAAAAATAGTCTATTCACCTTTATTTATTGGCAAGAACAAATCATAAAAAGTAATTAGGGAATATCTTAATCTGATTAAGGTGTCACCATCAGTTCTTTTGTTCAGAATAGTTTCTTTTAGTTGCAGAATCCACACATGTTCCCCCCTTTAGGATTCATCTGTTTTTCAAGGCTGAATTAATGGATGTAAATACTAACTACACCTTTAAAAAAAGTGTAATGAATGGTCCACTATGGAAACATTGTTTTGCCGAAATGCTAATTTGTGTAGATTAAGGAGACATTTCTGAAGAGCAATATCCAAAATCTGATATGAAGCCTAAATAACTGCTGAAATGATAAGCAGGCAGAGCTGCCGGAGAAGAGTTAATTAAAAATCTCCAAGGCAACTTATATTCCTTTGTCACAAAAGAAAGGCTATGCTGCTGATACTGTACCTGGAAACTGAAAAATCACCAGCTGCTGTAGCTAAGCAGAGAATAGAAAAGGATTTACTGGTTAGCAAAGTCACAAATATTCTGCATTTTAAATGCATTTGGCCACATTGCTGAATAAATATTGCTCCCTGGGTTTTCTATTTAACTTCAAAACTACTTATCCTAAGCTCCTTTATGCACTGAAAAATTAAGTTCACTCATGTTAAAATTAACAACAAAGAATTGCTTATTACAGACTTTGAAGAATCTGATTCAATAAGAATAAATATTGAATTCATCCTGTACACTGAGACAAAATAGATGCTTTATGTCCCATGTTTGGGATTCAAAAGCCTAATGAAAAACAAACTCTAATGGTCTTTAGGGCTGAAACTGTGCCTGTATTATTATTGCTGCTCCACCACCCCAATAAATTAATATGTGAGGATAATGTTATGTTTGTAAATTAAATATGCTATTCAGATGTGTTAGTAGGCTGAATGCTCTGAAAACTCTATGATCAGAATGCCAATTTATCTGCTAAACTACAGCATTGATAAGAGATAAAAGTTTAAAAAATGTTATTTGCTGCAGTTTGCTCTTTATTAGCTAATGGGAAGTAATCCTCCACAGAAAGTGCTGTAATTCAAATTACATTTGAATGTATCTTAAAGAGATGAGTTAAAAGAGAAAAAGACTGCTTTAAAGGAAAGACTATCACACTTTGTTCCATCATTTCTTCTTGTAAATTTCACTGATCTTCTAAAAATGTTTTTGGATTGTGTCATAATTAAGAAAACACAAATTTAGTCAAATTAATCTTCTCAGGGATTAAAATGTTCTCCAATAAACAAAGCGTAATTTAGGATGAGTTTTACAGTTAGAACTCCACAATCACAGCTTATTAGCAATGGAAAATTAAAAGAAAGTATTTTTAAAAACCATTTTTTTTCTGTAGCAGGCAGTGTGGGTGCTCCTGTTTGGAGTACCAGCACGACAAGGAGCTGTGACAAAACCCCTGGATTTACTGCCCTCGTGCTAGGGAGAGAATTCTTGCTCTTGAACCACTCCGTGTCAAAATTGCACCTCCAGCTTTGTGGGCTTCTTGAATTATTTTTCCCAGTTCCTTTCCTGTTACATGCTGAAATCAGCCTCTACCATCAAAGTTTGGAGGAGGTTAAGAGGGCAGGAGTCTGATGCTTGCTGTCCCTCAGAATTCAGGGGAATTTTCCAATTTCAAAGCATTTAGTCCGCATGTGATCTAACAAAATTCTTTTCATCTTCTTGTTTTAAAATGTATCATACAATTGAAACTTAAAAACGAGTGCAGCTCACTGTGAAGGTCAGTAATCACAAATTATTGTGAAATGGATATTACACTTGGAATCCTGGGTACCTATAGATTTGATAGTCATGCACGGGAAGAACCGAGGGGCTCCTTTTATTAAAGATGCCATTAATAAACTTGTGCTCCTAAAATCGTGCCCACTACAGAGTATTTGTGGCAGATTCCTAACTGCTGGTCTTTCTTAATGATCTGTATCAAACAGAAATTGCTCTAACCATTTCAAGAATGAAATTTGGTTATCTGAAGCATTTTTTTTCATAAAAGATAACTATCATCATACACTGCAATACTTTGAAAGGTCAAAAGCAGAATACAGAAGTCCTACAAAAATGTGTGAAATCACACTGTGTCAGTGCTGTAAGGTACAGTGCTTTGCTTACATGAAAAGACTTTATTTTTTGAATGATCACTGTGCTGAAAATGCTTTGCTGTGGATATGATTAGTGAAAAAATTATTTACTTTGTAGCCCATGTAGGCAGACATGTTATATACATGCTCACATCCATCTTGGGTCTGATGTGAGCTTATAGTAATCAACAAAATGAGAAGAAAAACATGACAACAACAGATAAAATGCTGCAACTTAGAATCAGCTGGCTTAGATTGGAACAACTTGGCACAAACATTGTGTGTGTATTTTTTAATCCTTTTCAGTGAACATTTTCAGACTACATAAACCAAACATTTTTTTATTTAAAGGCTTGCCCCATACTTAGGCACACAAGTGACTTTATACACAAAATATAAGACATAATTGTGAAAATCCTTTCAAATTTATATTTTCAAAGAAAATTGTTCTTACCCAATTGAATATTATAATTTTTTTCTATGGGTCCCTCATAATGATTTCTTTTTATTTTCAAAATTCTTTTAATACTAAACCTGCAACTTTCTGTTTCTTGTGGAATATTATTTCATCACTAAAACTATGGTGCTCCCATGACTGAGAAATCTATAGGGAAATGCTCTTTTTCTCGACTTGCTATATTTCCCCTACTTGCTACAATAATTTTGAAGCTTCCAAAATGAATTTCTAAACTGTACATAACCCTGAAATATTTGCCCAGGAGATGACACAAATCAGGGCAAGACAGTACCTCTGAGGAGAGACAACATGCACACATACATCCCACCAAGTGCATTATTCATGCATCCAGAGACACAGGAACCCTCTGTATAAACAAGAGCATGGAGAACCAGGGAGGTAAAGAATAAAAAAAAATAATTAAAAAAAAAAAACAACAAAAGAGGCTGCAATGGGCAGCAGGAAAGGCAGACAGGCAGTGGCCCTGCTCCCCAGGCAGGGCAGGGCTCCAGGCTGGGACACCACCAGTGTCATCACATATTTTATCACCTATTTCTGTTTTATCACCTACTGCACAGGGATAGGGCGCTTTGTAAGTGAAGATAGCTAACATGAATTTTAACTTAGATCCACAAATAATTTGCCACAGGTCAATAAAGGTGGCCAGCTGGAATGGGACCAGGGGTGGCCCTGCCTGGCGTGGTCCCACAGCAGCCCTGTCCCATCCCAGGGAAATGGGCTCTGCCTTCTCTGGGCTCATCCTCTGCATGAAAACCATCAGTGTAACAGCAAGGATTTTATTCCTTGGGCTTCTCTGACTCCGATGTGCACTGAGAGATAAATTGTTTGAACTGTTTGTTTTAATTTTTTTAGTTGAAAAGTGCTGCCAATTTTTCTTCAAAGCATATTTTTAAATACTTTAGAGCTAAGAAGATCTATAGCAGAGAGTTGCAAGAAGCACAAGGGGGAAAGAGAGCCCCATGATACAGTGAGCTCAGTCCAGAGACACTGGGATGTTTCACTGACTGATTTCTGGGCAGCACTCTATTTGTGTTATGTTTTCCTTTTGTATTTCATGGTGACTAACAGGGCTCCTTTTTCTCATTCCAAATTTTCTCCTTTGAATTAGACATTCAGCTTCTGCATTTTAACATTCAGCTGCATTTTTCAAGTTGGAGTATTTAGAGAAGAATTCTTTAAAAATAGGGGTCAAAACTACATCCCGTGCCTTAAATCAGAGACCCTCTTTTCTGCTCACAAATGCTGACATAATCTTTTGTAGAAATGTATTTTTGTGCCCTATGCAGACATCACATTCAGCAAAACTAGAACAGATTACATAACTCTTATCACTCACAGGTAATGCCCCAGGAGAGTCTTTGTTCTTGGCTGGGCTCTTGTCCCACTTCATTCTTTGCTCACTGAATTTACCTCAGCACAAATCCTGCCCCTGCCCACTCAGTGGCTCACCCCTCAGTCTCCAGAAGCATTTGGTGCCAATTTGCCCAGCTGTATTCTGTCCCTTGTTTATCCAGGCAGTCCAGGAGTGCCTGGGATGGCACTGGGTGAGCAGAGGGAGCTGCCAGGATGAGCAGGGAAGGCAGCCACGCAAGGGCTCTTATTTGCACATGCACTCAATCCCAAGGCCAACAGATTGGAGCAGTAACAGGCAGCTCATTGATGAGCAATACATTTCTTTGCAAACATTTGCCTTAAGGAGAACAGACCGATTTTTTTTCTTGCATCCTCAGAAATAGGATCATAAAACTGTACATGAGCTTGTGAGAAACAGGCTTAGTTTAAAATAGGGTTAAGAGACAAAGCCAGTTTTAGAAAAAAAAAAAGTTGTTTTACACAATTATTACAGGATGTAAGAAAAAGTAATGCAAGGTGCACTAACCTGTAGTGGTACTTGGGCTGAAAATCTCAGCAATGAAGGGCAGCTCCTGAAGGCAGCTCATGTAAAATAACTTGCCTCAACTGTTCTTGATTAACTCCCATTTGAAGGCACAAAGGCATCTTTTTCCTAGTCAACTAGCAGCTATTAAAAAAATTGAACAAGCTAATGGAGAAACATGAAAAAAATGGGGGGGAAGTGTCCTTAGAAGGAGCTCCTCTTATGTGGGGAATGTGAAGTGCATTACCTTATGTGCAGTGATTTTCCAATGTAGTTTAGCCAAAGGAAGAGGTAAAAATTGTCCTCAAAGTTCATATGGCAGTTATCCTTTGCCAGGACATCAGCAGGCTGGGTAGGCTGCATTCCTTGGGCTGGTGCTGCCCCAGAGCAGAGCTGAGCACTGGGAGCAGGGGGAGCATTTCCCCAATGCCACTGCCTTTTAGAAGAGTTTATTTATAGCAAGCGTAGCATCATCTCTTTGGGGTTTTTTTTCTTTTGTTATTAAATTGCATTTAAGCTAACAACTGAAATGTAAATTAATTTGTGCTGCGAATTTAGCTGTGACTGTTTTCTGCTCAGTGAGAGAGCAAGCTCTGATGCTTCACTCATGAAGAGGTGAAGTCTCTGACAGGTCAGGGGCACTGCCAGGGTGACCAAAGGCTGTCCCTGCTGTGTGCCAGCCTGCCACGGGCTCAGCAGCTGGGCATCGGCTGGGGGACACATCACACTGCAAACGCAGCTGTGGGCTCGTGCAAAGCTTTTCCCACTGACACTTAGATTAGCCAAAAATGCTGTGGCCAAGGGGGAAAGCAGGAAAGCTGCCCCTGTGGAGAATGCTGGACCTTGACAAGGGGTATGAGGCAGAGGACTCCAGGTTCCATACAGCTTCACTTCTCCTTAGGGACATTATCAGCATTCAGCTGCCTGCAGAGAACACACGGGTTTTTGGGGGGTGCTCTGATGCTGAGCCCTGGGGATGCCAAGCAGGGGGTGCCCCCTCCACAGCAGGCACACCCCAGCCCTGCTCCTGCCCAGGGGCACTGAGGCTGCTGGGGGCCCTGCTGTGCCCAGCCTAACCTAACTGATCATCAAAAATGTCCTTAAGTAGGAAATCCAAAATTAACTGTGTTCTTACTGTAAATAACAGGGTGTTTATTAATGAGTGAATGATGATACTAATACATTTTGATATATCATCATTAAGTAATTTGCCAGCACATTCTGAATGAAATTTCCTTAAAATGGCAATGAACTGAGCTGGAAAGAGCAGAAAGTGTATTTAATCTCTCTTTCCCCTTGCAGTTCTGCTTAAGCAGAGGGATGAATTAGAAAAAGTCGTGATTCAAAGAGCCCCGTGGCCTTCTCTGTGCCTTACACACCCCAAAGGACTGCTGGCCATCCTTTGCAGAAGGATGAGAATTCATTGATACAAACTCAAAGTCATACCTCAATGTTAATTTCTAAAGAATAAAGTCAAGAAGAACCAGTATAAATTCAGAGACAGTTTAGTGTGACTGAAGCCAAGAGAAACTGATGTGTGATTTAAAGAGCTCATAAAAGCAGACAACTGGCTTTAGAATCTATGGAAAGCAATAAAGCAGTTAAAAATTCTCCCAGTTGTAATGCCTATAGATTTCCTTATCTGAAATTCTTTGGGCAGAGCCCTGGAGCAAGCTGCAGGGCCGTGGTGGGAGCTTTGTCTCAGCCCCACTCTGGGGGACCTGCCCTGGCGGCAGTGTCTAGACATTCCCAGCTCCTGTCCTTCCTGACAGCCTCATGCCAGTGGTAATTTAAAAATTGTTTGGGATAGGCTGTGCCTCGTAGACACAGGGAGCCAGCAGTAACCCCCAGCTCAGTGACCCTGGGCGGATCATCAAACACACGGAACAGGCAGGCTCAGTTCAGGGCTGGGTCAGGAATCATGACCTCCCCTGACCTTTTTTGTAGATTTAAAATTGTTTTGAGAAAGAGAGGAATAAAAAAAGATACAACTCCAGGCAATTCTGGAAAGCAGTCCAGCTTCCTGTACTGTACACATGCATATAAGTAACATGTTTAAACAGATGCAGCTCTGGCAGGCCTGAAAAATTAGGATTTAGGTACTTTGTGCATTTTTTTCTAATAGAGTGCACATTGCTTCTATTTACTTTGAAAACTTTGAAGTTAAAAGACACTGTATGAAAATATTATCTTCGCTACATTTAATAGCAAAGACAAAAAGGAAAAGCAGGTAAATTTATTTTTAGAAAATTACAAATAAGATAAGAAAAAAAAAATCACTCTACGTGGAATTTTTCAGATGTGTTACAGAAAACTGTCTGGTGTATCAGCAGTGTGTACCAGATGAAAAAAATTAACACTGAGATTACTAGACAAATTGCCTTTTAAGAGTAATATGCATACAAACATAGGCTGGTTGGTTTTCAAAGGTTTCCTTTGTGTGCATAGTATTTGCAGTCACAACCAATAAAACAAAATATACTGGCACTCTCTTTGTGGTTTTGGTTTTGGAATTGCATAATGGTGACTAATATTTTCTCAAAACCTACTTTATAGTGTTTACTTAGCAGAATTTTCATGCACTGTACCTGGAAATTATGAAATGTACTTTGTGAGCTTCCAAAGGGTTGTGAAGGCTCAGGAAGAGGTTTACCAGTTTATGGAAAGAGAGCAGAAAGTGTTTCTCCTCTCTAGGCTTTTATAAGGGCTGGTAGAGATCAGAAACACGTCAGCCAGGAGAGGGAAGGGAAGAGTGAAGTTACAGGAGCTCTCCAAGAAACATAAAAATATAGAGTGGGAAAACAAAGCACCAGCTCCAAACCAGCATAGGATTGCAAACCTGCAAACAGGGACAAGCTCAGCTGAACAGCACCAAGGACATTCTGGTGTTTTGCAGAAGGAAACATGTTCTGTGTGTGTCAGAAATGAGGGTGGCCCTGGACCCTGGGCAGTGCCAGCTCAGCTCCAGCAGTGCCCAGCTCTGTCCTCACTGCTGTGCCCAGCTCCTCCAGGGCACAGCCAGCCCTGGAGCTGCTGCTCTGGGAGCAGGCACCCACTGGGAACAGGCCAGGAGCTCTTCTGTGCCCAAGCCAGCTCCTCAGCTCTCAGCAAGCACAGGCAGCTGTCCCTGCACTGACACAGACCCGCACCCATGGGCATTCCAAGGGTGTCTCCCACACACCAATTACATTTTCTGTATTGAAAGGTCACAGCCTGATCTGGTCATGGGAGCACAGGAAACAGGGTCCTACAGGCACATCCAAAATTTCCTAAGCCAGTCCTGGCAAGACAAAACTTCTGCAGTGTAAACCACTCCTAGAGGACTATTCCTCATAGAATTCCATTATTTTACTAGAGGTAAGTTTGCCACTGTTCTCACAGCAAGTTTCAGCAAATTCTGCATAAGCTAACTCGCAGGTAAAATTCTTACACTTCCTATTCTCATAGGCCAGGACAAGAAAGGGGTTTTAAGGCCTGATGTCATTTCCAAGTAAGCAGAGAAACAGTATTTGCTTGCCAGAAGCTATTCATATTGCAAATCCTTTATAATTTTTTTTCTTCTCCAGACTTCTGTGGCAGCAGCAGTCACTGGAGAAAAGCAAATGGGGGAAGCAGGTGATTCCAGTAACTTGCCTTTCCTAGCACACTATCTGCCATGGGCCTGATTCTGCTCAGTCTTTATGATGAGAGATCACTCAGCAAAAACCTTTTCCATCACTTTTAAATCAAATTATTAAATGATAAATTTAAATAAAATTTAATTGCATTTAAAATGGTAATTTAAAACAACAGTTGTACGGTTTCTCTGCACCCTGTTTAAAGTATCCCAGCTCCCGCCTTGCCCTTTGATGCCAGAGTCTGTGCTCATTAGGATGTGCAATGACATTAAACCAACCCAGGCTCACAACTCACATTGACTGAATACAGAAAAAGTTCTGGTTCCCTGGGACTCCTGGCAGCTGCAAATTATTAAAGATTACCTGAAATTATTGTTCTCTATACACCCAAAGATAAAGTCATGCTACCTGGGACAAGGACCACAGGAACATACCCCAGAACTTGTGCTACGAAGGTGCTTTCCTATCTTGAGACCTGAAGTTATTGTCCTGTTTAAATGGGAGTAAGAGCAGAAAGCAACAGAATTCTGGAGGGTAAAGTGATCCTGGAATCGTGGCAGGGACTCACACTGGGCCTGTGTAAAGCTGCAGCCCTGGGAGAGCCAGCACTTCCCCAGAAAAGGCACAGGAGTCTGAAAACCGTCGGTAAAAGAGGAAAATCAGTTTTGAGTGAGGCAGCTCCAGATGTGAGGCACAGCACTGTGCACCCAGCAGCGTTTGCAGGGGATGGGAAGCGCTGCAGGCACAGGAGCACATCCAGTGCAAGGGGACCCCAACACTCTCCAGTCTCCCTGGGTTTACATCTCTCATGTCGTGCTGGAAGTTTCCCTCTGTGCCTGCACCAGTAGCTGACTGAAACACAAACCATTTTAGTCTTTAGAGCACACAAACAATAGGAGTTGTGATGGCTTTGGAATCTACAGTCTTACTGGTTCTAATAATTAGTTGCTGTAATTTTAATAAAATATTAGTAGTGTAAATAATTACATCTGCATGAAAACATCTGTCAGGAGACCAGGCAGCAAAAAGAAAATCACTTCTAAAACTTAACATCAAATTGATTAAATTTTAAGGCCTGAATTTCCGCTTCCCATGGGGGCTGGTGTGGGAGAGTGAGGGCAGAGCCAGCGAGATGCTCTCGTGTTTCCATGGCAACGGGGGGTTCAGGCAGCCTCTGCCATTCCCCAGGATTGGGAAAATCTCTACACAGGGTATGAAGTGGCCAAGAGAAGCAACAGCCAATAAATGCAGAAAATCCTTAAATCAAAGAGACACAGAAATAAGAGATGGAAACAACCTGTTAGACCATCTTGTTCTTCCCCTGAGGCCCTGAGCAGTATTATTAACAGTCTCAAGAACCTTGAAAACCTCTAAAAATTCCATCCAAGACACATGTAAAAACTTACTGTAAGGGAGAGCAATATCTCAGGGACACATAAAAAATCTTTCTAATCTGCTTTCAGTAGGTGTGTGCACTGCACTGAGCATGCTGAGATGTCAGGTTCTCCAGCATTTGAGAAATGGGATGCAGGGGAGAGGTTTCATGGCATTAGTCACCATAACACAAGTACTTTTGCCAAAGATAAAACATCCTATAAAAGCATCCTGCCAGCTAT
Organism: Toxostoma redivivum; assembly: GCA_013397375.1. NCBI lineage: Eukaryota > Metazoa > Chordata > Aves > Passeriformes > Mimidae > Toxostoma > Toxostoma redivivum. The sequence continues at coordinate 1,463,420 of VXBI01008950.1, forward strand.
ATCCCTCCAAATTCTCCCCTCTTTGCCACAGAACAGATTCCTGTACTCTAAAAACAAGAATTATTTTGAAGATCCTGCCTGTCCATTTCAGATGGTAGCTCCCATCAAGGTGTCCCATTGATAAGCTGCAGAATAAACTTAAAATAGAAAGAAGATATTTTAGATCAGCATTTGTGTGACAGGTACATCTCCTCTCTTTTACTTTTGCAGTGAGGGTGAAGAGAGGGATTAGGCTGAGCCAAAATTTGTGGGCCTCTGTCAGGAAGACAGAAGGAATACCAAAGCATCCTGGGTGTCAGACTCTGCAAGAGCACACACATTCCACTCTCAAAAAAAAAAAAATCATATGTATTATTCAGGTGGTACAAAACCAGAGAAATGTACCCAGTCTTGTTCTCAGCATTGCAAAGACTTGAAGATTTGCTGCTGGAAGCCAGTGCCCTCCTACCCAGAGTGGTTTGCACCTGCCAGCCCAAGTAACTGCTCTTCACAGAGCTGAGCTGCTCCACAGTAATTTCCCAGCGAATAGCATTAATATAGGCAGGTTAAAGGAAGATCTATCTTTCCCATAGGGATTATATGTTTTCTTCAGGCAGAGCTGTGACTACAGGTGTGATTTCAGCAGCACCACAGATATGTCCTAAAGGAATATGGATCTGTCTGGGGATACAGATGTACCCTAAAGGGCTGCTGCCTTCACCTTGGCATTGGATTATTGCTGTGCTATGTAACACAGTGACCCAGCACCTGCAGCTTGTTACAGCTGCATATCCACTGAAATGGGGCACACCACCAAATGTTTGAGAAGAGGAAATATTGGAAATATTGGAAAGTTGGTATAACTGTTGGAAAGTTGAGGTAAGGACAGGACTGTGTCTCCTTCCCATGCTTACCTGTCAGTCCCAGCCTCCCCTGACCTGCTAGAGTTCAGTGACCAGCCATTTTCCAGGGCCATTTTCCAGTGGTTTGCACCTCCCCAGACTTGCCTTGGATGCCTCCCTTTCTTTCCCAGCCTGACAAGGGCTAGCAAGAAAAAAGCAACTCGTCCCTGGAGCAGGAGCTGCCAAGAGAGTTCTTCTGTAGCTGCTGATCCAAGCTATTTCATCTGTCAGCAGTGGGTGAGGAGGAGGAGGAGGAGGAGGAGTAATGCTCAGCAGCTCAGCAGCTGACACACAAGTGCTGGTATCTTTGCACATGCTTTATTTTCTTGCAACCATCTATTGATCACACTTGGGCTCTCAAGAAAAAAAGATTTCTCATCTCATATTTTTATTTCCATGTTTTATCCCATCTGCTGTTCTTTCCAAGTGTGGGACCCTGATTATGTTAATGTTCAGGACAGTCTCCTCTTTTGATAAAGAGAGGTGGACTTTGAAGCTAGCACAGCCTGGCATCCCATTACCAGGCCAGTTGCATTCCCACAAAAATGGAAATGGGTTTTGTTTTGTTTACAGATAAAAAATAAAAAAGTGGTATCTTCTATTATCCCAAAGGCGTTGTTTACATAAATTTATCAACTGCTTCCAAGGAGCTACAGAGTTCAAGAGCATTACTAAACAGTGAGAACCCATCCTGGATTGAGTTACTGAAAGAATTACAGCTGACACTAAGAACTGCTTGAAATGTCTTGAGGGGAACTGCAGATAATGGGCTGTATTATTTAGCAGAATAAAGGTGAAGATACAGGGGGTACTTGAGACCAAGAAGGCAGTGCCAGTGAGTCTAGCACAAGCATCAGCTCCACTTGTACTAGCAGGAATCCCAAATCAAGGAAAGGAGATAAACTAAACAAAGCCAGTCTGCAGAAACCTCAGCGATTTTTATCCTTTCTTCTCCAACATGCAGCCACATATTGGACTGTCAGACATACTCCTTGCTTACTGTTTTATCAATACCTTCCTTATAATCATTAGTGCAAAAGATGAAAAAAGCATTTGAGTTAACAAATAAAACCACAATATATTTTTGGTATTTCACAGGCAGAAAATGAGAGTATTTGCTGGACATTGTTCTCTAGAGCCCTTAAAACTAGCTAAAGAAACCAAGCATAGAATGCAAAAAAGAAATGAAAATGTTTAGTTCAGGTTCTGATGTTTATTTACTATTGGGATACTTCACAGTTCTCCCATTCCAAGCAGAGGTGGTGAAATTCCTTTCCAAGACACATGCAATATTTTCTTGACAAGTATCAAGTGGAGGCAGCACTCTATTATCAATAGTGCTGAATGAATCTCCTGTCTGTAATTAGCTAATAAAGCATAAGAGTCTTATGCTCTGCTGGTGGGAGAGCTTTATTGCGTTGTGGGTAGTGACAGTGGGCAGAGTTTTCCCATTTCACACATACTTGTAGCTCTTGGCTTGATATTTCTGCACTTGGCTGGTCTGTGGAGCACTATATGAAATTTAGTCAGATGAGTTTCTTTTACTGCCACTGTATCAGGGTAGTTCTTAGCCTCTTGAGAAAATCTACAGGGAGCAATAAAGCCAGGTCATCCAGCCAAGCTCAGTAATTGGGTCAAAGGACTGTTAGGGGGTACAAAATAATTTTTCACTCGATGTTTTTTATGACTAGTTGCTCTCTCCACCAAGGGCAGCACCTCCCTCCCTGCACCTTTCCAAGGCTGGGAGTGCAGGCCCTTCCCCAGGAGCTGCTCGAGTCCTTGTTCCCTGCACAGCCCCACTACCCTGTGCTGGTCTCTTCAGAAAAGTGAGAAGATATCTTCCGCCCCTTGTTATTGACTCGATGATTTTCCTGGACCATCCTGCTGAGATCAATCTCTCCTTTACTGGGAGGGTGCATCTATCCAATGCTGAGTTTCACAGAGTGGAGCTGGGCTGACTGCTCAGATCTGTGCTGCTATTTTGGTGCTGGCTACCCCCTGCCATAGCCACAGAAACCCTTCCAGATTCAGTGCACACGTTCTGGCATGCCATCTGATCCAAATTAAAGCTGCCTGCCCTGGGTTCCCAACTCAGCACTGGATTCCAGCTGCGGTAAGCCACTAACGCTGTTAAACCTAGGCTCTAATTTGAATGCATTTTACATTTCAGTATATTATGTCTGAACATTAAAAATGTCCACCAGAGATGGACTTTTCCTGCTCCATCAAGTCAACCTGCAATGCAGTCAGCCTACAAAAAGTCAAGATTTGATGCAAACTGTCCTCTCTGCTGCCAAGGCTGAGAAAGCCAAATCCCAGAAGCCAGAGGGTGGCCACACACACAGGACTTGGTTGCCAGCAGGGACAGAGCCCTTCAGTGATGCTGCTGAGATCACCCAGCTGTGTCCTGGGTAGAGCTCCACCTCCAACCCACCAGGATGTGGTTGTTCATAAGTCAAAGACTCAGCAGCTTATGGTGGCTTTTTGAATTGGGAAAAAGTTGAAAGCAGTGAGGAAACACCTGGCTTGGCTGATTTACAGGTGTAAATATTGCCAATGTGGCTTCAGAAGCAGATCCCCCTCACCAGTAGGTGTGCTTGCTCTGACAGCTTCAGGTTAGATTTTAATAACCTAATATCTGTGGATTTTAATAACCTAAAACCTGTGCTCTGCTCCCCGGGAAGCTCCAGACACCAGGTCCAGGTAAGACAGAGTTAAACTCACATGCACACTCCCAGGTGTGTCTGTCACTCTCCCAGGTGTGCCACAAGTGGCCACAGCCTTCTCCACTGCTCTCAGAGCACACAGCTGCAGCAGCCTGTGGTGCTCGCTGGCTCCTGTGAGAATAGCTTCACAAGAAGCCTGCAGTGCCAGATGAAATTGGGAAGCAAAGACAATCTATACATGGACAGCTTTTCATTCAGGCCAAAAAAATATTAATGAGAAAGGAAGTTTGAAAACAAGGTCAAGAGGGACAAAAGAAACAAATGCGCATCTTCAGAGAAGCCAAGAGCAACTTCAGCTTACAAAGTCAGAACTTGTCTTGGATTGTAATGGGCTTTAGCAGAAGAAAACAATGATCTTAAGGGAACACAAGCTGGCTGTTAATTGCACAATGCTTATTTTCAATTTTCCTTTTAGTTGCCCCCTGTGCCCTCAGTTAGTAGAAATCTGGTATTCTAGGCAAAGAAAATATCTGCTGAGTTGAATTTCTCTCCATCCACAGTGAGGAACTGTACTCTGGCTCCAGTTAGATCTGGAGCTGAACTGCTGAGAGTAATACTGACAGCAAATTCAGAGCCCCAATGTCCCCAGAACATTTCTTGTCTCACCTAGCCTCAGGGTGGATTCACAGTGAACTTCCTGCAAGGAAAGGTGTATTAGGAATTCCAGGAAACCCTGAAATAGAAGGAACAAGTGGCACACAGGAACATCACATTTAGTTTTTGTAAGTTCATAGTGGCTTGTTAAAAAATATCCCCATAGACATAGAAGTCAGAGATAGTATCAGCAGTGCAGTATTTTCAAGAAAACATGATTCAAGCTAGAAATATGGCAGGTGCCAAGAAGCAGCAAAGGCCAGCTGCTTGCAAGGGCCAGGGACAAAGTGTGACAGCATGACTGGCAGTAAAGGGACCTCTTTAGCTACAGCCTGTCCTGGAGTATCTGGAAAAGGTGGGCAGATCAGGACGGGCCCAGGGATGGCAGCTGGTGCCAGCAGAGCCCAGATCAACCAGCAAGGCTGTGGCAGTGGGGCAGGTCCAGGCTCAAGACACAAATCCACAGGTCAGGGTCAGCTCCAGTGCAGGTGACCAGCACAGAGACACGCTTTCATCTGCAGCAGCAAACTTCCTAGTACAAGGCTTTCCATATTAGTTGCATTAATTTTAGGAAACTAAAAGAAGTGTGGGGGGAATCACCCCTAAAATGAATAGGTTGTATTAAAAGAAATTAAACACAGCATAAATAAATAACAAAGAATAAACAAATCATGTGGTGATCATCCTGCACTCAGCCTTCACACCGCCCTCCCCAGTCAGGGTGGAGGTCAGGAGGACAGCTGGCATAAACTGCACATAAAATGCTGAGACAGTGGCCAGATCCTGCAAATCTTGGAGGGATGAGTACAATGATGGCATCTCAGAGACAATCCTTCTTTCCACTTCTCCTCACCTGTGCCCTGTAGGCACCAGCTTTTCCAGAGCTGGAGGGAGATGAAATGACTCCTTTCCAGCACTGGGACCCCACTCTGAGCCTGCTGTGCACATGTCTGACCAGCCCCAGACAAACTGACATCTTCCCAGGCTCTGGACTGCCTGACACAGCGTCTGCAGCCTCACCCGTGCAGAGCAGGAGGGGTGGGAGCTCCCTCCCTGTGAGCCCAGGCAGAGCCCTGGATCTGCTGACTGCAGAGCAGAACCTTCTCCAATAACCTGCTCAGTGGAGAAAGCACCAGCTCCAAGGCCAGCTCATTCGAGTTTGCAGGTGATTTGATCTCTGTTTCAAAAAGAAATGACAGCTGTTCTGTTCCTTCACTCCAGCTGAATACTGAGGCTTTATGCTCAGCAGATGTGCAGGAGGGAAGATAACTGTCCATGACAGCAGGGCCAGAACTGCAGAACCTGCCTCCTCCCCAGAGCTCAGCACTGACACTGAGCAGCCTGCAGAGCAGGAGCACGGTGGGCAGTGGGAGAGGGGGGCAATGCCAGGGGCAGCAGCAGCTGCTGCTTCTGCTTCTCCCAGCCTCAGACTCACAATGCTGATGCACATTTTACAAGAGCAATATTAGGGACAGAGAGAGTGATGTAAGGTAAGAAATAAGGGATGAGCATAAGGGTCTGGTTTCTGTAATTGTAAGGAAGCAACATACAAAATAATAGTAATTTTGAATGTTTCAAGAGATAAAATCAAAGCCATAATATTTAAATAACAAAAATGGAGTTGTTTAAATTTTACTTAAAAACGATAATGAAATTTCTGCAAGGGGTAGCTTTTGTTGTATGCCTGCAAATAATTTGCATTGATCTGCTAATAATAGGATATGAAATGCTTCTCATCACCAGAGAAGCTGTAGTTATTAGTCAACCTTAAGGTTGTTGGTTCAGTTCATTATTCTCAATTATGCTAGTGGAAAAGCTGGTGTGGAGAAATGAGGCTGTTGATTTTCCTGCAATTGCTGGAACCCAGGAGCACTAGGTACCTCCCCAGGTCTTTGCTCTTACCAGCTGTTTTTGTCCAGCTGGTCAGAATATCCTGGATCCATGGACAGGAAATACAGATGCTTGTTTTTCAAAGAAGGTGAAATAGGTTCTAAAGCAAGGCAGCCACAATCATCCTTAGCAGCACCCCCACCTCACCTGCTGCCCTCTGAGCTACACTGTGGAACTTATCTAGGAAGCAGCTGAAATTAAAATATCCAAGTCAGGTAACATTTGTTTTCCTAAAATCTTCCCTGTTTGCAGGCAAAAATCTTTCAATGGAACAAGATGTTCAGGTGCCATTGTGGAGCCAGGAATAACTGAGCACTCGGGCAGGTACTCAGCAGCTTTGAGCTTCATTCATTCCCTGGTAGTCACTGGGAAAGGTTCAGGATTTGGCTCACTTACCTTGTGCCATGAGCTAAGGTACACAACACAGCAAACAGTGGCAGGTGACTGTACATGACATGCAAAAAGACATCACATTGAATTCTGTGGGTGTGCAATTAGACAGATCATGTCATGAGCTGGATTTGCTCTACTGAATAATAGCCATGTCCTTTCACCACTGGGCAAGGGGCAGACAACAACATAGTTAAAAGCAGTCAATAAAAATTGGCAAATAAAATCAATAAAAATACAGGCAAATAAGTAATTTTATTGTGTTGCATTTCTATCAGCAGGTTAAAAGGCAAGGTACGTCAGGATTTAAAACGGTTCAGAAAAAATGATAAAACTCAAAATAATGCAGAGAGAAATACATAAGTTTAGGCAGTGATGCAGAAGAAATTCTGCTGTGGTGTGTGAAGTGTCTCTGTGCATGTCAGAGACACCTCTGGGGTGTTGGCTCCTACAACTGGCACAAACTGCAGTGGGAATGCAAGGGCTGGGGGGGCATCCATGGGACAGAGATAACAGACCCAACTCAGCTGGAGGAAACTGCTCCACCAGCTGCTTCAACAGCCAAAATCTCTTTTGAGATTAAAAAGAGTCTTTTTGTGTGTGTATATATACACGCATATTTACATTTAATGTATTCCCACATTAGAACTGAATCTTCCGCTACAGTTTCCTTCTTAGAGCTGTTCCTATTTGCATAACTAACATGAGGACGGTGGAGTCTTTTGTGTGCTTTTTTTTTTAACTCAAGACAGGGGCACCACCTAATGGCCATTGGATCCCGGCGTGCCTTCCCTGCGAGTTCTGCCGGCTGGAGCGCAGCTGGCGGAGCAGAAATCCAGCTGTTCCAGCAGTTCCTGACCTGGAACCCGGCAGGGCTGGTGGGGCGCCGGGAGTTCCACACACAGCACGGCCTCACCCAGCCCTGGGCACGGCTGGTGTTCGGAAAGGAAACAAAACTGCAGAGCCCCGAGCCCCGAAGCATCGGCACAGGGCAGGGTGGGCTCGGCTCCGGGGGCTGGGACAGCGCAGCACTCTGTCCTGAACCCTGCCAGCACTCCTGCTCGTGTGCCCGGGCACCTGTAACACCCTGAGCGGCACAGACAGCACCCCCAAAACATTGGGATCGTTCACTGAACCTGCGATGTCCCCCGAAGATGGGACAGGGACAGAAGAACACTTCTTGTGCTGCTCCAAATCCAAATACCTGTAGTTTATGTGTTTGGAGGAGTTGAAGAACTATAACTTATTCAGATATGTATAATTGGAGGAGTTGAAGAACTATAATTTATTCAGATATTTATAGTGCCAATCACGATATTTACCGACAGAATCCGTCACAAACACAGAGCATGTTACTCTAACACACCTGGAAGAAATTTATTCTATGCACTCTTCCCTTCAGCTTTAGATAAACCACTGGGCTATAGCATGCTCATGGGAAATTCAGAGATTTTTTTCTCATTTTCTATGGACGTTGGTGAGGCACAGTTCAATCCCTGCTTGCTATACACACCTGTACAGGAAAGTTTGTAACAATTTAAAGTGCCTTTTAGGAACTACAGGGAAATTTACACAACTAACCTAATGATTACATCAGTAAAATCACATGAGAAAAAGGGCACCACAAAAGACTTTGGGACACACTTTAGGACTTGGGAAGGAACACACTTGCTGTATTATTTCTTACAATAACTCATCAAAACTTTAAAAAACTAATACCCCTTTTCCTTATGCTAGTAGGGCAAGTCTAACTCTGGGCAAACTTTGAACTTGTGTAAATGTCACCTGCATAGCTGGGGGGGTTTCTTCCTTCACCTGTACCAAAATGCTGCTTACACAATAATCTTTCAGCATCCACATGCCCACACCTGCTTTAGCTTGTCATCTTTGCATAGCCATTGTTCTCCAATTAACCTGGGTTGTGAACAGCTTCTATCAGGATCACTAACTCCTGCATGAGTCTCTCTAAATGTTTGATCATTTTCTAGCAATTTCAGCTCTCTAAAAAGCAATCCCCCCATCAACCTCACTTTATTTAGCATGATATGCTAAGGTAGTGTTTCATTTCAACATAGTCTGAAATTCATAACAAAACTTCCCATTTTCTTTTTCTTATAAATATTATATAGACTGTTTAATCTCACAGTATTACACAAAAACAGGTGGGAACTTTCTGTGGCTTTCTTGTTCGTTTTCAGAAGTAAAAAAATGCCACAATTGCTCCAGCAAGCAAGGGCTCCTGGAGTGCAGAGGTGATACTGCCACTAAGCATGTCTGAGCTGCTTGCTTTCTCACAGAACCTCCTTAACAGCCAGATGAAGATAATTACTGCCCAAGCTGACAAAAGTACAGTGTACCTCTTCTACCTTTTGAAAAATGCCTTTGTTAGATTTGCCAAACAGGGATCTAACCTGATTTCAACCTTAATAAAGTAGTGGTGTGGGCAACTTGCTCTCTTTTTGGAAAAGGATATGAGGAGTCTTGACTGATATGACCTTCACTATAGTGCTTTTTTTATAGCTTTATATTAGAAAATCCGTTTGGACATAATTAATTATTTTTACTGCCAACAGGATGTAAAATCTGTGTGTGTCCTACATGCACCACAGCAGCAGGCAATGCTGCAGGAATTAGCTCAGGTTAGGTCACAGCAGGTCAGTAAATAATCTCTAAAGCATTGAATAATTCAAAGGGTAATTTGGTGGTCAATGAATGTCAGACCTTTGTAATTCCATAAATCTTCACTCCAAATGATCAATAACTTGCTTTAAACAATGAATTTTACAGTTCTTCATTGCCTGTCTGTCCCACATGAGTATGGATTTGAGGCAGGTAATTGTATATGCTCCACGATGATTTGCATAATAAGGAAGCCAAGCTGAGTACATTCCCTTGCAGTGAGAACAATGTGTAACATTACCCAGAGGTAACGCAGTGGGACAGCATCTCCTGGACAGAGGCTCCCAGTCTGAGATTGCTGCCTCCAGGTGCATTTGGAACACTTTGTTCTACATAAGCTTCATTTTTATTTCCTGATTTGCTTTGAAAAAAGTGGAGAATCTTGAAATCATGAACTGCCTGACTTCTATGGACTGTTCCGTAGGTCCTGTCAGCTACTTAATACTTTTAAAAGTATTTTCATCTAAATATACTAACGTTATTTTGACTTTCTATGAAGATTTTACTGAGCGTACCCAATGACATGTAAAAGTATCTTTTAACTAATCTTCTTTATATTGATTCCTTTATCTTTTTGAAGTGGTCACGTTCTTTTTCTGTGCTTTACTCCAAGTAAACTTATCCCCAAGAAGTAACTGCAAGGCCAGGGGTATTGGCACACAGACAAGGAATGGGCAAACCATGGAAAGAGAAGCCTAGTGACATCATTTGCACCTCAGCAGAATGAGGGTGCCATCCTCAGTGTCCCCTGCAGCCCAGAGCCCAGCACAGTCCCTTCAGTCCCAGAGCCAGCAGCTCTGCTGGGCACCCCTGACATGCCTGGAGGAGTCTCCTCACCCCAGAAACACTGACTGTCCCCCTGGGCAGCACAAAGTCACTGCACGGGCAATAAAGATCCTTTTTTCTGAGGCTTGTTAATAGACTCCACAAAGCATAGCAGACAGTTCTGGGTTCTTTTTTTGTGGGGCTGATTTTATGTTCCCATTGCTATTATCCAACATTGAAATCTGGAGGAAACTAATATATCCATTTATTTAAGCTGGAAAACTGATGAGCAGATTACCCAAGGTTACTGTACCTGCTTCAACTATTAAACATCATTTGGAAGTCAAAGGGCAACTATTTATCGGCTGCAATGTATTTAATTCAGAGCCTTGAGCAGGATTAAATTTCTCATGGGTATTTGTGCTAATTTCAAAGGCTAGACTGACAGACAGTGTCTGAAAACAAAATTATAGAGAGATGGATTTAAACAGAATGTTTTTCTTTCCAGAATCCAAAGTGGCCTTATTTTTCAGTTGCTGGACTGAAAAATACTTCCACGTCCTTGGAGGATCAAGGGCTATCAAAACAGACAAAAGGAAGATCTGTGATTTAGTGGCATCACAGTTCACATGGTTTATATTTCTACTAAGCTCCTGTGCTGTTTCACAGACCATGTGGCTTGGGACTGCTTTCAGACACAAAACTATGCACGGAAGTACAGATTTAGATACAACCTAAGATACATCCACAGATATTTGGTGCTTCTGAACAATCTGTATTGAATCAAACCTGCTTATATTAAAGTATTAAATACATGTTGTCTTTAGAAATTTTCAAAGGCATCTTTGGGAAGTTGTTATGTGGAAAATGTAAGTAATTGCTTCAGACCAAAAGGACACTATGCCATCTGAACAAACAGAGCCTGCAGAGTATCTTTCAGAGTGAAGGACTATTTGACTTGTAATTACTACAGCAGCAGTGTTGGATCCTATTACTCTAGCACATGCTGTCAACAAAACACACTTTTCAGTTCTTCTGATTAAAACAACCAGTTATCCCAATGCACTGTGAGGAAAAGAAACTGTGACAGAAAGGTCTGAGATGACTCTGGGAGTAGGAGAAAGTGGAGAATAGCTCTTGAATCCTGAGAAAGTGCTGCATTTTTTTACCTGAGAAATTATCTGGGGTGAGTTGGAAGTCTCAGCTGCTGTGTTGTGTTGCTGTTCACTCAGATGTTGTGGGCTCACCCTGGCAGCAGCTCAGCCCACACAGACATTCACTCACACCTTTCCCCCTGTTCTGGGGAACAGAAGAGAATTGGGAGGGCAAAAGTAGGAAGACTTGTGAGTTGAGACAGAGACAGTTTAACAGTGAAGCAAAGGCTTTGTGTGCAAGCAAAGCAAAGCAAGGAATTAATTACAGACTCCTACAGGTAGGCAGGGCAGCAGGACTCCAGCACAGTGACAGTGAGTGAGGAAGAGGAGGACAAGCACCTTCACCCCAAACATCCCCTCCTTCCTCTGGCTCTCCCCAGCTCCTGTTGCTGTGCATAATTGATGTGATGAGATGTGGGACACCCATCTCTGCCCAGCTGGGGTCAGCTGTCCTGGCTGTGTCCTCCCCCAGCTCCTGGTGTCCCCAGCCCTGGGGGACAATGACTGCAGCACCAGGTTGTCATTGACTGCTTTGGGCACATGCTCAGATCACTGCAGCATACCAGCTGCTTGGGAGGAAAGTCACATTATCCCAGTCAAAACCACTAAAATGAAGTACCCATAAAATTTATTGGCCAACCATACGTAGTCATAGTGGATGCAAGGAGAAAACAGGGATTTGTAAGAGAAAAGAACAGGCATTTTGAAATTAACTAACCTCCTTGAGAACCTGCAGTGAAGAAGATCCAGCTTTCAGCCTTGCAATGGGGATCTGAGAGGAAGCATTAAAAAATCTTTGGCTGGATTTGAGTCTTTCTTCTAGGGAGCAATAATCAGTGCCGTGGGCACTGGTTGTGAATTAATGACCAGCTGAAGGGCTTGGCTTGAGACACGAGCTGTAGCAAGTTGTTAATTGTGTAAGCCTCTGAGGCAATGTCACGGCTGCTCTGGCCATGGGAGGTTTCCATTCTGTCGGGAGTCAGGCTCACCCAGCTCTCTGTGCAGCCACTCACCAGGAGAGGCAGAGCTCATGGATGTGCAGGCATCCTGCCCAGGGCATTCCTTCAGGCCACGCCACTGCCACGAGCTCTTTGCTCAACCTCTGACCTGATCCACTGCCAAGATCCTGGGCAGAGGGAGCTCCATGTGTCATTTTTCCTTACAGCACTCATTGCCTACAGGGACATAACTCCACAGCAGTAGGTCAACCAGCACGTTTAGCAAACGGCACTGGGAGCCTTTTCCATGAATCTTTTGTCTAAACAATGATCTCCTTGGAGCCCATACCCTCAACACAAGCACAGGAGACAAGATTCAGACACTGCAGTTACTCAGATTTTAGTTCCATTGCTAAAAAAAATATGCTTTTCAGTCCCTTGAAAAACTCAGAATTCCCAAATCTGGGACACAAACACTTTAAAAAGCAGAGAACTGAGGCTGGACCTCTTTAGTTTTGCACAAGAGCTGCTAAAAGTGAGTGACTAGTCAAAGCCAAAGAGCAGATCTGTGCTGATGCTGGTTCCCCCTCCTGAGCAGTTGTGATCCCAGCTGCAGAGTTTAACCTGCCAGACCACACTGCTGACATCTGAGCTGGAGCAGCACCCCTGAGCTGCCCCCTGCTCTCTGCAGGGCTTTGTCATGCACAGCCACACACCTGCAACCTGCACAGAGACAAAGCAGCAGGGGACGGAATTTTCAGTGTAAAACAACAAGTAGGCTCTTGGAGAAATAGGCAATTGCAGGGTTTCTTACAGTACCTGCAGCCATGTCCAGCCAGCCCAGGAGAATCCTCTGCTGTGCTCCATACCAGCACCTCTGAAATGAAGTGTCTGGAGAGCTGCACGCTGCTTCAGATCACTCCAGAGCCCCCTTGATGATCAGTGCTGTGGGACATTAGTTCTGGATGACTAATTATTTGGTTTAAAAACAGGTCTTTTGTTTCTTGGGCTATAAAGACAACATGACCACTTTCTGTACTTTTGACCCCCGGGAAAGAAAAGCCACAGATAATAGAATTAAACCCTCATTTCACTTGAGATAATATTTGTATTAGCTCCCTTAGTAAAATGTCATGTACACTGCCAAGTCTGCAGGTTATCACTTCCACAGTTTGAGTGTTTGGAGACAGGGCTTGGAAATGGGGGGTATTTGGGGGAAAGCTCTGAGAATTTTAAGACCTGTAACTGTAGAACTTTTTTCCTACTCGGTCCAACATTTCCTTCAAGACTTGAGCTCAGACAGAATAACAGTTAGGATATTTTTTATTGGCCTAACACTGAAACGTTATATAAGGTTTCAAGGCCACACTGATGATATTCACCCTTTTTTTTAAGGCTCTCTGTAGACTTTGCAGGGAAAAGAATCAACACATTCAACTGTGATTCCAATTGTGCTCCTCTTTCAAGGGATTATTTTAAAATTTTAAGCACCATGAAGCAAGAGTGCAAGATCTCCTGATCAGTACTCAGAGTTTTTCCCTTATAATTCTGAAATCCAGCAACAATAATAAAGCTTCTTGGCTAAGTATTAGTTTGAGACATTTCATTCCATTCCAGGGAAGAAATGACCCCTCCCTCCCTCCCTGTTCCTGCTGCAGTCATGTTGTGTTTGGATGCCCAAATGGTTTCAGGTAAGATTAGATTTCTCCATAATATGGGAGCTAGCCTTCTCCTTTCCCCAGTATGTTATCTTTTTTGCTTTGTAAATGGCAGTACACATTCTGCAAAATAAACCATTGGTAAAGAGAAAATTTCAACTCTGACACAGGTAGCACACTGAGCAAGTTGGGTGACCAGGTAACAAGAGGTTTTTTAGACTGGCTTGTCTTCCCAATGAGGAAATGAAGCTGAAGAACTTAGCCTGAGAAAGTACCATTGTTTAAATACTCATTGTATCATCAGCACTTAGCTGCAGGACTCCACTCCACCCTTCCCATGAGGAACCAAAACTATCAGTTCTCTACACTTTTTAGGGGGCACATGTTACTTCAGTCAATATGCACAGTGTAATATTTTCCTGAATTCACAGCTCCCATCTGTTTCTCCTCTCATTTTATCTCCATGCTGGAGCTGTAAAGGCAGAGCACTGGCCTGGTGTGTCTTCACACACAAAGCTGGCTTTTGTGGGCAAGGCTGGGAGAGCTGCTGGAGCCAGCAGAAGGAAAACAAGAGAGAAAGAAAATATTTTATCTGCTTTGTGCCATGTGCTTTGGTGTTTGGTTACAGAGCAGTCTACAGTGACAATTTGATTCCCTATCCGATGCCACAGCTGGGAGCTGACACAGAGTGCAGGTGGTGTTTAACCATTATGTGCATATAATCTTTAATTCCACATCCCCTTCACAGGTCAGTGTCTGCTGTGAGCAGCCCCAGAATGCCTGCTTGAAGCACTTGTCCAAAAATACTGACAAAGCTGACCTGTAAATAAGCTCTGGGAAGAAAATGGAGAAGGGTGTGAGGGAGAAGACTTCAGAGGCAACTAAAGCAACCCATGCTGCTGTGACTCAGCTGCAGAATTCTGGGATTGGAACAACGTGAAGAATATTGGAAATTAACAGATCCTGGAGTAATTCATCTTAGGTCCTCTTTGTGCTTCTGGCAATGGCCAGTCCAGCCATTCCTGCCAAAAAGAATCATGAGCTTGCCTACAGAGACTGGCCCTGCTGCTCGTGGTCACAGCCAGAGCTGCTCCACAGCCACGTCCACAGCAGAAAGGCACAGGAGCAGCCCCAGCTCTGGGCAGGGGAGGCTGCAGCCTCTGCTCACCACTGCTCCAGAGTGCCTGTGCTCCAGTGCTGACAGGGACTGTGTCCCCAAAATGTTCTTTGCACTGATCTGATGCATGTGTGTGTGTGTGTGTGTGCACAGGTGAACAGACACACATGTAGAATTGCCTGGCATTATCTCAGGAATTTTCATTCTGGTGTTCACCAGAATAATGGGCTGTGCACCACTTCAAGCCTGGCACACAGCCCAGCTCTGCCCCCAAAAGCAGGCACTGAACAGAGAGTCTGGGGTCTGCAAGGACAGCTGTACAAAACACCATTTTTAAGGCCATAAGAAGACTTCTGTGGCTACTTGGTATACACTGTGCTATAATAACAACAAATACAACAGCCTCTTACTTAGAGGAAAAGCATAAGGATCATCTAAACAGAAATTTTTTTAAAAAATTAAAAACCTATAAAACTTTCCACAACAGTGTAAACAGATAATTTAAAAAATACCACTATTAGTAAAGCCTTTAAAATTCCATATGAGAAGGATTATTCAGCCAGAATCCCAGCGAGCAGTTGTAGATAATTTCTAGTTGTCTTACTGTTCAAGCAGAGTTTTTCCCAAGAATTTGCACTACTCATCCTGTTTCCAAGAGAAAAAATGAATGAATGATGAGTCTTCAGGGTTTTTTTGTATTCCAAATACTTAATATTGAGCAATACACAGGATCCAGAAAAAAAAGAAGTCTTTCACGTCTCCTTTTTCAGCTTTAAAAATGCTACAGAGGATACAAACACTATTTCTTCTCTTTAGCAGGTCACTTGTAATAGACAAGCTGCTTGTGATGCATTCCATGCTGGGAGCAGCTATAAGCCATGCATCTGCTGAATTTAGGAATAAAGAGCTGGTCCATAAAACGTGGAATCAGAGGAGTGGCCTCAGGGGCATAATGGTGCATTACTGCTGTGAGATCAGAGTGTTTCACTGAAAGATATATATTGTTACAGGAAAAGGGGGTCCATGCTTTTTGATTCTGCCATTATTTATTGTTGCCATGGCTCATTTTCTGTGATGCTGGATCACACGGCAGAGAGAACTGCAGAGTCCTCTGCAGCTTGCACTGCAGCTCACTTTATTTGCCATAGCAAAGGAATTTTTTCTTACTAAAGTTGTGTGCAAGAACTTTAAAGCTACTGCTCATCTAAGTATGAAAAACATTAAGTGCAGACTCCTTAGAAAGTCACAGACAGGCTTTGCTCCTTGCTACCTCTCTATGAACAGCTTGATGAAGACAATCAGGATGAAGAGAGAGGAAGGATGAGCAGGACCCTGGCTGAGCTTCCAAAACAGACAACTTCTCCAAGTTGCTCTCAACAGTATACCTCATAGTTGCATCACTTCTTAGGTTTGCTGGGTTAAAAAATATAGATTGAAAGTTGCTTGGATTAACTATTAATTGAACTAGGCTCACGAGCCATGGGATTTATGTCCAGGACAGAAGTGTGTCTCTTTAGAACCAGGTGTCTGTGTACATCCCTGCAGCTGGGTGTGCAGATTTCTGATGCCATTTGGTAGCCCCCAGGCTCTGGGAACTGCTGCGGTGCCTGCCTGCTCTGATGGGCTGTTCCTGCTTAATAACTTACAGATCCAAGCAGCCATGTCCAAAAAGACCCAGCAGGGCTGAGTGCCAAGCAGGGATGGGTGCCACAGGCTGGGAGCTGTCACTTTTACTGGATAATTCAATACCATGGTTCCCTTCTCATCTGGAGAGCTATGGGAGGACAGAGGACATCAGCATGGAGCTCTGCCCTGGCTCCTGCCACCTGCAGCTTCGCAAACCTCTGCCCTGTGCTGCTGCCAGGCACCTGTTGGAAGGGCTGTGGCTGCCTGAATATCCTCATCTAGAACATGTTTGGGTTGGTTTTTTTTCTAGATAAAATACAGGCAGTGGCTGCATGCACACTGGAGAGCCAAGGGTGGACCTTGCTGCTGCTGAGTGCTCCCTGTGGCTTTCAGCTGGCTGGTGACAGGTAAGAGCAGGCTCACCTGAAGCTGATATGACCACAAGCACCATCAACTTTGCTCTAGCTCTGCTATTTTTTTGGCTTCTCAGAAGGTCCACTGATGGGTCAAAGGAGGGTTTCTGAGTGTAAATTCATAGTTTGTGTCACTGCCCAGAGATGGTTTTGGAGGTTACAAACTATGACAGGAAAAAAATGGCAGGAAATATACAGAATAAGATTACTAGATAATAGCTAAATCTAAGACACTGGTTTCTTTAGTCTTTTTTCAGCACTGCCTGAATATTCCTAATTTAAATGTTTCTATCAGGAGAAACCCTGCCACTCCTACCCTGTATCCCAAGTCCTTAGAATATCCTGTCCTTGGAGCAAGCCTTGCCACTGTCCCACAAGGCGCTCTTTATTTCTTCTGAGCAGTTCTTGGCATCTACAGACAGAGTTTCTAGGTAAGATGCCAAAATGAGCTTCATCTCTGTAATCCCAGATCCAGAAAGGGCATCCAGAAGATTCATTTAGGAATTTTCTCTACAGGGTTTTTCCTGGGGAGTTCCCAAGCAGACCCAGAGACTCTAGTTTGCTCTGATTGTTGAGGTCTCATATTTTTATTTTGGATCAGGCTTTTAGGAGCAAGTGTTTAAAACACCTTGAATATAGCCTGCACTGATCCTTGCCATCCCCTGTCATTTTTACCCTGCAGAAGTGGGACTTAGCATCATCTTCCCACTGAGGACAGAGATTTCAGACTAAAAATTATTGTTGGAGACTGTGTGAAGGGTTAGAGGCTAAATGGGAATTTGTTTTTTTATAAAACAATTTCTCCTGTGCTGCTTGTCAAATGTTGACCTCAGGGTCCTATGTTTCCCATATTAGATTGATGATCTCACATATTCTGCTAAATGTGGTATCTATTCTGCTAGATATTGCATCTTAATATTTCTTTTGAGTTGCATTTACCTTACACCCCCACTGGAGAAACAACAGCTGAGATTTTCATATTGCACTGGAATTTGTTGTGTGTTTTTTGGTAAAAGTTTGTGAACTTCATTTGAAGGTATTGGGGTTTTTTCCAAAACAAATATGGATGCATGAATATACTGCAAGATATTTCACTGAGGCCATGCATTAATATTCTGAGAAGGTAACAGATTAGCCAATGCCTTTAATACAAATGCCATACAAGAGGATATAAAACATTAAATTGGCATATATATGCTCGATATGAAGCCAAGGTCTCAGCAAACTGATCAGAAAATGTAATTACAGCAGGATGCAATTCAGAGAAGTGGTCTGCACAGCCACAGACTTATCCATGGGCACAGATCAGATCAGCCAGTCCTAATCCATCCAAAAATCAGTGCTGAAATGCCCAAGTCCCTTCTGGACTTTAAACAAAGAAATCAGTTGTAGAAAGAGAACTACATCCATTTTGTGAGGATGAGTACTAGGTTACGGGTATTTCTATGTTTTTATAAAAAATTTCTTGAGATGGTTATTCTCCTGAACAGTCAAAACAGACAACAGAATTTGAAACTCCAGAAACAACCCAGGAACAAGCTCCTGTTCATATACAACCTTTATTTACTTTAAATCTGGGTTTGGGGGGAATTGGTTTTGATTTGGGTTTGGGTTTTGTTGGGGTTTGTTTCTTTCGTGGCTTTTTGGGGGGTTTTTTTTGGGAGGGGGTTGCTTGTTTTTTGGTTATTTTTTTTTTTAGCTTGAATTTTACAGCACTACAAGGGAAAAACCCTCAGTATTGATCCTTTAAGGTTAAGAACTTGGTGCACTTAAATTATTCTAACCCAGAAAGTTTGAAATTTATAGTCCCTCTTGAACCTTTCTGCCTCACCAGCTTCCTTGGGAGGACCCTACTGCAGGCTGCACGCCAACTGCAGTAAAATTTAAAGAGGTGAGAGAGAAACTTCCCAGAAAATATAAACATTTCATGGAAATGAAATAAGTCTTCCCTTATAGGAACTCACCTCAGCAAGCTTTAGATAAATGAAAAGGTATTCAGGATTTTAAGTGGGTATAAAGTGCGGTGGTTTGGATGCATTTGTTTGTGAGCAGTGCAGCAGTGCATGCAGGCAGGGGCAGGGGTGCAGCCCTGCTCATGCCCAGCCTGGGCTCACACAGGGGATCCTGCAGGAGCAGCCCAGGCCAGGCAGGGCTCAGATCTCCGCTGACACAACACAGGAGACCCGCACGGCTGTGGGGAGGAACAAAGTGTGAGCGCCTGGGGGGCTGTAAATCCCTCAGCCCCCCTCGCTGGGCACAGGGGCTGCTTCTCCTGCAGCTTTCTGGGACCCAGAAACCTCAACACACCCGTGGAGGGTCCCAGAAGCTGCTGGGGAAATGACACGGTGGGGGCAAGAAGGGATTTTTCAGAGGGAAACTTTTTTGTCTGGATGTTGTGAAATCCAGCTGCAGGGGTGGCTTGGAGCAGCGAGGGTGGATGGCCAGGGTCCTGTGAGGGTCCAGCACCCAGAGCCCCCTGAGGGACAGCGCTGTGTGGCCCTGGTGCCACTCCTGTCCCAGCTGTGCCCTGAGCCAGCAGTGGCTGCAGCACAGACCCATGACTGATCCCGTGTTAATGACCTAAAATAAAAACAGGAAAAACATCACAAAGCCTGGCATTTCCACGGGCTGTCGCTGATTGCAATGGTTCTGAGGGCAGGGTTTTCTTTCCCTGTTGTTTCTCCAGAAATGATTAAACTCAATTCATTTAGAAACACACACCCATGCAATATTTGTCCACACCAAATACTTCTGTGAGTATTTGGCTCAAATTTTTTCTAAAGACTTCCTATTTTTTTCTGTTTACATACCAGCCAACCTTGGACAAATCCTTGCTAAGCGATTGAAGGCTGGTTTCATGCTAACTGACATTACCAAGGGTTTTCAGAAAATTCTTTTTAAATTAATCTTAAGAGACAATAAGAAGCCAGCTTGAAGAAAGTTGCCAAACCATGTATATGGTAACAGGACAGTGTCAGCCTTCTGCATGACAATTTGGGAAATGACCCTAGGGAGAATCATCACAGGCCATAAATCTGCATTTTAGCCCAAAGCCCTATCTTTCTAGTCAGCTAATGGCCTTTGGACAGGGCGTGCAGCTGAACTTCTTTAGAAGTGGAGTCGGGGAGACTGAAGGAAAATTCAGTAGTTTAGTGGCAAAATTTTTCACACCAATGCCTTTGAAATGGGGGCACTGGTTGTGTACATCTGCTCTTTTAGAAAAGTTTCATTGTCCAAAATTTATTTTAGATATTTTATGAGTGAAGATGAAGCTTAAGCAAGGATGCCATTGCCTTAGCCAAAAGCAGAGAGGTTGTGGACAGAGGGGTTTGCAGTGCCCCCGTGTCCTTCTGACTTTAAAATGTCACTCCCTTTGGAGTGGCAGTGCTGCCCCAGTGCCAGGGAGGGAGAGGAGCTGGGCTGCAGTGTCCTGGAGCTCACAGGAGGAAAAGGATGGCAGCAATTGCAGCTTCACTCTTCTCCATGACATATTTCATCCAGAAGAGAAAATATTGCCTTGTAGGGAGCATAAATCAGGGGCTGCTTTCAGCTTTTCAAATGACGTCAAGTTTGTGTGAATACAATTATAGCCTCTGATGCAAATAAAACAAGATGTGACAGATACAGAAGGCTGCCACTACTAAGCTAATGTTATAAAACTTCAGTAAGTGACTAGCAGTTGGCAGGATGTTCAAAGAAGGTTTTACTCTCCCTGACATTGATATCGTGTCTGAGATATCTCTTTTTAAAGCTTTTTGTTGAATTTTATATGCTTTTTGAAGACAGTGATTAGTTAAGATTGCCAAGAGCAGCATACTTTAAGCAAATTTATTGATACCAAAGTACCAAATAATTTTCTTCAGTCAACAAAGGTATGCTCTTTGTGTTATTCGTTTCTTGGTAGTGATGTTGCATTTTCATATGGCAAACATATATTCTATTTTCCAGATTCAGACTAATTGAGGTTATTATCTCATGTGTCTGAAGTCAATCTTACCTTATCTCTCTGAAATACTTTATCACTCCACAAATGCCACAGACTGAAACATGTACACAGAGCTGTGTGTTCACCCAGGAGCAATGAAGAGTTCAGCTCCTCCACACCCAAACAGCTCCCTACAGGGACTCTAAGACAAGAGCAGCTGTCCTGATTTGCATTTGCTTTTGTATTTTTTTTAACAGATTGCTTTCCTTATGTGTGTAGCAAAGCAGTGTTTAAATACCTGGGCAATATTCTCTATAAGGTGTGCGGGTTTCATAAGTAGTTGTAACAATACACACAGACACAGATATATATATATAAATATATATATGTATCTGTCAGTTAAAGGTTGGAGCAGGTACAGAATATTTGGAGGACTGTCCTGTCAGAAATTCAAGAGATTTAGGGATTCTCTGTAAGATGTTATACAACTGTTCCCCATTTGACTTCTCAGACACTTACCAAGTAATCAATCACCACGACTCCTCACAAAGACAAAATTCTGAGCTGAGCAACAGTAAATTACAGGGATGAAATCTCTAAGGGAGTATTTAAACAAACTGTAATTACAAAAGTTTACTCTCTATGACACTTTCAGCTCCTTATCACCTAGTTTTCTACAATTTGTTACCCTAATTACAAGTTGCCAAATTTCTCTGGTCTGACCTCTAAAACGATCAGAAAAAAGATTGCCCAATAAGGGTCATAATCACAGCGGCCACAGTGGGGTGCATCACTGTCCTAGAGGTTTGCACCAGGGTCTTGCATTGCTTTTACTTCAATTCATATTCATTTTGTTGGCACACATTTCCCCCTGCAAATAGAGCCTGGTGCTGACTGTACTGGTGTCCCGTATTATCCCCGTGCCCCTCTGTGGCAGGTGACATTTACATCTCAGGTGATTCCACCTTGGAAAGGTCACTTGTAAGCACAGCTACTCCTGCCCACGCACTGCCCACTGCCAGCTCAGATCAACACAGAACAAAGAACCAGGTCTTGCTCCCTATGGAGGGCAATTTTTACTTTTCATTCTGGGATAAAGCATTCTGTGGTGAGCTAATTCCACAAGGAAGCCTTCCTTCTGTCACCAGTGTGCAGCAATTCCTGCAGATCTAAAGCAGATCTTCCCATACAGTGTCAGGCACATATTTCAGTGTCAGTTCTACTCTAGAAAATCTCTCTGACCTGTGAGAATGAGCTCTCAGAGCTCCACAGGACAGGGAGGACCCACAGAGATGCTGGGATGGGTCACCCCAGGAGGGAAGGAGAGTCTGGCACCGCTCTGTAGATGTCAGCTTTTGTGCTGCCAGAGGAGGAAGAGGCTAGCTACAAATCTCTGACCTGTAAAAACTAGAAGCCCAGGCTGGAAGATCCTGCAGGCACTCACAGGTTTGAGGTTTCTGGTCCACTGCCTTCACCATTGTTAAACCCAAAGCCAAACCCAGAGGACAGGTGTCTTGCCCCAGGCTGCAGAGCAGAGTGGGTGCAGGGAAGGGCAGGAGCAGCTCGCACAGGATAACAGGCTGCTTTAAATCAGCACAGCAGGAGCTGCATTGTTGCTGTTTGTCTTGCTTGGGTCATTGCAGCAAAGGCAAGGGGAACACTGCCATATGAAAAATGGGGTACATAAGAGCTGCTCCTATTAGACCCTGTTATTCTGCTTTATGCCTCACTCTTGCAGGCCATTGCCTTCCCCCTCAGCAGTTGTGAGAGTCTGAATCAGAGCTGCACTCTCTCTGAGCAATGTGACTTTCACCAAGGCATTTGCTGTTCTGAGTGTAATAGAGTTTTTCAAAATGCCCTGTTTTCAACTGCACTGAATGAGAGTGTTGAGTAACCTAACATTGGCCAGTGCCAAAGAGCAGGTAACCTTCCACACTGCCAGCTCAGCATCACTCCCCATCCTCAGCCCCAGCTCCACTCTGAGATGTTAGCACAGCTCTCCTGAGGGAATTAGCCTCGGTGACAATGGCAGCCGATCCCAGCCGTGGGCAAAGCACAACGAGGAGCTCCAACAGCTGGCAGCAGCTGGCAGCAGCTCCCCCTTGATGCTGCCCTGGCAGAAGCTCTGGGCCAGCGCTGGGAGGGCCCTGCAGCAGCTGTGGTTCACACTACTCAGTGAGCAATTAATACAATCAATTACTTTCCAAGAATGTCTAATGAATCACTGGGCCATTAACCTGAACAGTCATAATGTATATTCCCAACATCAGTATTGTTTGAATAATCCCCAAGGGAATAATTAGAAGTGCATCACTTGGAAGAATGCATGGTATGTAATGCTTTACTGGATCCTAACAAATACAATGGCTCCTCAGAATACTGTCAGGGATTTAGGAAGAAGTCAGTGGATGGAAGAGGTCAAGAGAGAGGCATGATGTGAACAATACCTTTTCATGAGTTTAGAGAATTTTGTGTATGTCTTTTTTGGCATCAAGATTAACGTTATGAAGCAGAGAAGGAAGGAAGATACTTAAATGGTCATATTGATTCTTGATGTGCACTTTAGCCCTCCCTGTGGCTAACCTAGCAGTCCAACTTGCTCCTTATTTAATGTAGACCCTGGTGTCTGCATAACCTATACTTCAGTTACGATACCCAGGTTCCTTTCTAGTTGTAGTTAATTCCATTTTTAAAGCAACCTAAGCAGAGCTAGCTGACTAATTCACACAAGGGATACTCCAGGAAGAAATTATGCCTGAGAAGAGGCAAATTGCCTCTGTCCAGGACTTCCCCAAAAGCCACCTTTGTGCCATGCTGCAAGGCACAGAACATTCATCCTCTATGCAATGTTTTAAAAATCATCTAGCCCTCCTGCACCTTTCCTCAATACAGAAATTACAACTGGGTGTTTTAGGAGTACATGGCATGCAAGGAAAACCAGGTATGGATAGACATGCTTTTTCCCAAAGGATGCTAACCATGAACAGCACAGACATGACCTACAGACAGAACAGGATTGTGTCTTTGTCTGCCTCACTTTCCCATCCTCATAAGTTACTATTGGTATTAATATTTGTTTAGGTCAATATTAGGGCCCAAGCTGAGCACTGCTGCAGCCTTTGTCCCTACACAATAAGAGCTGGTAGGCACAGCAGGATAGAGATATGACCCTAGGAGTCAGTTATTGCAAAATTAAGCTATGCTGGCTTCTCAAAAAATCCCTTGGGTAGAAAAGCTCCCTTTACACACCTAAGACTATGAGAGGACATAAATAATTCATTGCCCTGTATCTTTCTTACTGCAGAAAAGATTTCAGGTAATGCAAGAGTAAAAGCACAGATATACATCCACATTTTTTTTCTTCATAAGGATGAAGAGTATATTAAGTGACCTTCCTCTTCAATAGGATAAGAAATCTAATGCCAGCTTAGGAAATGTAAAGTTATTAGCAGTTACATATTACTGGCAACATATTTTACACCAGACAGCTATGAAAAAAAAGTCATAAAAATGCAATTAAATGTCTGAACTGTTGCTATTTTGGAAATTAAAACAACACACGGTGTCCTTGCTGCATCTTATATTACTTACTTATGACTTCTGCAGTTATTTTCACCAGTTTAACCATGCTTCTTTTCCATAAATGTCTGCTGTAAATAGTTCCTTTGGGAACCTTGAAAATAACAAGATCTGTAATAAAAAAATTAATAACACTGAGAGAAAACTCAGGTTGGAAAGGCATTTTTAGAGCACATTAAAGGGTCTATTTGAAAAAAAAAATACTTGCAGAGAAACACCCCAGTGCTCTGTAGCAGGTAGATGTGAACTGTCACTGCTGACAAGTAAAAGGACACCAAGTTTTCAAGAGATTGGACTTTATGGCTGCTAGGAATACTACTAGGCTCTCCAAAGCAGCTGTAAAGAATTTTGTTCTCTTGATAAAATCATACAAAATACCATTGCCAGTGAACAGTATCAACAGTCATGTTTTCATTATTTCAACATATCAATTCTTCTTATACATGAAAAATTCTAAGGCAGCACTTGCTAATTCAATCCACAAAGTAGGTAGAATACAGATTAATCTACAGGTATGAATATTCCAGCTGGAAAGTTTAAGCTAAGGGAGAAGAGAAAAGAGAATTAAATGGGCAAAACAAATCACAGAACATTGTCAACTAGCAGCATGCTGAATCCTGAACTTCTGTGGTTTCAAAGGATGATGGTTTGTTCTTGTTGCACAAAATTTGCAACACCTTTGTCTAATTGGGACATTGGTGTAGGATGTAGTAAGACTACAAAGAGTTCTAAAGATTTTACTGTTTCAAATGAAAGTGGTACACTGTCTAATAAGGGAGAAGAAGATGGTGTTCAGCATATATTTATATTCCAAATATGAGGAAGAGAAGGCCAAGAATGGTTATCACATTTATGCTGGGCTCTTCAGCTGCAGTCTGTGATCAGGGTTTTGAATCTTAGATTCTATGAATTATTATTCCTTTTCATATATTTATTAATTTTCAGTCCTAGCCCTTCTTTTTAATACAATAGAACTGCTCGAATGATTAACAATAATTGCAAGAACTGATCAGACCCAGAGGAGGTCACTATCTTAGTTTATTCTTATGATATCCAGCCTTCATAATGTAAAACAATAATAGAAAAGCACTTTAGTAAAAGCACATGTGAACCCCTTGGTGTGATGGAAACAACTCTGAAGACAAGTTGCAAGAGCCCAGAATGTGAGAGCTTTTACTCTGCAGACTTTTAAACTGCAGACTTTAGTGAGAGGTATGTTTTAACAACTGAAACATCCTCTGCAAAGATGAACAAAGATCAATGGACTGTGGCATGCCACATCACCATTAGAGTTGCCAGTTTAATTATTTATTGTCCCAGCACCCAAAATGTGTCACGAAGCAAAGAAATGTGGAAGGAAGTATTAACATACTGGTTACCTGAGGGAGAAGATTTAAGATTTGCCATACTAATCCTGTAACCCAAGAAACTCTATATGATTAAACTTTATGACAGCAGGCAATCAGAGGTCCTTGCTCAATACTAATTGTACATGAGGTAGTAAAAATCTCAAGTTTTAGTTTTATAACCAAATATTGCTGGCAATGTTTATATAGTACTGCAGCAGTGGCATCCAAGACCTGTCTCTGACAGCTGCTCTGGGCTCAGAGCAGAACTCTGGCCCCCACACAATTAAAAGATTAAATGATTATAGGTTGTTGAAACTTTCTCCTGCTTGCCCACTCTCAAGAACACTGTATGCAGCTGAGAGCTGCCTTGCTACGCTTAGAAGCCAAATGGTTAATGGTAAACTGACATCTGGTACCCTGAAAGAGCCAAGAATGTTACTACAGAGGTCACAGGGTGAGTGGCACAATCCCTGAATAAAATGAACTCGCAGATTTCATGCAGAGGATCGCATTTCTGAGCATGTTCTTGACTTCTTGTCATATTCACATCACCACTGTACCAAATGGGACATAATAGCAGTTCCCTTTGAATGCAGTGCTTAAACAGCCAATATTCTTCCAACAACTTCCCTGGTTTTGGAGACTATTGAAAGCTATACACTTTTAAAACAATATGCTCCATATGAATGAATAACAAGCTTTCCCTGCAAGGTGTAGACAATGACTAACCAATGGAGACAAAGACTTTTATACAATTTCTGCCACCTTTTATTTAGTTCTTCTACTTATATACACATTTACCTGGCAAGACTGCAGTGAAAGAACCATTATGTACAGAAACTGTTTTTGGAATTAGGAGGATGTGAAATGTTCTGGTGGTTTAATGTGCCAACCTCAGCTGAAGCAGGTGGCTGGCAGTGGTGGTGCTCCCTGCTCTGCTCCTCCACGTCCCTCTGGCTGTCCCAGTCCAGCTGACAGCAGCAGCCACACTCCCCCTGGTACCCACATACTCAAAGCAAACTAAGCACAGACAGGAGGTCAAACGTGAGGGTTTTCTCATGGGGAAAATGTCAAGCAATTTTTTTTTTTTTTATTTGCAATGCACTAAGTGCAGAGAGGGAGAGGTGCTGGTTCTGCTGATACATGGTAATTACATAAACTGTGATAGAGTGTCTGAGCATTTTGTCTTATTTAATCTGAGTATATAAATACTGGTCTGTTTATAACCTAATTTCTGGAGACAACCCTCAAATACCATCTAATTTCACCTTTCCTTCTGTGCCACACTGCTGTGCTGTCTCAGCCATAATACATGAGGAAATGCCAATGGAAAACCCTTTTCTACACTGCCAATGAGATGGCTGAAAAAAATGTTTATTGAGTGGTAAGAAGGGTGAGAATATACTTCTCTGGACAGAATAGTGGAAGCAAACCCGAGACTTACAGAGTAATATATATCTTTTATTCTATCAGCTAATACAGGGGCATCTGAAATTGCAGCATATGAGAGAGAACTGAAGAGAGCAATTCTAATTGAAGAGGAGAGCAAAGTGAGGCCAAATCTTCTCCATAAGATTCTGGTAGTTGCACACTCCATGTGTCTCATCTAACTCCCCTTTGCAGGGCCAGTTTCTTCCTCAATGCACAATTAATGCTTGTCTCATCAGAAGCAACAGGTTTTAATCTCTCTAAAGCTGAAAGGAGCCATGAGTGTTATTTCCTTCGTGGTTTAAAATCTGGTCTAGCAGATCTGCTGGAGCATCCTGTGCATTCCAGAGGATGACCAGGTAGAAAAGCCTTTCCTGTCCTCAGCTGCATTTGCTCTTCCATTATGAGCAAGGATAAATGTGAGAGTGTACTTTTCTGTGGACTTTTTTGATTTCTCATTATTACATTCTCTCTTTTTCATCTCTTCTCTCAACAAAACCAAGTTATTTACAGTAAAATTGAACACTTTTTGTTGCCTGCCTATGGACTCACTGATATTTGCATTGTATCATTTTAGGAATGAGAGAGTAGCCCTAGAGCTTAGATCTCAGTAATGTAATTCTGACAGCTTGTAGTAAGTTTGTCCAATTTTTATGAACTACTTTTCTTTGACTAAAGGCTGCACTTTGTCTGCAGAATTCGCTCTCCTAAACCATCTGTTCTCCTTGCAAAAATATGTTCTCCCTCCTCTCTAAGACTGAGGGCACCCAAGCATCTTACATCCACAATGTCTGCACTTCACTGACTCCACATGTGAACACCAGCAGCTCCTGGTGAGCATCCAGAGAGGGCAATCCCAGTCTGAACATCACTAGCCTTTGCTGTGCCTTTGCACCTTTCCTCCTCTGTAAGCCTTCTGTCACCAGCAGCACCAATGCCAAGGGCACCTGATCACCAAAGGGATCTTTCCTCAGAACATATGTCAGTAGAGCACTTCAAAGCTACACTTACTGTAAAAGTCGTACTTGATCCCAGATATGCTTTGAAGCTACATTTATTTTAAAATTCATACTTTGTCCTAGATGATGTCTCTTAGTATATTCACGTGTGTTTGTTCCAAATTGTCTTCTTAGATCAGTTGTGCTGTCATGTTTTCTCTGGCAATCTGACAATATCCACTGACCAGCAGTGACACAGCAAACCTAACAAGTCATTAATGGTTTTATGAACTGTAGCTAGGAGCCATCAATTACCTGAGATGTAAGCAGCCTTCCAAAGTCACCTCCAGCAGCTGCTCTGCCCAGTGCAAACAGCTGGGGGATCATCACAGCTTCCAGCCCCTGTGCCAGCTCAGGGCTGGGCACAGCTGCACTGCAATGGGGCTGCTGGCCTACGACAGCATTGCCCTGGGTGTTGGACAGATGCTGGAGGACACAGCAGAATGCTAGGGATCACCTACAAATTGTAACATGACCACTCTTCAGGCTTATGATAAGGCAGGCTAGCTCTAATTGCATTCTGCTATACGTGCTTTTCTTCCCTGTGACACCAGCAATGAGCCTCCAAAGGTGAGGTACACAGGGCAGCCTCCTCTCAACAGGCAACAGTGACCAGACTCCATGTTCTGTGAGAAAGCAAGGAGAGTTCCAGATCTGATTCCTGCATTGCCTCCATCCACCATCTATAACCAAAATTTAATAAAGACACTTTTTTCCGAGCTTACTGGATGTTTCATTCTTGTAAAAACATTTCCAATTCAGTAGCAGTCTATACAGAAAAAAAATAAATCTGCTGTATAGCTAAAATGAGAGCCAGAGAGTTAAAGATTTTTCTAGCTGCAGTGTGGCAGAAGTGGCAGAAGCTGTATTGGTCGTCTGTAGTTTTACCCCAGGTGAATGACTTGTTAAGGGGACTGCATGACTGCCTTTTCTACCAGTGCAGCACATTGCCTGTGCACCCTGCACTGAGATCTGAGGGCACAGGTCCTCCAGTGCTGAGATTGCACTGGGTGCTGGTTCCTCATCACCACTTCTTTTTGAATATCCCTACTGTCAGTGCTGACAAATGTGTGAGTCTGCCTCCAAACAATAACTGGAAATATTACTGGGATTAGCTTGCATGTCAGTGTCACTATCCAGTCACTTAACAGTCACTCAAAGAGATGATATAAAATATCACTTTTTTACATAGATGAATAATAGAGTGTTTGTCAGTCACTTCTAGGCTGACTGAGCCCCTTTGACTTGCTGAAACTAGAGTCCTTTTTTTTTCTAAACCTCACGAGAAAATGTTGACAAAACAGGCAATTTTCTGTAATTTCTCTGCAAGCTTCTGTCAGCACAAGAGGCAGCCAGAGCCCGCTCATTTCAGATAACACCGCGGGGTAACCTTTGACATCCACCCCCTCGCTGCCGGCTGAGGCTCCTCTAAGTGCAACAGTTGTGTCTTTCAGGTTGCAGGATGCAGACCCACAATTTGGGCTCTTGTTCATTGAAGGCAGCCTTTGTTTCCCAGCTGACTAAGAAGCTCTTATAAAAGGGATAAGAAATGTAGTTAATAGCTTGAGAGTGGCCTAATCATCGGCTGCTATTACCCCTCCAATATTAGGGAGGATGACAGACCTATCAATAACAGAGCCCCAGGTGAGGTACAGCAGCTGATAAGGTGAACTTTGGCTTGATCTTTGCTCTGCAGAGCACAGCACTTATTTGAAAGAGAAGCCAGCACCTATTTTTTTTTCTTCATATTGTGCCAAAAATCATTCAGCTGAGCAGCTTCTGTTGTGTTTTTCTATCTTAAACCACAGAGATTTGACCAATTTAATTTATAAGCAGAGATGAAAACTGAAGAACTCCCCCATCAGATCATAGAAGCTAGAGATATGCACCTGCATGATGTGTCCACTCATGTGAAAGTAAAAGGAATGAGAAAGCAGGTCTGCATGTGCTGCTCATCCTCACACACGTGGTGCAGCCACACAGATTTGCACATGCATGCATCATGCACGTGGTTTCCAAGCAGTTAACTTTACCTTGAGTAAACAACATGCAAAAGCTAAACAATGCAGCAAACATATCATAACATCATTTTATGGTCACAAGTTAAAACACAAGCAGAATCAACCAACTAGAGCAACTGGATACACTCTTGCTTGGAAACAAGACTAACAGTTTCTTTTAGTACCACATAATTTCGGAAGTTACCAGCACTTCCTAAGAGAGGAAGGACTGGGAGCTGTGGCAGAAGGAAGGTGAAGATTCAGCCTTGATGAGAGGACAAGGGACACAGGGCAGAGAGTTGATATCTGGCTCAGAGGGCCTCTCCCCTGGCTGTGCTCTCTGCCCCAGCCTGGAAAGGAAATGAGAGCAGCCCTGGTCAGCACAGGCTCAGTTCCAGCTCTGTGGAAACGGGAGGA
This sequence comes from Toxostoma redivivum, assembly GCA_013397375.1. Taxonomy (NCBI): domain Eukaryota; kingdom Metazoa; phylum Chordata; class Aves; order Passeriformes; family Mimidae; genus Toxostoma; species Toxostoma redivivum. Next base: position 1,493,947 of record VXBI01008950.1, read on the forward strand.
GTCCTTCAGCAGCTGCTGCTGGGGGAGCAGTACTGGGACTGTCCCATCATGGCCCAGAAAAGGTGCAAACCCTGCCCTCAGCAGGCAGCTGCAGGCTCCCTTATGTGGCACTGAACAGAGGTTGGTATTTAGAAGAGATCACAGTTAAGCAGGTTTCTTCATTGTTAAACTATGTCTAGTTTGGTGGGGTTTTTTTTAAATCTGTTTAATCCTTTTCTTTTGAAATAAGGGAACTTTTAATATTGCCAAAGTGGATACTACTTTTAAACATACCCAGTTTTTAGAGAATTTTTTTTCATCAAGTATTTAACTGGAGTTTTGTTACCAATGCTGGACTTATAGTAGCTAAAGCCAATATAATACTTTCCTGAAGTATTGCTCAGAACTACTTAAGCTAATATTTCCAAAGCCAGATTTCTTTAAAAAACTATGGGCACAATCTCAAATGGCTCAGAGCCATGTTCCTCAGAGTCTAACACTAAAGTATTTCTTTTACTAGGCAAGTTTTATGTTCTTAAACTATAGTGGCGAATCTTGCATCCACTCCTCTGACAGCAGCCTTCTTTGAGCGTAGTCCTGGCACTCTGAAAAGCATTAGAATTTATAATCCTAACACTTATGAGAGGATGCAGTGAACAGATTGGGATCTAAACCCAAGGAAACATGAGCCCAGAAGAAATAATCTCTGTGAATTCTAGCAGCATGTAAAGGTGCAGGAACCTCCCTGGCTGTGCTCAGGGGCCCTCCATGATCTCCTGGCTCAGAGGATTAGGCAGCTTCTTACACAGAGCTTGCTTCACCCTGCACCCTGGGAGCACAGAGGGGAGCAGCTTTGTTCTGAATGTCACTGTGGTTCTGAAGGTTCAGCCTGCTCACAGCCAGGGGCAGAGCAGCACCACGTCCACAGCACCCATGGGCTCCCTTTGGGCAGAGCTGGCTCCCACCAAGGGGCTGGGACCCCAGGAGCAGGGCTGGGCAGTGCCACCTCTCCATCCACCCGGGAGGGACCCTGACACGCCAGGCTGGCTCTGTCCCCGCCTGCAGCAGCCCTGCTCAGCCTGCATGTCCCTGTCCCTTGAGAGGCCCCGTGGCTGGCAGCCACGCCCTGGCCATGGGCTGGCAGAACAGAAGCCCACCTGGACACAGGTGCTGGTTTTCTAGAGCAAGCAGAGCCTGGCTGACCTGGCTGTGTTTTCACGTGTACTCCCACCAGCTGCCATGTCTGCTCAAGCCCAGGATGTGCCCTTGGAACATCTTTCTTTGCCTGCTAAGCTGTCTGTTCTCTGTGAGTGTGTCAGGGTCGATGTCTCCATTGTGCTGCAGCAATGCCATTAGTTATATTAACCACCCTCCACCCAGAAATGACAATCCAGCATATCTCCAAATTAGCCTTTTTATTGAAATCAATAAAGGAGAAAACACATGGCACTAGACTATTTGATGGCAGCTTTGTTATAAACTCATTACTGGAAAAACCTTTTAACAGACCTTTAACCATTGATTCCATCACAGCCAGGGTGATCTATGGAGTTAATCAGCTGAGCCACTGCAGACAGCCCTGGCTGTGTGCTGCCCTGCCTGAGACTCTCCATGGGCACTACAGTTGTAGCCTCACAAAAGCAAGACTGACACCAACACCAATCCCAAAACAGACTGATTTTTGAAGGCAGCAGTTCACATTCCAGAAAAAATAATAATAATTTTAAAATACGGAATTCCAGTGCCAAACTGGCTGGCAACACTGACTTTGCCCTCTGCAACTATTCATCCTTGGGAGGTGACCTGCTTTCCCCAGCACCAGGTGTGGGGTTGTTGCAGGTTTTGGACCCAAACACCTTGGCCCTGCCCCTGAGCTCATTCACACAGAACCAGCCCTGCATGAGCAGATCCACTCTGAGCAGCTCTCCAGAGACATGCAGTCAGGAACAGAGCAGAAGTTTCAGAGAATCCACTCACAGAGTCAACTTTTGCAGGGCTGACCCTTTCTGACCCTTTTTGACCCTCTACCAGTGACATCCTCAAAGTTGTAGCCCCTCATTTTTGGGTAACTCTCATGCCTGTACCTCTGAGGAAAGGTTAACATGGCTTTTTTCCTCAGTAACTACACTTTCAAGCTCCTTTTGAGTTCCTTTTTCATTGAGGTTGCTGAAAGAACAGACAGCACCAGCACATACACAGTGTTCTATGTCTCGTTCCTGGCCTTGTGACAGAATTTAGACAGTAAAACACTTAGAATCAGATTGCTTCACAAGAAAGAATTAATTGAATTTTTGCAGGTATCCAATATCTTAGAGCTCTAAAGAGTCAGCATCTGATAACAAATGAATCCTGCAGGAGCCTGGTGTCAGTTTATTCCAAAATACATGTCTACTTACAGTCGTTGGCATCAAGCTGCTTCTTGAAAATACCAGGATATAGCATACGATGCCAAATAATTTTTCACGTTTTTTTTGTCCATGGTGCTTCCAGAGAGGAATCTCCTCATAAGAGCCTGTGCAGTTAAAAAAAAAAAATTGAAAAACAAGACCAAAAGAAATTCAGATGGAATACAAACACTTTGGGTAAAGAAATGGTTGAGGATAAGGCACATTTTTTCTGTGGCACATGACACAGAATCTTCTTTTTCTTCCTCACAAAACCTCTATAACAACCACCACCATGTAGAAGTAAATTTTGAAGTGCTTGCAGCCACATCTGCACTTTCCATGCAGTGCCTCGAGCAGGGTGGGATGGGACTTCCCACAGGGAGCTGCAGTGGCCCCAGGGAGGGGCAGGGCAGCCTGGGCTGGCCTCAGGCACCACCTCGACATCACAGAGGCATCCTCCCTCCCCCAGCTGCTCTATTACAGCTGAGATAAAATGTTTTTTTGCTTTATCAATTTTTTTAATGAATTTTCCCATGCAGGCACTAACTTCTTTTTACAGAATTTTGTGATGATACTCAAATTCATCCTAAATAATGTTTATTCTGTTTACTCAAATGAAGTCCAACTGTTTCTCCTGGGAACTTTCTGCAGGTTTCTCCCTGGATGAAATTCACTATTTTAACATGAAAACATAGTTAATTTAAACTTTAAGGGCCTTTACAAACAAAATTTGGATTAAAAGATGAGTAAAGATTTTCAACACTCTAGATAGGAACAAGTTTATGGCTCACAGGCAGGTCTTATGATGTCTGAGGGGCTTTTCAGCTTGTGGCAAAAGAAAATCCTGCTTCCATGCCATTCCATGCTTTATTGTGACTGAGATGCTGTAGTCTTCTGGTAGCAACAGAAACAGTCCACACTCATATGTCCTGTCCAGAACAAGAGTAGAAGGCCTGGTAATATCAGCTCCTGCATGTCCTTTCCTCACGTAAAACTGTAAAACTTCTAATAGAAAAGTACTTTTTCTTCTTACTTTTTCCTGGAACTGTTAACCTGACCTTGCTGCTCAACATCCCTGTTTGGCAAATAGGAGGTCAAATAATTTTTTGAGAGTTTTATTTCACCCCTGAAAGTATGTGACAAACAACCAGGCATATATTGGTCCAGTATTCTCTTGGATATCTGGGAAATTTGGGAAAGACACGGTGGGTCCCAAGACTGGGAACATAGCCAACAGAAGCATACTGTGAATCTTGCTGAGAAGTTCCTAAGCTACATGTTTTACTTTAAAACTATAAAATAATTTAAATATCCCACTTTTCAGGTTCAAGGATAGTGGCTTCTCTAGAGTCAGTCTGGGCAAGTCATCCTCTGATCCCTCAGTAAGTTCAGAGGAAAGGCAATAAAAGGCAAGGAAAACATTTTGTTCAATAGCCAAGTCCACCTTGTTCACTTTATATTGCAGAGTCCACTCCACCCCATTTCAAAGTGGAAGAAAGGAGATGCTGCTGTAAAGTGCACAGACTCAAGCCCTGACTTTATACTGGAACAGACTCATGCACCTCTCACGAGAAATTCATAAATGCAAAGCTCACAATAGTGCACACAGTGCACTGTAGTGTGGTATGTGTTCAGACATAGATGTAATTGATTTTTTCTGAAAATACAAATGAGGAGAAGCATACAGATACTCCGCATTCCAAAATCCTGAATTTTGGTCATTGGGTGTTTTTTTATGATTGAGCCAATATCCAGCAAAATTAGATTTAGTGTCCTTGCTTCTTATGAAATTACACAGAGGCTGCTGTTTTATTCCTCTCCAGGACAGTAAAAAGCAATAAAATTCTTGCAGATTTCGACAGCAGGCAATTCAATAAAAGGCTATGTATATTTTATAAGTACAATAAAGACAAGTCTATAGCTGGATCATAAATGGGGGTTTGTTTGGTTGGTTTGTTTTCTGCACGCATCAATGTTGGAGTCTATTTTCAAAACAGGATGGTCTTCTCAGCACACAGCCACCTCTTTTTGGGGAGAAGCAGAATTAAATTTATATTTTCATAATGTATTATTTAAGCTTTGCTCAAGGGATTTTGTCTGTTTAAAATTTAAAGGTGTTGTGGAACTGACTACTTTTCTGTTCTTGATGAGTGCTATAAAATTTTGCAATTTTTTGTTACATTGTAAAGTGTATCTGTCTTATCATTGTGGCATTCCCTTTTTTATGAGCAAACAGTAAATATTTGATACACACATCATTATTTCTTAGACTTCCATCAATCCTCATTGGTTTTTTTAATTCTTCAATAATATAATGAGGAGATTAATAGATTTTGTTTCTGAGCAATAGTGCTACAATGCATTTAGTGACAATGTCTGTCTGCTGAAATATAAAATTTTATACAAATGTAAAACCAAATCTGACAACATACGAATTACCCACCCTACATAATTACAGCTGTATCAACTTTTTCTTCTCACTTAGAGAAGGAAATTTTAAAACTATGATAAAGCTGATTAAAGAAAAAAACACCCTCCCTATTTGTTTCTGAGACAAGTTCTCCAGCACTGAAAATCAGCAAGAGGTTTATCTGAGCAGGGTCTGTGGCATCAAACCTCACATTTTCTGGAGAAGGAAACTTTTCTGTGTAACTACCAGAATCCACAAGTACCAGCTTGCCTGTCTGAGTAGTTTGGAAGTTAAAGTCTGACCCATACAGCCAGTGTCATCTTACCAGATGTACCAAGAACAGAAACTTTCAGCATACATGTGCACTATGGGAGAGACCCAAAGACATATTTTTCACCATCAGAGTGAAGTTCAAGCACTGCTGTCCTCAAAGAATTGTAGAATCTTGCCATGCAAGAATTATAGAGATCTTCTGTTTACCAACACCAGGTGATGCAGACTATCTCCATCTCAAAATCCAAACAAGTATGCTTTGGAAAGACACCTGTGTCAGCCTATCCAATGTCAAGAAAAAATTCCCTTTCAGCTCGCTTATCAGAACATTTTATTTCTTATTACAACAGAAAAGGTATGAAACTCACTGCCTTAAAAATAAATTGAATGAATCACAGAAGGGAGTACAGAGAAGTTAAAAAAACATACTATAATAATAAAGCATTCAAGGGAGAAAAATTATGTTCCTTAAGCTTAGATGAATGATCATTCATGAATTGACCCAAACTTCCATAACCTCAGGAAAAAGTAGAACATACAAACATTAATTAATGCTGTTTCCATTTGCTTCCTTTGTAAAACATGAATTTTGATTTAATTAACTAGCCTTGACCCTACAGCCCTGCTCCTGCAGTCAGTGTTATCACATGAAGACCGCAGAACTGATCACATGAAGGAAATCCAAAATGCTTTTCATTCCACACTCATGTTCAATCAAAACTGGCACTGTGGCAGATTTTACCTTTAAAAACGTGATTTTTTTTCTTGAAGAAAATGCTGGAAAGCAAAAAAAATATAGCAAAAGTAGCGTTTAATTCCCCTAATCCTGGAAAGTAAACCTTTACACATGCTCACAACACAAGAGTTTAAATGCTAATTTAAGAAGTGCTCTCTGTCTCTTAACCATATAAAATGATTTTTTCCGTAGTTCAAATAATAATCATATATGATTCACTCCACATGCCCTTATCCCACTTATTCCATCCACCAAGTGTGCTGCAGCCAGCTGCCATGTCTTGCATCCCTTTTTTCACAAATATTTGCGCAGGAACATCCTTTGTTAATTCATTACTCAGCCCTGCGGGATCCTGACTCTTAACGGGGACTGCCAGTCCTAAATCAATTGTTTGATCTGGACTCTTTCCTTAACAATGCTTCAGGTAGAAATAGTTATTGTTTCAGAAAAAAGCTGTCAACAAGCTTGTTTTAATTCCTTTGTTTAAACAAATGTCTTTGACAATCACCTCACCTCCAAGATACACAGAACGTACATATGGATGCAGCCAAAGCAAGGGAAATAATTTCTTGGAGCAGATATTTTTAGGAAAAGGAGCTGAGGTATTTGCATGGGACTAAAATGTTTTCCATCTCTCTTGGAAGCTGACCAAAGAGCCCAGCTGGAGCTGAGCAGGAAGGACGCAGGGTGGAAGAGCCCATGGGAACGGTCCGGCCGTGGGACAGTGCCCGTCCCCAGCACAGCGCGCACGGCTGCGGAACGCGCGGGCTGAGCGGCCCTGGCGAGGACAGCGGGCTGCAGCCGCACTGCCTGCGGGGCCGCTCCGGGCAGTGCCCGCAGCAGCGCTCAGAGCTGCCCCGGGCAAAGCGAGGGGACGGGAGGGGACGGGACGGGACCGGACGGGACGGGACGGGACGGGACCGGACGGGACGGGAGCGCTCGGCCCGCAGGGCTCGCTCGGAGCGCTCCGCTCACACCCATCCGCTCCCAGCGGGGCCGGCAGGGGGCGCCGCCGCCGCCCCGGGCAGGGAGCCGGGCCGGGCGAGCG
>VXBI01008950.1:1501239-1518688 GCA_013397375.1 Toxostoma redivivum
AGCCCCCCGGCGGGTCCGCGCGGCCGCGGAAGGCGCTGGGCCTTCGCTGGAGCGATTCCCGGGCGGGCCCCGGCGGTGCGGGCGCGCTGCGAGGGGGAGAGATCCGCATCTGCAGGCCCGCGCCTGGAGCCGGGAGCGAGCTCCCTGCTAGCTCTTACTGCAAATAGTGTCATTTTAAAGCAACTGAAATGTGACTTGTGTGTTCTACTCAATGCTCCGGCATGGGGATTTCTTTTTTTTTCTTGTTACTAATTAAAGTAGAAAGACTTTGTTCTTTATGAGTTTGGAGTAAGAGTGCAAAACAAAACAGATTGTAGAAGGAGGGAGTGAAACCCTCCAAAACCGGTTTGCTTCACTTGTATGGCTTTGCTAATTGAAAATATTTTGCTTACGTTGTGTCTGCATGAGAACTTAAAATACAAAATAGTCTGCTGTCATCTGGAAATGTTTTTTTGATGATATGCTGAAAGATAACAGTTTCGATTACCAGTAATTATATAAAAGTTGTACAGGCATCTGTCTTTAAATTTCAGTTGAACATCTCCTGAAGGCTTATTTTTTTTGTCGTCAAGTATTGAAGAATAGAATCTTAAATCTGAGAATATTCTGAAGGGAGGTAAGGAACTGCATCTGCATAAGAAAATCTGATTGTTTCAAAAATTAGATGTAATATACACAAATTATAAGATAATTTGAAATACTGAAATAATTATGTCATTGTTTTAAGCGAAGTGGTAAGAAAAGTTAACAATTGAACTGACAGGTGCAGTATTCTGTTGCTCACTGGAAAAGTATGGGTAGCTAATTCTGTTCTGCAGGGGGTTGGTGCTTTCAGGAAAAACACCTGAGGAGTGCTGGAGACAGTACATTTAAAGGTGGTCTTCTGCAATTATGTGGGTGGCAACTTCATGGAACTTGACCGAGGAAACCACTTGCTGCTCCATGGCTCTTCAAGAATCCCATAGCACTCAATTTACACATTATCAAAGTGAAAAATTGCACAGGTTTAACTTACTCAAGCAGTTAATGTTGGTATTTCATAGTGGCATTTAAATTTCTGTCATTTTTAATTACAATAACGTGCAAATTTATCTCAGATTCAATTTAAAATTTCCAGTATGCATTTGAAAAAGTCGTGTTACTGCTTAAAGGACTGTTAACTTTGTAGTAAAACATCTAGATTATGTGAGAGTACAGATGTGAAAATCTGGGAGCCCTTAGCTGAGATTCTGACTTGTAATTGTTATGTTGTTACAAATACACAAGGAACAGGCAGGAAAAGTTCTGTGCAGCAAAGGTATCAATTTCTCCATTGACATTTTAAATTCTGTATGATTTCCCTAAAAGGAACATTATAACCCTAATGCTAACCAAAATATTTGAATAAGCTTGGAATTAAAAACTGCACAAGCTGTTGCTGTTCCACCTTTCAGTTAATAAAACAATAGGGAAATGCATGAGAAGGGTCATAGGCTTCATTCTTAGTGGGGTTCTGCCTGTGCTTCCAGTGTCATCCTGTGAGTTTGGAAAATTGATTTTAAGTGAAATATTTCATGACTAAAATCAGTGTTTGTTGGAGGATCAATAAGATGATTTTGTTGGCATTTGAAATACAGAATCTTTTGTATGGTGGAACAAACTGTGGAACATCCTGGAGTTAGAAGTCTGCTGTATAGTTCCATGAAATAACGACCTTGTTAGCCTAAACTCATGTTTGAAATGCTTAGTCTATCCCAACTGGATAACTTGCTCTTTGTAGATCCTGCTGTAGTTGAGTTATGAGTCCTCTTGGAAAGAAGAAACACAACAAAACTTGCTGGCATAGCAATTTAGTACAGCTTTCAGAAGAGAGAAATGAGGTGGCTTGAGAGAAATTCAACAGTGGCAAAAGGTTCCAGAAAATGTTGAGTTCCATGTGAATCTGTTAAGAAAAAAGAAAAAGAATAGAAGAAAATTGAAAGGTCAATACTTGACCAAGCAGAATTTCTAATTTTTTTTTTTTTCTTGCAGCACAGCACTAAATTTGTAATGAAATGGAGTCTGGGTCAAGCTCCTTTCGAGTGGAATTTCCAGATTTTTCCAGCACCATTTTGCAGAAGTTAAACCAACAGCGCCAGCAAGGACAATTATGTGATGTGTCCATTGTGGTTCAGGGCCATCTCTTCAGAGCCCATAAAGCTGTTCTTGCAGCTAGTTCACCTTACTTCTGTGATCAGGTTCTCCTGAAAAACAGCAGGCGAATAGTTCTGCCTGATGTGATGAATCCCAGAGTATTTGAAAACATTCTTCTGTCTACCTATACAGGCCGGCTGGTAATGCCTGCACCAGAAATTGTTAGTTATCTGACAGCAGCAAGTTTCCTTCAGATGTGGCATGTAGTGGATAAGTGCACTGAAGTGCTTGAGGGAAACCCAACAGTTCTGTGTCAGAAGATGAATCATGGCAGTGACCATCAGTCCCCAAGCAGTAGCAACTACAATGGTCTAGTTGAAACCTTTGAACTTGGCTCTGGAGGACAGACAGAATTCCACAAAGTGCAGGAACTAAGGGATGGTGAAAATGAAGAAGAAACCTCTAAAGATGAACTGCCGTGTCAGCTGACAGAACATGAGTACCTTCCCAGTAATTCTTCAACAGAACATGATAGACTTAGCACTGGAATGACCAGTCAGGATGGGGAAGAGGGAACTAGTGATAGTGCAGAGTACCAGTATAGCAGACCAATGTATAGCAAACCCAGCATCATGTCTCACAAGCGGTGGATCCATGTGAAACCAGAAAGGTTTGAACAAGACTGTGAAGGCGCTGATAATCCTTACGATGAGCACCAGGTTTCTGAATCCATGAATGCCATCCAGGCAGATCACTCAATCCAGCCTTCAGGCGTTGAAGATTTCCACATAAGTGACAAAAAGATAGAACCAGAATTTGATGAACAGGCCGATGAAAATAATTATGATGAACAAGTTGATTTCTATGGCTCGTCTATGGAAGAATTTTCTGGTGAAAGGGCAGATGGAAATTTAAGTGCTCACAGACAGGATCTTATGATAGCAGCAGGCTATGGTGAAAGCATTGATATGGCTGCTGGGATTAAAGAAGAAACGTCTCTCACTGGATTCTCCCATGCTGATAAGCTCTATCCTTGTCAGTGTGGAAAAAGCTTTACACACAAAAGTCAGAGAGATCGGCATATGAGTATGCACCTTGGTCTTCGACCTTATGGCTGTGGTGTCTGTGGTAAGAAATTCAAAATGAAACACCATCTTGTAGGCCATATGAAAATTCATACAGGCATAAAACCGTACGAGTGTAACATCTGTGGGAAAAGATTTATGTGGCGGGACAGTTTTCATCGGCATGTGACCTCTTGTACCAAGTCCTATCAGGCTGTTAAAGCTGAGCAGAGTACTACTGAGATGAACTAAGACATTAGTGCTTACATTTGTTTAGTAGAGTAAGAAAAATAAACTAATTATGCAAATAATGTCTGGTACTTGCTATTGTACGTTCTCAAAAAAAAGTTTTAATGAGTATGCTGGTATAAACAGATCAAATGTATTTTGCTTCCTGCAATATTACTTCAGGTGTTCGGCGTGTGAAGTGCTTGTGGTTAATCTGAAAGGTGCCTGCAAAATGAGATTGATTGTAATCACAGCAGTATTTAGAAACCGTCTTGTATTTCTAAGTCATTTAAATTCACAGTAAAACTCAGCTCTAAATTGGCAAAAATCCTGAAAATAATTAGATGAACCAGGAATTCAGGTAGCACTCCATACTGGAGAAGAAAACTAAAATGACCAAACTGGGTTATTCAATTCACATCTAAATGAAGAAAAAAAAAGAGCATTGCACCTCAAGGTGAAGACTGCCAAAGTACTTAACATGTATCATTAGGTAGTGTGCATCGTTCAGTAGCCTTTGTTGTATTGCTTAATGAAAGGCAGTGGTTTGGCTTTCCTTTGTCCATCTTCTGTTTTTTTAATTTATTTTCAGTAAAACAAGTGTCTAATTTTGTGCTGATTTCTATTTAGCCTGTAATGCACTCACAGTTTATCACTATATAAACTTCAGTATATATTAAGTATACTTTGTCCTTGCTCTTCTAGGGTCTAATGTTTTATGATTCTTGACTTCATTAGATTTTAACTACTACATTGTGAGAGCTTCTAGAAGTGTGTGTAAGAAGTATGTCTTATTAAAAAAAAAAAGACACCAACAAAAAGTAAGATGTAACATTTGGAACTTAGTCAAAATAATCAAATATTTAAAGTGTCAATTTCTGTTCACATTCTTGTGGCTTACTACAGTAGCAAGTACCAAACTCTAGATTCATGAACTGACTTGTTATTGGTACAAAAACTTCTTTGAGAACTTCTATCTAGTTTTAGAAACCTACTTTAGGAAAATTACATAGTCATTAATAGGTATTTATTCTTTTAATTCTTTACTATTTGAATAGTAAGAACTATAATACAGATTCTTGGTACTGAACTACTGTGACTGGTGATTACAAGCAGAGTTGTTTACTTCCTTAAATGAAGTTGCTTGTGGAAAAAAGTAGGAAGTATGTGATTTGGATTTTCTAATGGTACTGCAGAACATGGTACCATGCTTATGTCTGAAGTTGGGATTTTTGCTGGGAAAGTGACACTTGTTCTTTGTTAGGATGGGGATCTATGTGTGGGGCTCTCATTCATGGAGACAGATAGAGTGTTTAGTTCTAAGGGATGCTGCCAGCTCTGCAGATTGAGTAAAGGCATCAGTTATAAAGGTGAAAGCAGAATTTTGGGCTTGAAAGCTTAATGCAGTCCAATGGGAAAGCAATTGCTTCTTAGTAAGCAAAAGCTTCTTAGTACTTACTGAAATATGAAAAGGAAAGAGCCTTTAGAACATACATAGAATATAATAGAAAGAGGTGATATCCAGGTACAGTGCTGTTCACATGGGGAAAAAGTTAACCAGCATTAAAGACCTAAGCCTGTCTGGCCCTAATTTCTGTATTAGGCATTGCTGTGTGCAGAGTAATGTACTGAAACAGATGATCCTGTATGGTGAAGCAAAACCACACAAAGATTATTACACTTCAGATTCTTTTTTGAACTCCCAGTTACAAATTGTCTTAAAATACAATGGAACTGTGTCCTGAAAATGAATGTTTGTTGCAAGCTGAGGGTTTTCTACTCAGTGAGCTGCAATTACTGTAATTTCTTTACTGGCATTCTACTTACAAACCCTTTTTTTTTTTTTTTTAAGAGGCTCTTAATTATTAATCTTCTAATACTTCAAATATTTTTTCATATGGAATTTTGTTAAAACAGATGTTCCCAAGTCCAATGAACCCATTGCTGGCAATGGGCACAAATGATCAGCACCACGGAGTTCCTGTTTTTAGCACTTAATTGAACTCTACAAATACCATGGTGGCCATGGTTAACACTTGGTGATCAAGGTACTGAAACAGGGATTTTGCTCACTAACACTGTAACCTGCTTAATGTATAGAAGCACTTTGTATTTAAACAAAACAAAACAAAAAAACCAAAAAAACACAAAAACCAAAACAAAAAAAACCACGACAATAAAAAACAAACCATAAAACTTTATAAGTATGTTTTTTAAACTTAGAAATTATATTCCCTCTATGGTTTGTTTACACACTGCTAACACTGTCCTTTTTAATACTAAAAAATACTATAATGCTTGCCTGTTTACATGAGAGTAGAGGAAAGGGTTCTTGCACTCGGTGGCCCTATTTTTCCATTCTCCAAGGCCTTACCACATCCATGGTGTCATTTCTGCAAGTACCATCATCCCATTTGAAGGAAGGCATTAGAATCATAGGGCGGCTTGGCTTGGAGGGAGACTTGGAAGGTCATCTACTTCCAACACCCCTGCCATAGGCATGGACACCTTCAACTAGGCCAGGTTGCTCAGAGCCCCATCCAGCCTGGCCTTGAACATGTCCAGAGTGTTTCCCATACTCATTTCAAGAATGATCTTGTATATTACATTAATTCTCAGCCCCTTTCCAATTGTCATTTTAGTTTTGCATAAAAAGGATGATGGTGCCTCTTCCCATTTAACCATAAGAAAGGCTGGACAGAAACATCAGTCTGAAAACTGTGGTCAAAAAAAAAATGCATGTCAAACTCAGACTATCCTACAGAGCTGCCAGAAAAACTGTTTCTTTTACCAGCTTGGAATGACTTTTATATGGGATATTTCAAGGTTTAACATTATTTCTATTTGCAGTTAGATTACTTTCAAATAAAGCTTTAAAATCAAATGTACTGCGAGAGACACTTTAAAGATTTTATAACAGGTTCAGTAGATCATATTATAGAACCATGTCCTTTTTTTAAAAAATTACTTAGCTTGAATAGTAACTTTTAAGTATTTGCCTCTTGCTGTTTTACCCCATATTATGGCGTTGTCTTTGAAGTCCATTTGAACAAATGTTACTCCACTGATTTTGTAACACTTGGCTTTCTGCTGTTAATTTACATGAAACCAATTGATTGCAGGAAAATACTGATCTGATTGTCATGAGATCAAGTTGAGAGGATTGATGATTTAAGGGCAGCTTGAGATACATGTCTAAAATCCTTTTGCATGTCACAGGTGAAACCGTTGTCTTGTGGTGTTTTTTGTGAACTCAGTTTATTGCTCTTTGTCAAACTTCTAATCACCATTTCAGGTACTGGGGGAGAAAGATGAAAAATTACTTAAACCATCTTCCTCATGCTCAACTTAAGTCTAACACCTCTTCTCCCTGCCTTTGTAGTCTCCCCTTGCTTTCACCTTTAGTAAGGTGACAGGCCACACAGGAGGTCATATGCACACTTCTTTGTCTGACGCTTTTCATTTCTTAGTGGCTGTCCTCTGGTGCTCTGGGCTGTCAGTCCCTTCAGGGATGTGTCTGTTCCAGCTTGGTTCTTCTGTGGAACTCAGTTATTTCAGAGGTGTACCTGCTCTGGCAGGGCTTAGCTGTAGGCCAGAGTCCTCTTAGAAGTGAATCTCCTCAGGCAGGGAGTGTGTCCTTCTGTGTGTCTGTACGTGTTCTCAGTGACTTCTTCACGTGTTCTCCCAAGAGCAGCTCTTCAGTTTCTCCCCACATACCCAGGAGTATCTTCTCCATGTGTCTGCCTGCACCTCTTGCTAGAGCTGCCACTCTTCCCTAAGTTGAAGCAGAAGCATTATGTGCACCTCCAGCTGAGGTTTTGGCTTGCAGTGGATTGTTCCCATGCATTCTGTGTGCAGGCTGAACTTCTTTTGCTAGCACAGGGCAGCTGGCAGCCTCTAGCCAGCGTCACCCCTGCAGTTCTGGTGGCCAGTGCAGCTGAACCTAGCGAGCCAAGATGCACAGACACAGCTTCTGCCAAGCTTCTGATCTTTGCTTATGGAGTGGTCTTGTTCAAGGTACGAAAAGTTATTTCTTATTTGTGGGGAGGAGGGAAGCAATCCATATATATATATGTATATATATAATACAAATGCATATGTATATGATGAACTTCATTAATCTTCCCGTATGCTTCATTACCTTTGATGATGTGGCTATTGGCTGTAGTAAAGTGAGTGTCTTCTGAAAACCAGCAATATTGTACACCCAGGTGGCTTTCTGACTTTCCTGCTGCTTTGAAGCCATTCGTTGTCCTAGCAGTGGTAAGAAGACTTAATGATACTACAGCTAAGTTTATTTTCATTCCATTTTGTAACTATGTTGTTAATTACCATGGAATCCGTATAACTGCCATTCTGAAAAATTCAACTGTTAGCAGGGTTAAAATCTGCTTAGGTGTATATCAGGCCCTTTTGAGGGAGAAGGCTCCTATGTCACACACCAGTGTTGGTTTGCAGGGTGCTTTTTTGTTGATTTTTTAAAATTGCCTTGTTAGTTTTATGGGTGAACAGATAGACCCTAGAAGGTATTGTAAGTACAGTTTTTGGTCACAGCTTTTTTCATCTGAGGTGTGTCTGAGGTTGAGAAACCACCCTGTATCATAAGCAAGGCACATGATCAAAGGCTGATGTATTGAGTGTTCCAGTATTATTGATCCTGAAAGAATGGAGGCACATCAGGGTTTGTAATCTCAATACTTTTGCCTGGGTGCCAGCAAGGTGACCTGTCTCTGAATTATGAGAGCCTACAGCAGTACATTGAGAGTTTTGCTGTAACAGAATTAGGACCTTTCTCAAAGCAACAAAGGAAAGTTGTTTTTTTGTCTATTAAATACTTCATTGATAGCTTGGCTTCTTTAGCTATTAGCTGTAAACTGTCAGTGGCCTAGAGGAAGATGCTGGAAAAGAAAATGGTATATTTTTAATGTGATTAAATTGCAAGTTGATTTTTGCTTGAAGAGTGTGTCTGTCAATTGCTGCTCCTTTTTTTTTATTCATGGGATTCCATATTTCTTTCAGAAATGTAACTTTATGCAAGTCGAGTGAATCTTCCTTAATGAGCTATAAGTTTTTAATCTAAACAAGTCATTTATAATAGTAAATTTGCATATCTTGATATTTTGTGAGATGTTATGCCTGTATTGCAGAGGTTGGATAGTTTTGTCTATAAATATTGCTGTCCTAATTGTACAGCATGGTTTTAATTTAATGTTACTGTTCAATATTTTCTTCTTATAGAAGAGTCCCATGCCCCTTTTTTTCTATAACGTTTTAATAAATGTTATCTGTCAACTTTGTAAATGTTTTCTTAAGCTTGAATGAAAGGAATGCACGTCTAGTACTAGTATTTAATATTTCACTTTGCCAAAATAAGTGCTCAAACAAAAGTACAAATCCAAAAGTTGTTGATATATAACTTTATTAAATATATAAAAAGTGTATCTAGTAATGTGTCTTCTTGAAATAATGATAATGCCAGCCTAGTCTAAGAAAACATTAAACTAAAGCCTGATTTTTATGACACAGCAAGTTTGATGACTTTGTGGAATTGGACCCATTTCTTTGCTGCTTTAGGTAATTGGCTTCTATGCTAATTCAAATTTGTCAAACAGGTTTTGTTGTAACTGTTTTTTGCAAAATGGTGATCTCTGAAGTTACAACAGAGAATGTATATGCTGATAGGAAAATTCCAGAACACTTACTTCATAGCAGCAGCAACTGCATGTCCCAAAGGCTTCTTGGTACATTTGAAGTAGGTACAGGTAACATAGATATTTTTTTTCTTGTCTAAGTATACAAGAAAATTCCTGCTGTGAAATATATTAAAGATTAAGTTTCCCTTACCTTCCTGTGAGTATTCCTTCTCTCCCTGACTAAATTTAGGTACTCATACTGAACTTAATTTTGTCCAGCCTCTATCTGCTCAGTCCTTGTGGAACTGTCCCAGCTGCTGCTTACTACCTAAGCAAAAAATGAGTTCAGTCTCATGAAAGCATGTTCAGTCAATGCCTGGAGAAGTCAATATTTGTGTAACACGCTCAGTCTTCAACAAATTCAAGTGGAATATGGTACAAAAAAATTAATTTTCTATTTTGGTTACATTTACTGAACACGGAAGAATAAGCCCAAAGTTTTCTGCCTGTTCAGAATTAGTTTTTAGAGTGTTTTTTATCTGAGTGAACAAATACAGTTTGTGTCTGTGTTCTTTAACTCTGTTATTTGTACCCTGGCCAGGATGCTTCCCAGGCCGCTGCTTTATCTGATCAGGATTCAATACCTAAAGTATGAAGACTCTGTTCTGTGTGTTAAAGGGAAAGCCATACCTCCAGAAGACAGGACGTGGTGTCCAGTTAGACCGGGTGGATATCCCAGCAGGACCTACTGGCACCAGTCTGACTGTTACCAAGTAGTACATGAACTGTCTGGTTCATAAACCGAATCGTTGCACTACCTGACCTGCAAGCATATGCACGATTAACTCAAAAATAAAAAAGCGCGTGCTTGCTGAAGTGGTTTCTGTCAGTGACAAGGCCAGTGTAACACAGGTGAACTTTTTGATTTTTTGCTCAGTAAGGGTGGCAGTTCACAGCTGGAGTGGGGGATGTCCTCCCCCAGAAGCTCCCTCGCTGCATCTGCGACTGCCCACCGGGCTCTGGCTCTGAGGGCGCCTTCTCTTCTGGAGCTGCACGCCGCGGGCGATCCCGAGGAGCTCTGCTGCCTACGCACCGGCCTGAGCCAGCGCTCCTCAGCTCCGGCCCGGCCCGGCCCGGCGGGCAGCGGCAGCGGGGCGGGCTCCGAGCGGCCCGGGGCACCGCCCGCCGCCGGGGCGGCGCCAGGAAGCGGAACGGCCGCCAGCGGAATCAGTTCCGGGTGCGAGGGGCTGTGGGAGCGGGCGGGAAGCGGCGGTGGGAGCGGGCCGGGCCGGCCGGGATCCGCCATGTGAGAGCCCCAGACAGCCCCAGGTGAGCGGCGNGTGTCCCGGTCCGGTTCGGCCGCTCGCAGCCCGGCGGGCCGTGCCGTGCCCTCGTCCGGCTGTCCGCAGCCCGGCGGGCCGTGTCCCGGTCCGGTTCGGCTGCTCGCAGCCCGGCGGGCCGGGCCGTGCCCCGGTTCGGCCGCCCGTAACCCGAGCCGGGCTCTGGTCCGGCTCTGGCGTGCGGGGACGGAGGGCGGACGCGCCTGTGCCGGGGTCTGCTGTTAACCCGAGCCGGGCGTAGAATCCTCGGCACGGCGGACCGGGGCGGACCGAGCCTGGGCCCGTTCGGGGAGGTGTTTGTTGCCGGGAGTGGGGACCTTTCGGCTGCTGCTGTTCTGTCAGAGAGGGTGGAAGTTCTGGTGAAACCCCGATCTCTGTAATGCAAAGGTCTTTCCGAATCCCGGCAAGTGTGCACAGCATGCAGAATTGGAATTGGATTAGAGTAAATCGAAGTCGGGGGTTAATTTGGAACAAGCCAGAACAGTCTCAGAAACATTAATGTGGGTGAGCCAGGTTTTCAAGGGAAAGCAAAGTGACACAGGATTAGCTGTACTGCAGTTGTTCCATGTTGCAGAATATTCAACATCTGGATCAGAATGTGCCTGTGCTTCATTGCCTGTCCAGGGACAGCTCCAAACAATTTCGTCTGTCCCAAGCAGTGTGCTGGGAAAACACCACGAAAATGTGCTCTTCTTCACACCTTTTATAAATCTACTGCAAAAAATGTTGCTGATATCTGGAGAACATAGTCACTTCATTGCTTAAAAGAGACACTGGAGCCAAAAAGTTAACAATTTGATGAAGAATGGCTACTGTTAGAAAAAAAAAACAAACCAACAAAAACAAGAAAGAAAGTGGTCAGATTGAAATGCACAATAGTGATGAAGTATTACCTTGGTAGTAAATAAAATTGTATCAGAAGGTTCAAGAGCTCTCTTCCCACTTGTGAAAGTTCTGGCTATATATATATCCTCAGGCTCAAAATACAGGCTGGAGTTTATTTTATAATGATAGTGACATCTCAGAGTTGTCAGAAAACGTGGCTATTATAGCATTACATAATGGGGATATTGTGAAATTTGTGCACAGAATAAAAGGTTTTGATCATTACTTGTAAGATGTTGCTGGTTTGAATTGTATGTATCACCAAGACGCCCCTTTGTTTTATTTATCTGGCACAATACATTTGTTGATACTGGAATCATAGACAGAGAGCATAGTTTGATTCAGAAGGCACCTTTTGATCTTGGCTTGTCTCCAGTTTGCCTCCTGGTAACTTTTTTTTGCATTCAGAAGTAGATATGTACCTGTAACTACTGTTTTGGTAATTTGATTTCTAGAGTCAAGATTAAGAGATTATTTCTGTTGAGTTTTCTAATTCTTATGTGAAACTATTTTTATGCATTGATAGGAGTTTAATTTTTGCCTTTTCAATCACTTTCACACAGGCAAGCAGTTGTGAGGAAGGCAGTTAAGAGAGTAAATGACAAAGGTGTCACTTGGACCTCAGTTTCATATCTGCTTTCTTTGGATATTTGCTCAAATAAGAGGATTCTTTTTTTTTCTATAAAATTCTAAATATGCAATTCCAACACTATATCTGCTGCACCGTGCTCACCACTGAGAGTGAGTTTGCAGTGTTGCTGGTATTGGTGTGTGTGTATGTATGCATGTCCATGCATGTGCATCTAAATAAATTGATTTGATTTTGATGCTGAAATTATCCATTCCTTTGGAGGAAGTGATTAATGCAAAAACAAGTTCTTTGTATTTGCGTAGTGCTGCTTGTATTATCAGAAGTTTTTTGTACTTCAAAATTATCTTAGTTGTTGGGATATTATGTGGGTTTCTTACCCTCCTTTAGTTTTGGGGTTTTTTTAATGGCTGCAAAATTAAACTCTCTTTTTCATCAGTGGGGTAGCCTACCCTGCTTTGGGGATGGAGTTTCAGTACAGCAGTGGTACTGTGTGGCATGTTATATAAGGCCATCTAAGAGCACTATATGCTGACTTTTAAAGGGTAATTAATATTTCACTGCTATGAGAGGTGTAAACTGGTAAAATGTTCTATGATCAGTCGCTTCCCTGTTTCAAAGATTATTTCATTAGTGTCTTAGAGACCCCCCCTGCCTGTGACATACTTGAGGGCAGTTTTTCTTTGATACAGTTAGTGTTAATTAGTGTGACTGTTGTAAATCTGAAGACTGATGCAAATGCAGTCTGAAAGGAGTAAGAGTGATGGAGACTTTTGCCCAAAAACTTCCATGATCACAGGTTAAAATTCTCTTGAATGAAGGTACATATTTGCAATGATGTCCTGAGTTCTCAAACAGATGGTGCAGATACTAGCTCCTACAAAATGCAAGGGAGGAGTGCACTGATTTATACAAATCCCTGCTGATTTTCTTGCCCTTTCTCTGTATTCTGAGCAGTGATGCATGGAGGGAGTATCACAGAATCATTAAAGTTGAAAAGACCTTTAAGATCATCGAGTCCGATCTTTAACTGATCATCACATTGTCAGCCAGACCAGAGCACTGAGTTCCTCATCCAGTTGTTCCTTTAACATTTCCAGGGATGGCGACTCTTCCACCTCCCTGGGCAGCCTGTTCCAATGCTTAACAACCCTTTCAGTGAAGAAATCCTTCCTGATTTCCAGCCTAAACCTCCCTTGCTGCAGGTTGAGGCCGTTTCCTCTTGTCCTGTCACTTCTTGCCTGCTAGAGGCATTTTTGGTGTCATGGTGTACTTTGTTTTGTTTTTGTCTTAATTTTGGTTATGACCCACCTAGCTTTTCTATGAATTTCTGTTCTCAGACATGCTACAACAGTTATGGTTTGTAATGTGGTTTTTTTTCCAAGGATTCCTCGTTGCTGAGCTAATTTAAGACAGTGCAAGGGATCTTTTCTCACACCTTAGCGTGAGTTAAAATGAGTGTAATTTGTGTCATTCACCTGGCTGTGGGAATGCTGAATCATACTTCAGTGAGTGAAGGAAATTGAACAGGTGCAGACTTAGAAGCAGAAACTAATACTATGTTGGCAGACACACAGCTTCGTGTTGTAGTTATATGATGCTTCTCCGCTGCTACTGTATGATGTCAGTAAAATTAAATACTTTATGTGGTTTGTAAACATCTATTCTTGTTTTTAAACTAAATAAGAGTTTTCATAGAGCATAATTTTTAAAGGAAATTTCTTTTGAAATCTAATAAGAAATGTTAACAGGTTACTTCAATGAACACCTTTATTTGAAGACATAGGGCAGCGATCCACTACTACTAAAGCCATTTTGTGGGCTACATTTGCTGTATAAAACCCTGATGAATAAATGTAGTGCAGATGCAAAGAGAATTTATATGATTCTTTTGAGTGTGACTGCATCATCTCCTACAGAAATAGGCATGAGGCTCAACACGGAGCCCTTCTAGGACTTAGTGAACCTGGTGTCCAGTTTTGGCCTGTGCCTTCAGCCAGTTTGTTGGATACATAATAGCTGTGAAAACCTTAAACACTTCGACCTACTTTTGAGGAAAGGTTAAGAGAAGACCTAATCATAGACAAGTGCCCAGACTCAAATTTTACAGGACTTTGCCCTAAGTTTACACTAACTCCCAGGTAGGGATGAAAGCGAAAGCAACATGAAATGCGTTACTTTTTAACAATGAGTGTACTTGACACTGCTGTGAGTTTACAGAATCACAGAATATTCTAGTTGGAAGGGACCCAGAAAGGATCACTGATTCCAGCTGAAGTGTTGTAATTTTCACTACCCCCCAAATGCTTGAGTCTATATATTGCAAATAAAACTGTCATAATTCTGAGCTGTTGTTCTATGTGACTGTACTGAGCCTAAATAACACAGGTTCCCTCTGCATATGCTGAGATACCATGGAAGGTACCCAATGGGACTTCTGACTGAGCATGATTTCTTTTTTTTCTTCACCTGTTAGGTTAAAATTCAAATACCAGATTATTCAAGCTGGGAAGTCACTGCTGTGTCGGATGAACTTCAAAGTTCACATCGTGGTTTTTTTTTTTAAATTTAAATCACAAAATAATTTTTTTTTTAAAAAAGCTGAAACTTCATGGGTGGCTCAAACACTTTTCTTTCAAACGCACACACACATACATGCCTGTGACTTTTCCTTAGGAGATTTTTCAAACTTCACAAAGTACCTTCCAACAGTCATTCTTGGGAAATTTAACAATGCAGTTCCCTGCAAGTAGTACTGTAATACCTAATACCTGGCTTGAACACCTACTCAGGGTTCTGGAGTGTTTACCTTGCCTAATGACTATAGAATTTATATTCTTTTGGGAGGGTGGATTGTTCTGCACTTCTTGCCAGGGAATGAAATTGCAAAGTTTCTTTGAGGACAGACTGTCCCAGGGAGACTGTGATGTATTCTGAGCAATTGCATTGTGAATGTTGCAGAGGAATAATTTGAATTACCAAAATGCAAGAAATGTGTAGATTAAGACTCTACTTTTTTATTATATTATTTATGCTAAATGTTTGGTTGTAATGCATCTTTAACAGATCAATGTGGTGATTTAACTTAAACATTTGCTTTTGAAATGGAAAACTCCGTGTTCATTCTCTGTTTTAAATCTTCTAATTTTTCTTTCAGATTACTCTTTCCATCTGTAGAAATGGACAGCAGCAGTTTCATTCAGTTTGATGTGCCGGAGTACAGCAACACAGTTCTGAGCCAGTTAAACGAACTCCGCTTGCAAGGGAAGCTCTGTGACATAATTGTGCACATCCAGGGCCAGCCGTTCCGTGCCCATAAAGCTGTCCTAGCTGCCAGTTCTCCGTATTTCCGTGACCATTCAGCATTAAGCACCATGAGTGGCCTATCCATATCAGTTATTAAAAACCCCAATGTTTTTGAACAGTTGCTTTCTTTTTGTTACACTGGAAGGATGTCCCTGCAGCTGAAGGACGTTGTCAGCTTTCTGACTGCAGCTAGCTTCCTACAGATGCAGTGCGTCATTGACAAGTGCACGCAGATACTGGAGAGCATCCATTCAAAGATCAGTGTCGGTGATGTTGATTCTGTCACTGTTGGTGCCGAAGAAAATTCAGAGAATCGCAATGGCGTTAAAGACAGCAGCTACTTTGCCAACCCTATTGAGATATCTCCTCCCTATTGCTCTCAGGTGCGACAGTCAGCAGCAGGCAGCGATCTTCGGATGGAAACAACTCCGGGCAAAACTCTTCGGAGTCGTCTGCAGGAGGAAGGGCATTCAGACCGAGGGAGCAGCGGAAGTATCTCTGAATATGAGATTCAGATTGAAGGTGATCATGAGCAAGGAGACCTGATAGTGAGGGAAAGTCAGATTGCAGAGGTGAAGGTTAAGATGGAAAAGTCTGACAGGCCAAGCTGCTCTGATAGCTCTTCCCTTGGTGATGATGGATACCACACTGAAATGGTGGATGGAGAGCAGGTGGTGGCAGTAAATGTTGGTTCCTATGGGTCTGTCTTACAACATGTTTATTCATTTACCCATGCCTCATCACAGGCTACAGGTGTGTCAGAAACCTTTGGAAGCCTGAGCAATACAAGTCCTTCAAGGTCAATGCTGAGCTGTTTCAGAGGGGGTCGTGCACGCCAAAAACGAGTACCTACGGGCCACTTGCATAGTGATGTCCAGGGCTTGGGGCAAGGGGCTGACAGTGAATCCATGGTGAGTAACCCAGGATATGAAAACAGTCCACGGGAAAGAAACACAAGAGGTCATTGGTATCCATACAATGAGAGGCTCATTTGTATTTACTGTGGCAAATCTTTCAACCAGAAAGGGAGCCTTGATCGACATATGCGATTGCACATGGGAATAACTCCTTTTGTGTGCAAGTTTTGTGGAAAGAAATACACCCGTAAGGACCAACTTGAGTATCATATTCGTGGTCACACAGATGACAAACCCTTTCGCTGTGAGATCTGTGGAAAATGTTTTCCTTTCCAGGGTACACTAAACCAGCACTTGCGAAAAAACCACCCGGGGGTTACAGAAGTGAGGAGCAGGGTTGAGTCTCCAGACAGAACAGAAGCGTTCGTGGAACAGAAAGTAGATAATGATGCTTCAGCTTCTGAAGCCATGGATTCTAGTATGGAAATTCATGCAATGTCTAACACATCTGATTAAAATCTTACATCTAAGTGAAACACAGACAAGCACATTACTAATGTATTTTTTAAGTATTTTATTCTTTTAGTAATCTTCAGTACAAGTGTAACAGCCTTTTAATTTTCCTGACCTTCTGGAAATCAGTTAGAAATGGTTTCTGGAGAAGATTTCAGAAGTATTTTTTGTTTTTGAAGGAGGCTGAATTGTTTGGAGTTTGTTTTTTTATATTTGAAGATGCTCAGAATATAAAGACAGTGTACATGGGAAAGGCTAGGAAGAGTCTGTTGGAGTGTCACTGCTGATTGATCTGGTGAGACACAAATGCCAGTGGAGAAGGATATTAGAATAAGATTGGCAGCTCTGCTGAATGCTCAAAGAAGCTGTAATTTCCTTTATTTCTTAAATCCTGTTGCTGGTAATGTGTTACACAGCAGTGGGGAGAGAGAATATTACAGCTTTGATTCCTCTTCTGTCACAATGAAATCTGTTCGCTCTTACTTACTGGTTTTGGTAGTGAGTCTGTTTATATATATAAATTTGCTTTATATATATAAAATGCTTTCACTTTCCCTGTTCTGGTTGAGGTGAATGTAGAAGTATGTCAAGGCTAATACCATATGCCACTCTATCAATTGTTAGGACCCCTGTCTGCTTAGAGTTTAGAACTTCGGACTTTGGGAGGATGGTTTTGGTTTTAAATGAATGTTGTTTGGTTTTCATTTTTATTAAACTATTTGTGTGCAAAAGTGAGCAAAGTGAATTACCTTGTTTTAATAGCTTTGCTTTATGACATATGTAAACCAAATGCCATAAATCTACTAAACTATGGTTAAATTGTTGAAAGGTTTTGTTAGTTGTCTAGAATGCAAGCTGGACAACCTGTGGTGCTGACCTTTTTATATATATAGAGATAGATATATCTATATATATATATATA
>VXBI01008953.1:0-16751 GCA_013397375.1 Toxostoma redivivum
TACTAAGTTCCAGGGAAACGCCTACAGCGCTAACAGGTTGTTGTCTCCATCCTGAAAGCCGCTGGGCCACTAAAAATGTAACCAACAGAGATTTTATAGGTAGTTGACCACCCAAAGGCTTGTTGAATCTCAAAAATGAGACTCACAGCCAGTCCTAGAGAATCCAATTAGGCGTGGATTCAAGCTAGATGGGCGTCAACTGCTGTAACCTCTGTTTCCCCCACAATCCTGCCCAGCTCGCTCTTATATTATTATAAGAGGGAAACTGAGTTGCGGCATTAGGAAATTAATAAGCAAGGAGGCTGCTCACCTGATTTTCTCTGGATGTGTTCCAAATTTGTTCATGAAGGTGACCAGGGGTGGGAGAGATAACAAAGGCACTGCAGGGTTATTTACCCTATGGGTCAAGGGGAGGAGCTGGAACTTGCCAAATAGGAAAAGGTCTTAGGATTTAGGATAGACCAGTAGGAAAGAAGCAGGGTTCAAATAACAGCATTACAACATGCTGCTTAGGCTAACCAAAAGCACCCATAAAATGGAAACCCAGTTAACACAAAAACTTTTAGCACTGAAATGCTAAAATGAAAAATGAAAAATGGAAAAATGAAAAACAAATCCAACCCTCCTTTGGTATTATGCATGTAACTAGCTCCTATTGAAATAAAGCAGATAGTCACCAGACTTTGAGTTTTTTTCAGATCTACTGGGAAATGTATGTTTGGGTGAGAATAATATGATCAATAAACACAATAAAAATTCATAATTATTACTTACCAAGATAACTGTCTCTAAAGTGATATTTTAACTTCATCATAATAATTTTTATTTATGTTATTCAACTCCCATTTTAAATGCTGCATTTACTTCCATGTCAAGGAATTACAAGAGAAGTAAGCGCAGTAGAGCATCTGTCTCAGAATCACAATTTGAGAGAATACATTCATGACACAATTTATGTCCTTTACTTTCAAATAAAAAAAAAGTTATGAAGTTAATGTGTTCCAGTTGATGTTCTCCTTACATTTTTATTAAAAGTTACTACTATAGAAGCACTGCATGAAAATTGAATATTAATGTCTCGATTTGAGAGACAGGTATTTGCTAAGGAAAGGCAAGAACCCTTTTTCCCGAGATGGAGACCACAACCCCCTCCTTTTCAATCACTATAATCTGAAATCAGACGCTTTCAGGCAGAAGATATGGGGATAGGAATAACAGTTCTTTACTAATAGATCTAACCAGGCAAACAGCAGAAAACAACAACTTTAGAAATTGACAAGAAAACAGAACAGTACAGATCAATTTTAGTCCCTTTTGGCCACAGACTCCTTTTTCCTGAGCTCAGTTCCCGGTGCTGTGGGCAGAGCCAGTCCCGCGCAGGCTGGAGAGGGCTGGGGTGATGACTGCGGCGGTGGCTCAGGGGTGAGAGGGAGGCAGGGGGCCGCTCTTTCCCTCATGGTGTCAGCTGTGCTGCTCGGCAGTAAGCAGTAGGATAAGATGGGAAGGCAGGAGGGTGAGGTCCAAACAACAGGGAGCGTGGTCTCTGACGTTGAAGCCCATGGGGGGAGGAGATGCTAGACAGGAGCCTCAGCTGTCTTTTCCCAACTCCATGTGCTAGCCCGTGAGAGATCTCTTCCAGTTGCCCACCCCTCTTCCTTTTTCCAGTTCCCTTTGTCCATTCCTCCTCCTCTCACCCTCCTCTGAGGGACAACTATTACTAAGTTGTAGCCACAAGTCCTTAGCATAACAATGAGAAAAAATTCCACAGAAAGGAAAAGAAAAAAAAATTATTCAACCCCCAACAATTAAAAATTTTAATGTCTGGAACTGAGAGCAGATGAGTGCCAAGTGCTGGAGTGCAATGTTGGCTAGTGCCAGGTCTGAGACAAAGACATGGGATTCTTGGATCCATGTCACAAAAGCCTTTTATCCTTGTGAACTCTCCTTAGAGAGTCCGGAGTTTTTAGGCAAGCATATATGGTTGGTTGTGAGTTTGGATTGCTCAGCTCTCTGACCAATTGGCATCTGCAGCTAAGGATGGAACTCATTGGGTGAAATCCCAGTTTGGGTTTCATTCTCTCCTATTATTGTTCACCTAGGGGCCTGTTTATCAAACCAGGCTGCTTGAACCGGATCTCTTATTTATGACTGAATTAATTTCCCAGCTACAAGCAACCTTGTGCTGTGACACTGAACTAATGAATATATATTTTAGGGCAAAGTTGTGTTCTATGCAATTTCCACTATTGTTTTTTCTTTTGTGGAGAAAAGACAATATTTTCAGTCATTTTTAGAAAATATTTGCAAATGTTGCTGTATTTTCTGATGGGAATCTTTATTTGTCACTGATCACTGCATTGTTGTCCTATTTAATCAAAATTTTCTGACTTAGACAATGCCTTCTACATAATGCTCTCTCTTCCTTAATTCATGTGTTTTGAGGTTTATCTCCAGCCAGCATCTGAGTACCAAAAAGTCATTCACTCACTCACTCACTCACTCACTCACTCACTCACTCACTCACCCACTCACTCAAAAAACAGCTCGCCCCAAAAAAGGGAAAAAAACCCCAACAACAAAGCCCAACAAAAAACTCCCAAAACAAAGCATCAAGCCTAAAAAACAAACAAAAACCCAATCAAATGAAAAACCTCATGGGTTGACATCAAACCAGTTTGATAACTGGGTAGATATATTTGGGATTTATTAAGCATAAGGTGTGCATATTTGAAGTGAAGCTATATGAATGGAGAGCACTGAAAACTTATGCTGAGTAAAACTTATTACAGGGATAAAACCTGTGAAATCAACAAAGAAGAGAAATCCAATGTAAATAGGTTGAGATGAGCTCTATTTTTCTCATAAATGTTGAAATAAATGTGCAGAAAAGACTGTAATTTCTTTTAGTTATCTTATTTATTCGTCAGACTGTGTATTGAAAAATAAGCTGAAACTTGCTTTTGAAGTCAGTACTGTATCTACAAAAACACCAAACTGGAACTATAATGTTCCATGACAGATCCTTTGCAGAGAAGCAAATGGAAGGTTTGTAATAGTTTTCAGGTATGGTTGGGGCTCCTCAGTATTGTAGAGAGATAGGATAGAGCTGAGTTCCAGGCTGTGAGATGTGCCTGCAGAACACCATGGCAGCACAGAAAGCCTTGTCTCTGCCTGACCATGGGGGCAAGAAATGCCAGGTGGCAGACTCCCATAGAGAGGAGCCTGCCAGAAGCTGCCAGACATCTGAACAGCGTGTGATCACTCCACAGAGGGACATTAAGAAAGCGTGTTGCTGATATGGTGTGATAAGTTGCTTAGTGGAAAACATGCTAAAAGAAAATACTGTGTCCTGAAGAAGTGTATAGAGCCAACTCGTTTGTCTGAACAAATGTCTCAGTAGCCCTGCTGGTCTGAATCCTGCCTCGGTCATTACACAGCATAGTTTTAATAACTGGGACTTTTTAAGTGTTCCACAGAGGGAAGGCTTTATTTAATGTAAAATTTACCTGTTTGAAGATGATGTTACATGGGATTTCTGTTTTACTAGATAAATCAAATGAAAAACATGATGAAACAATGAAACAAATGTGCTGAAGCACAATACAAATGTAGGTTAATCAGTCACTCCATAAATTATTCCATGCTGCATCATGGTACATTTGTGGGTATGTTGCCTTTGCCCATCTCCTATGAGCCTTCTTCCATATTAGGGTTTTATTTGTCAGTAACTGCAGGTGGTACTGCAATCTTATTTCCCTACTGCCCTCTCTCACATTTTCTGGGAGGAAAAATGTAATGAGAATATAATGCAGAACTCTGGCCTGCAACATATTAACAGGAGAAAAAGATAGGAAAGGAGGTAAAACTGGAAAATTGTTTTCTTTAGTAAATATGTATTTTAATGGAATTAGGCTAAGTAAGGCTGCTCCCCATCTTTTGTGTTTAAGGACTATTGTGCTGGCTTAGACCATTGGCCAAAATCTTGCCTTCAATAGTGTCCTACAAAGCCTGCTCTCCAAGGCTTGTTACAAGGTAATGCATCTGCCGGTGTTTCTTCCCAGGAATGAGTAGTTTTATGACATCCTGAGTCAGGTGATCACATTCATTAGTCCCCATGGACTATTTTTCCACTTATTCACCTAATCATTTTTTTTTCAGATTTGCTAGCACTTTTGGTGTTAATAACCTCCTGTGGAAATTAATTTCACAGTTTAATGTTAAGCACAATGTGAAAAAGCATCTGCCCTTCAAAAAAAGCCCAGGAAAATGTTGACTGCTCACTTCAGTGGGAGCCTGCCAGGTTGTTTTAGTGCTAAAAGGACTAATGAATAGTCTATACTTACCTTCTCTGTAACATACCTGATTTTGCAGGGACATATAATCTATTGCTCTTATCCATAATTTTTCAGATTTTGCAGTTCCTTTTACTCTGAAAAAAGTGTGTAGTGTAACTTGAGCCATTACTCTTCTCTACATTTTTGTCCTTCAGTATTTTGAAAAAGAGTTACAATGCACATAGTGTTCAAGATGTGACTGTATGATAGTGATATTTTGTAGTGTATTCTTCCCTAACATTTCCTAAATTTTTGGATTGAGCTGCCCACCATTCCTGGCAAAACTGTGCTATAATGAGTTCTCAACTGACAAACCAGAGTCCCAGGTGCTTTTCCTTTTGTTCATCACTGTGCACGTTCTCTGTCATGCTATTTCCTTGCCAGCTAGTTTCTACAAGGATTTGCAGAGATCTTAATTTTGTCTTTGGAAAATTTTGAAGCAAGAGCCACCTTAATACCTGTACTGAGTGCAGGTGCCCAGGTGCTGGCAGCAAGTGGCTTCAGAGGCACCTCTGAAGGGGGAGAGTGAGACTGCTCTGTGCAGTTTCAGCTCTGTGGACTCCCTTTTAGGGCATGTCTGAGTCCTTCAGCCAGAGTGGTCATGCCTTTGTGGAAAAATATTTAAGAAAGCAAAAGAAATAGTGGGGAAAGAGAGGAGGAGGAAAGAAAGCAGAAGTTAGAAACAATATGGGGAGCACTATGGTCAGAGAAGGAGGAGGTGCTTCCCCAAAGAGACTGCAGCTTCCAGAGAACCCACAACAGCATGAAGAAAAACAATGAAAATAAGAAGCAGCATCGAAGAAAATCCCACCCCAAACACACTGTGCCACCCTACAGGCTCATTGAAAGAAAAATATGTAGTCTGTGATGCTACCAGGGGTTGGGAGAGCAGTCTGGATTGAAAGTGAGTGTGAGAGCGTGGAGGAGCTGTTTTAGTCCATATGTGTTTTTGGTTTTGTTTTTACTTCCCTAAAAGATCTTATTCACTTTAGACAGAGGATTTTGAAATACCAGAGACAGGTGGGACAGCAGCCAGAAAACACTCTATTTTGAAAAATTACATTTGCAGCTCTATTATTACTCCTAATCTGTCAGAATACATAAGAAGCTTGTCTTTTTATCCTAAGGAAGTGTCCTGGAGTGACTTTATGATGCTGGTATCCCCATCGTCTGTTTTTTTTTTTTTTCTTGTGTCTAGAAATCTGTCCTGCAGCTTTAAGCTAAACCGAGAGAGAGAGAGAGAGAGAGAGAGAGCAAGAGAAAGAGCGTGGGGCGGGGTGGGGAGCAGGGGAATTTTTTCTCGGTTTGTATTCAAAGCACAGAGAGCACAGAGATAAGGAATGATCTCCAAGTTCTTGGTTTTTGCAGAGATGGAGACAGGGATTTTTTTTCTTTGCTTTTTTTTTTTTTTGTCGGGGTACCTTTGGTGTTTGCTGCCCCNTTTAAATTGCTCAGAGTAAGAGAAGGATTAGACTGATTTCCCACAGTTTTCCTCATTAGCTACGGCAAGAAAGGTTTTGCCAGGACTGTATCTTTTTCCTGGAACTGTTCGACTTCTCTCAGGTCCCGAACACCAGGACAATTGCCCGGGGGGGCCCAAGCTGCTCTGCTGCTTAGACACCACGTGGAGGGACTGAGAGAGACTGAACAGACTGAGACACACCCACAGAGGGCTCTGAATTTGCCATCTCTTCAGGGCAATGAGAGGTTTCATTGTTTAATATTCTTTTTTTTTCATGCCTGTGAATGCTTTGATTGCTAAACTGTTTTTTTCTGCTTTTCTCCAAGGGGATTTTTCTCCCAGACCTGTTGGGGGAGGAGCTGCTGGAATTAGTTTTTTAGAAGAGAGCCCTTCGGAAAATCTACTCCTAAATTTTGTCCCAAACAGCACAAAAAGGTAAGTTTTTCTTAACTGTCTTTAGTGATGGATATGCTAACATTTGCTTTAATATGGGAATAGTTACCTTTCTTTTGCTCTATTGCAACGATTTCTCTTCTTTTTGTTATCACTTCAAACTACTTCCCTAGTATGTAAATCAGAGTCAAAAATTTGCTACAGCACTACTAAATCCCTTTTTACGGTTGGTGAATATAGTTTGGTTTCTGTTTTGATGCTGAGGCTTCATGAAACTAGAAATTATGCTAATAACTTTGCACTTCCATGTTTTAATTTCTTTCTTAGTTTTGACTCTTCTTTTTAGGATAATGTGTTAGATTCTTTCCTCAGAAAAAATGGTTCCAAGGCGAGAACTTGGGAGGTAGCTCTCTAAAGTATTCAAATACAGAAGAGATTTTAAATATCTTATCTATCGCGGCGGCGGAGTGGCGGCGTGGAACCGGCAGGCGCAGGGGGGGCTGTGCGCCGCTGCCGCGATCTTCCGGAGAAGCGTTTGAAAGACATCCTGGTAGAACCAGGCATGTCTCCGCTCTCGGGAGGAGAGATTTTGGTTCCTGTGTGCGAGCCCCGCTTTTACCGACAGTGGAAAAATGGACGGGAGCCACGTGTTGTAATTCGAGGCGAAGGGTCCAGGGATGATATGACTCCCTGAGCACAGGGGCAGCAGGGTTAATATAGGCTAGTCAGAGGGGCAGGGTACAGCAACAGCAAATGGTCTGAGGGTTCAAGGGTGGTACAGGGAGGGAAGGGCCAATGGGGTTCAACGAATTAGCATGCCGCGAGCAGAACCATACTTCATGGGACAAGGAAGGGATGCCTA
Source organism: Toxostoma redivivum (assembly GCA_013397375.1). Taxonomy (NCBI): domain Eukaryota; kingdom Metazoa; phylum Chordata; class Aves; order Passeriformes; family Mimidae; genus Toxostoma; species Toxostoma redivivum. Next base: position 7,052 of record VXBI01008953.1, read on the forward strand.
AAAGGCTTTGCCTCCAGGGGAAAGAGATAAGCTCTTTTGTTGTGGGGTGTTCTGCATCCATACTTATCCCTTCTTTCTGATGCCAGAATGTTTTCTCTGTTTAGCAATCCCTTCTCTAATGCAGCATGATGTCAGTGTGGAGAAACACTAAGTTAGACCATGTAGCCTGGAATATCCAAGAATGCAAAAATGTCTGCCAGCACACATTGCAGGTCACAGCCCATCCTGGGTTATGTGGTTCTTTCTTTCACTGTAAAGCTGGGGGATCATGTTCGGCATTCCTGATTTCCACATTTTTTAGCTTTCAAGAAAAGAAATGCAGTCCTGAATTCTTTGAAGGACAGAAATGAAAAATCCTACCCTTCCTCCACAGAAGTGATTAAAAAACTGATAAACAGATAACTGCTTATCTAGCAGATAACTGTTAGAGTTGACAGATGACACATTACACAATTTTATTTTAGGTAAGTGTCCTGGTTTACAATTCAAAATGTATTCTATCACCATCTGTTGAAACAAGAGAAGGGCTGATCCTTATCTCTATGGGAGATATCTTCTGTTAATGGGCCATTAAGCCCTACTGCCGGACTGATAGATTATCTCTATGGGAAATATCTTCTGTTAATGGACCATTAAGCCCCACTGCTTGACTGATAAAATTACATCATCCCATTGGGAGATGATCCAGCCATGGGAAGGANTAAGCCTAAAATAAAATTATCCTATAAATAAAATGGCCTGAACTCAAATTATTGACTCAGAGTGTTGAAGTACACCTGTTACTTTAAAGTGGTCTTAAACTTACTCCCTCATTTATCAAATCTGCCTAAATCAACTCAGGCCAAAAGAGGGTGGTAAGGACCATTCCCAGACAGACTATGTATCTGTCAAAAAGAAGTGGAGCAGTCTTACAACCAGCCCAGGCTCTCTAAGCATGCAGACTTGGTAAGACAGCTAAATTAAAAAAATTTAAATGAGAAAGGGACAACTGAAACAATCTGGCATGAATAAACCTGCTCTAGAACTTTATATTCAATTCACAAGACAGGCTTACAGGAAAGTGTCAATACTAAATTGTCATTTACTACATTCAGATCAGAATCTTTTACTATCTAAATAGGAGATGAAGGGCAACTGCTCTTAGTGTGCACAATACATGCACAATGTATGTTCTTTTAAAATACCTTAGTATTTAGTAATAACTTCATTTTACCTGAACAGTAGGTTATTACATGCAAAAGCTACATTAAAAACAAGCAGATGTTGCTAAGGTATTCCAGCTAAATTCAATACTAAAAGATTTCTAGTTCTGCTGTGGACTCTGTTAAAAATGATAAGAATGGAAAATGTAAGAAGATAAGAACACCTATGACATTAAATAAAGGATTATCCTTATTTGCAAGGAACCTTCTCAGAGAAAAATGTTTTCAGTGTTAACATTTAAGATAGTAATGAAATAATATTTGTAACACTAATGCTTCAAAAAAACTTCTTTAAACATAGCCAAATCTCTTGTCCATATTTAAGGTCACATCTGGTCTGGTTCTAAGTGGTTCTAAGTATATATGGAAGATAGAGGAGTGTCATAACTTTGCGTGCCCTGACTATTTTCTGTGCTTTCAACTCAGCACCACACAGGATTTATTTCTATTTCCAGACCAACTCTGAAGCTTGAAAGCTGTATGACTTTGTGTATATGTGAATATGCATATATAAAATTACATATTTATTTATATCTGTATAGATATACACTGCTTCTTCATTCCCCTCTCCAAAAAAAAAAAAAAAAAAAAAAAAAAAAAAAAAAAAAAAGTACTGGATCCGAAATGAGAATAGATACCTCATGAGTTCTTATAGTCAGTTAAAGGAAGGAGAGGTGGCTATCTTTTTGTGGATCAGAAAGGTCTCTGAAATTTTGGACAAATGTTTTCTTCTTTCTGTTTGAATTTATGCATGCTAATTTAGCACATAAATTGGAAGGGAAAACATCCTTCTCTCAGTAAGAGCTTCAGGTGATTATCTGAAACCCAGCTAGCTTCAAGTTGCCTTATACTAGGGAAACTTATTTTTGTAGCTGTGACCAAGCTTTCAGATTCCAAAATCAAGGCAGGTCAGACCATCATTACTTGCAGAATTGGGACATAGGAAGAAATTGTTTAAAGTTGTTACAGTTGTTTCTATTGTTTCATCCATTGGGCCACTGGGGTGGTGCCGGCTCTGAGACGAAGACACCACACTCATAGTTCACTGTAACAAGACTTAAGCTCTTTATTCTATTGTCGAGCACGCTTAAACATGGTGCTTGATCTTTCCCCGGTTCACACAGGTAATTGGTTACAAAATTTCTGTCATCTACTTTCTCGACCAATGATACATTAACACTTAAGATCCAATGGATGAGCTGGGATTTTCACCTAGGTACCTGCCTGCTTAACAGGCTGGCTAGGTTTTGAATTGCATCTTTCAGAAAAGCTGCAATATTCACTGCCACAAAAGTAAGTTTAAACACTCCCCCAGGTTAAAAAGCTGACATAATTCTCACCAATACTACCCATTTTTAGCATTAAATAATGTTTTAATTTTTGTAAAGTTGATTACAATCTCTCAGATTATGCTCAAACTTAATTTCATTCCTTTCCTACAAGGAGGACAATTTAACCATTTTCTATTTTATTACTTCCTTGCCAGTTTTCACATCTTCACAAGTTAAAATTTAAAGCAATGCTTACAGAATGCAAGGGGCTTCCCTTGAGGTAAAAACAAGAAAATAACAGCAACAGCCACTATGAGATTGAGCCCCTGCAGTGATGATGTACTACATATATGAAAAGAGGTTTTAAAAATATTTTAAGAGATATTTAATTTAATTTTCCAATCAGTCCAATCCCTCTGAAATGATTTTTCAATATATAAATCTAAGTCCACAAGGTTGTGTTACCAGGCAAATATTTTTTAATAAAACCTCCTTGAAGAATTTCAATTTACTAGTGAGAAATTTGAAAAGAGTTTTGATTTATAATATTTTATCACATTTAACATGACATTAAAAATATAATTTCATTGCCTTCATACTTTATTTTATGTATGCAAATGTGGAGGCAGATAAACCTGTCATGGCTCTGGCCATACCTCTCCCTGGAAGGGATGTCCCTTGATTGGGCTGTGATTAGCTTATCTCAACCCTCTCCTGGAGAGATGCCCCTTAGGTGGGCATATTCTCCCTTATCATGGTTAGCAATCACAAGGGCTTCGGTTATCCCACCATGCCTTAATGCCCATGTTAATTCTTTGTTACCCACTGGTCTTTCCTCCTCTCTTCTTGCTTTCCCCCATAAAAACCCCAGCATCTACCCTTTCAGCAGGGAGCCGTCATCCTTGGGCCCCTTCACAGAGCTGCTGAGCAATAAAGGAACCTCTGTGGAAATTGCTATACAATGCTTCTGTCTCTCTGTCCCTGAGTCAGCCTGGGATAACCTCGCAAGGAGAGTTGAAATCACTGAGCTGAAATTACTGATAAAGAGATCACTTGCAGCCATAGACTGCCCTTGCTGACGTAATCTGGCTGCCAAGGAGAACTGCCAGCAGGCCTAAAAGGCTGTCCCTCGTGGGATCTCTCTCTAGGAATGTTGTGGCATTCCGAGTCGGAGCAATGGACCACAGACCCTCCCATGCTGCCATCATGTACATACACAAAATAATGTGAAATGTCTTCTGGAATACTTTTTATATAGTTGCCTGGGTTGGGTATTTTGTGAATGTGGGTTTTTTGTTTGTTTGGTGTGTTTGTTTGTTTGTTTAATTGGTTGGTTTTTTTTTAAGGGATGGGTCAGTGGGTCAGTGGGCTTTTGTGTTGCTTTCTCTTACCCTATTAAATATAGAAATCATGGGATTTTTTGCATAAGACCATCAGAATATAGCTACATTCCTACATATGAAAGAAAATTCATTGAATGATGAAGCTACCAAGACTCATGATACAGTGAAGTATGTAAACCAGCAGTAAATTTAGGGTCAAAACATCATCAGGCAGAGAAACAGCTTTCAGCAGCTGTTTTACTTTCTTTTTCACTGCACAGTTATTACAGAATACAGTTTGTATTACCACAGCAAAATATTGAAATAATGTTATCATTAGTAAGACAATGTAACTGCTTCTGCCAAGGCAAGCACTCTAAAGCTAGGAAAGACTACTATCAAACTGGTCACACCTTAATTTAGTTCCCATAACTCCTATGGAAAACATGTTAGTTAATCCATTACTCTGCCTTCCACTTCATTCAGTGTATTCTGGTCTCACAGAGGACTGGAATGCATGAAGTAGAATATTTTATGTGAGAGTGGGGCAAGAGAATGGCCCTGAACATTGCCCCAGAAAATAAAATCCCTCTTCACTTGGCCCTAGGGTTCCTTCCAGTAAGCATTACCTTATTGACTGGGAAATACAGTAGAGATCCTGTGGCTATGCAGATGCAAAACATATCCTGGTTCTCAGGTGTCACTGTGTGTTANCATTTTTAATACAATAGTGAAAAATTCACCACTACGTGATTATACTAATTCAATTGTGAAAACTGTGACCATTCATCAGAACACATATCAACAGTTCAATGGACAGATGAATGTCCATTGCCTATATGTAGAGGAATCATCCTGTCGGTGTTTGGTGGGTTGGCCAGAATGCACAAACTGAACAGTGACCACACTCTGCTTCTGCTGACACAGGCTAGGCCGGACACCTCGCAGGTCACCAGCAAAGACCTAGACATGTCACATTCAAAGGCTGTAACAAGGCAAAGGTGATTCATAGTAAAAGGATTATTTAGATCTCTTTTCTCTCTTTTTCCAATTTTGCTGTTCTGCCTTTGGGACAGCACCAGAATCTTGCTATTCTGCCTTTGAGACAGCACCAGACATAGGAAAAGTCTGAGCTTCTCCCATTTGAATGTCATCAGTGCAAGCTGTCAGGAATTCTGCAGAGATTGGATCAGGCACAGAAACATCTGTCCGAGAACTCCTTTCCCCCACACCCACCACAGGAATGAAACGAGACCCAGCCGCTCCCCCTTCTGAAACGAGGGCAAAGCCATCGCTGCTGTCAGCACAGGGCGGGAGCGACACAGCAGTTGGGTGGACCGATGGGAGAAGTCCATTCAAGACCGGACAGGCAAGCAAGTCTGCTCTGGTCGATGCTTCCAGGTGAATGAATGATGAAGCTGAGGAGAAAAGAGAAAGCAGAGAAAGGGGGCTGAGATCCAGGCCACACAGACGTGCCAGGCTCCAACATTAGGGAGGAGGAAGGACCTAGCACCACTCCTCGGTCTGAGGAGGGTGCCTGCATCTCTCTCAGCAGTGGGCAGGTCAGGGTCTGACATCATCGCGAAAGGGTGGGCTGGCACCACCCCTCACTCTGAAAGGGGAGGCGCTGGCCCAGGAGGGTTGCACACAGACGTCAGAGATGAGGGAGGAGTCACCGCCGCTCCTTGGTCTGGGGAGGGTGGTGCCCACATCTTCTCATCAGCAGGCAGCCCAGCCCCAGAGCGCAGACTGGCCCCTGCTGGTGCTGGCTGTGAGCCCACACCCGCCAGAGGCAGGGGGACTGTTGAGTTGGAGCGGCCCGTGGTGGATGCGGGCTCACGCCAGCTCAGCAGTTGCCAGTGCTGAGTGTGGCGCGGGTGGCGCTGGACCGCTCCGCTGCTACGGTGGCGGTGGGTGTATCAGCCACTGCCCGTCCCGCAGCAGTGGTGATGGCTGCAAGACCGGGGCCAGTTCCCGCTCCCTCAGGTGGGAGCGGCTCCGAGCGCACGGCCACCAATGCATGCGCAGAAGAAGTGGACGCAGGGAAGTGCACACCTGGTTCTGCCCAGTTAATTCCAGGGGAAGCCCCTCGCAGCCACAATTCGGCGGCAGTGGGGGACAAACCGTATGAGCTCGCGGACGCGGCCGACTGCCACCCCACCTCCATGGGCGGGCCTGCAGGGAGAGGGGGGCCCACGCAAGTGGTATCTGCAGAGAACGTGACCCAGCCACTCGCAACCCCTGCGGCCGACGCACTGGTTCTAGCGGCTGTGAGAGCCTCCCATTTCATGTGCATAACTGCCATGACCCAGTCCACTACAGCGGCCACCAGCTGGTCAACCATGTCATCAGAAAAAGGCGACAGTCACACTGCCTCTGCCGGCGAAGGAGACAGGGAGGGCTCAGTGACGTCAGTGGGCAGCTGGCACTGCGCAGGGAACCCAGGCACGGCTGCTGGGACCTGTGAGGGGGGGAATGCAAATGCCCCCTAAAGTACAGCTGGAAGGAGACCTGATTTGTCCCCATCCCGTGCCCCACCAGCAGCAGCAGCAGCAGGCACAGAGGGACCAGCTCCCCTTTCTGTGTGTCCAGACCCAGCAATTCTGTTCGCAGAGGGAATCTGGGCACGCACAGACGCAGCCCTCACAGGCAGCCGCAGAGCCACAGCAGGCAGATGGCCCTGCGCCCCCTGCGGTGGAAAAACGTGTCCCCTCCCAGTGCGCAGATGGGGAGATTTGGAGAGTGAAAAACCCCCGTGCAATCTAAGTCCATTAAAACATCTCTCAAAGTTGAGAGCACAGTGTCCTGCTTTTTAGATTGTGGAGTCCCCATTATTAGAGAGAACTCCGGTCCTCCTAGCACTAAGCCAGGGGTCTCTCCACTGCTTAAAGTGAGGTAACTATTAGCCCTCTCTGAGGGAGGAACATGTGACGAATTCCATGGAATCTTCCATCCTGCTGCAGTCGGGGGAGGATCCACGATCTTCCCAGACGGCTNGAGGTTTTTCTGGGCCTAAATAGCCACATTCAGGGCTATAGCATGAGGCTTCAGTGTTCCATACATTAAAAGAGTTCTCTTAAAACTCGTGGGATTTGGCATAGGATGACTAAGATTTGTCTTTCTGTTATCATTTACAGAGTGTTGGGGATGTGTCGCAGTGGGTCCTGGGGTGGTGGTGGAGNCCACTGCTTAAAGTGAGGTAACTATTAGCCCTCTCTGAGGGAGGAACATGTGACGAATTCCATGGAATCTTCCATCCTGCTGCAGTCGGGGGAGGATCCACGATCTTCCCAGACGGCTGTCTTGACTCCAGCCATCATCACGGCTCCGGTCCTAGAACCAGGCTCTGTCCTGGTTTTCTGGGTTTCTTAGTCTGCTCTTGGCATGGCTCTGACTAGACAAAGCTCAGCTCTGACTGCAGCCCCAGTTATCAACAGCCTCTCTGGGTCTGTCCTGGTTTTGGCAGGCTTCGAGCTCCAAAATTCTTTGGAGCTCTCGTTGGTGAAAGTCCCCGAGATCAAAACACTCAGTGGAACTCCAAATGTTGCTGTGTGTTAGGGCATTAACACCTTGAGTAGCAGTAATAAGACACACAGCAACTTCAGCTAGCACAGGAGGAAGAGACGGGAGCCATGTGTGGTGGTTCAAAGCAAAACTTTATTCTTCTTCCCTTGAACATGTCCAGGGATGAACTGGTTTGAGGGAGTCTGAGGGAGCAGGATTGATACAGGAAAGCCAGGTGGTGGAAAGCCAGAGCAGCAAATGAATCATCTGAGGGCTTAGGGGTGGTACAAAGGGGGAAGGGCCAATGGGGTACAGGCAATTTACATGAAACAGGGAGGGATGCTGGGAGTAACCTTTTTGTAACCATTAGGAGAGGGAGTGCCTAAGGACATAACCTCCAGGGGAGTGCAGCAGACTCTTGTGCTGAGAGGCTTTCAGCTTCCACATGGATGGGGACCTTAACCACTCTGGGTAGTTTTGAGAAGAAAAAGAAGGGGATTGGAGAGCTCTTGAACTAGGACTGTAAACCAATTAAATACAGACTCTGATTTGCAGTAGCGAACACTTCTGGACATCTCTACTGAGGTCACCAGAAGTGTAATTTGTGAACCATAAAAAGCAAAGTCTCTGATCCTAGTATTTAAAAGTAGGTAGCCAAATGTTATGGCCAGTTCTGATATTTCTGTGTTTGTGATTAGTGTCTCTCCCTCACCTCAAAGCTATGCTGTGAAAACAATTCATTAATATTGTAATCCAAATGATAAATATCAGAGCAATTCTGAAAGTAGGTTATTAACCTTTGTTGTAATTCAGTCCTTTAAGTTGTATGCTTATGGCTTTTTCCCTATAAACCCCCTTCTGATGGTTCATCCTTGGTATATCCCTTTTCCCTCCGACCTCTCCTGGCTGGCCAGAAACCAATCCCTCCCCCAGCCGAGGTTTGAATAATCACGCATTTCCTTTGTTCTGCCCTTCTCCTTCTGGATCCCGTTCAAGAATAAACCTTGGAATATACCCAGAAGAGGAGGGCCTCCTTTCATCTTTTATCATGTTCCTGCAGCAGATCCCTGGGGCTTCCCCCTTTAGACTGAGCTAACTCTGGGAGCGGGGGAGGTCCTAGGGATTTTGCAGCAGTTGGCGCTCAAACGTGTGTGACCTCTACACCTGTTAGGGACCACCACGACCAGCTGTGAGTCTCAGTTTCGAGATTCAATAAGCCTTTGAGCAGTTCAACTCCCTAAAATCTCTGTGAGCTATGTTTTGGGCAGTTTGAGGATTTTAAGGATGGAATCAGCAGCTCGCCGTGCTCCGTGAGTCAATTTCTAGGAGCTATACCTACCTGCAGTATTCACACACAGCGGAACCTGTGAGAGAGAGGTGCTGGCAGCACGCGTGGGCTCAGGCGGCGGGCGCGGGGGCTTGGGCAACGTGCGCATGTGCGTGGGCGCTGCGGTGTGCACAGGCTGGCGGCGCTTGGTGGGGCCTTGTGGCGGCTTTTTCGCGGCTTTTCGGCAGCTCGGTGGTTCTGAGCCACAGCAGCCCAGAGGTGGTTTACCGGCTTGGCGCACTGCAGCTCTGCAGCCCAGGTCAGCACCATGAGGTGTTTACCGGCACAGGGGCGGCGGCGCTGGGCTCGGCCGGCACCGCGGGGCTAGGGTGCAGCGCAGGGCTTTGGAGCAGCTTGGCTCTGTCCCGGAGCCGTGTGCATTTCCAGCATGGGGTTGGGATGCACAATCAGCTGCTTTTTGTCTGTGTTTTTAACTGCAGATTGGGATAGATTAGCTGTGCAGATTGCTTTTAAACATCATGGGCGTATTTCTGCACAGGAAAGGAGTTTAATATCCCAGCTAAGGGTAATTTTAAGTGCTGGTGATTTTATCGTCTCCCCAAAACGACGGAAACACTTTGCCTGCTGGCTGTGTGCTGAAATATCAGATTGTAACACACAAAATATTAATTCAGTTGCATTTTGGGATTATTTTGGGAATATATTGACATTAAAATTAGAAAATGGGAATGAGACAGCTCTCTTTCCATCACGATATTCTTGCAAGTTCGTAAACAATTAATTCAGACAGAAAATAACACACAGCAGAAGCACTCCTTCCCTTTCTCCACACCCCTCTTCCCTAGAACTGGGGGAGACTCGTTGGTCACCCCTGGAAGTGCAGAGAGCCCAGCCTGCCCGTAGTTGCTGTGGGCCCCTGAGCCACCCCTGGTACCCTGGCTCTGACAATTTTGCGCAGGTTGCCAGAGAAACTTCCCTGTATCCCTCTCTCCCGACTGTCTTCCTTCAGGAATCCAGCTCAGAGAGTTCTAAAAGCAACTTCCCTNTTCAGGAATCCAGCTCAGAGAGTTCTAAAAGCAACTTCCCTTCACCTCAGGGCACTGGCCACATGGC
>VXBI01008954.1:0-71005 GCA_013397375.1 Toxostoma redivivum
TTCTTTTCTTCTTCTTCTTCTCTCTTAATTTATTGTGTTTCACAGGGAAGATGAATCAGTCTTGTAATTAGTTTTGTTTTCTATAAGCCTTTTCAAGATATTGGATGAAATAAAATTATGATCAAGACTAATGATAGACATGGGTCAAGATGCCTTTTGTCTCTGTCATGAAATGGAATGTTATGAAAAGGTTTCCTTCCATTATTAGTTTAGGAAAGAAGAATCAAGTAAAAAAACAGGAAAAAAATTGAAGAAGGTAAAGTCAGTAGCAGGCAGAGAAAGACCAATTCATCTCTTCCCAGTTTTGCTAGAAAATGCCTTTCCCTCTCTCAGCATCACCTTTCATTCCCCCTACTCCCAGATTATGTTAAAATAATTACTAAGGTTGGTCTTTAAACTCACAGCAGCTAAACTACTTTAGCATGGGGTGAATTTAAAACTGGTTTCTTATAATTTGTGCCCAGAGACATCATTATGCAAGTGCCATGCATAACAGTCAGGCTAAATGGTGAAACTAAAAGGAAAAGAAAGGAAATCACTCATGGACATGCCTGGGAATCAACACAATCATTTTCTCTGAAGCAATTCAGTCATATTGTAAAAATACATGCTTGGACCATTTAAAAACTTTTTATTATTTACTCAATAGGCTGTAACATGTCTGAAACTTACTGCAGTGTTTATTCAAGAGACCAGGTCTGTATTTTTGTTCTATCATGTCAAAATGCATTTGAGCAAGTATAAAAGGGCACATTTTACTCAGTGTACTGTAATGGCTCCTCTGTGCCTGTTATGGTGTACAGCATACAGCAGCAGGTTGCAATTCCAACATCAATGCAGGCAAACTCATGGTGTGCCCTTTCAGGAAGATCCAAGTAAGGACTGATTCCTTTCTAAACACTCAGGTACCTGCATGGACAGGGAGATTGTGCCAAGCTGCATTATGTTATGCCAAGATTCTGTCTCTTTCCTTAAAATGAGAATTGCCTTCTGGATGTCAGCAGGCTAGTGGGATTTAATGGTACACTCCAAATTTCACTGGATGATTGTATGGATAAACTAATATGAAAAAACCAAAATTTCCTCCAGTTCTCTGGTAACTCCTGTCTGCTTGCTTGAAAATCTCATTTTTTCTGGTGCATCTGTGAATATCTCCTTGACATTATCTCAAGCCCACAAGTTTAGTGTTTTTTAAATAACATGCACTTGTCTTTGTCTTGCATCAATTCTTTCCCATGTTTCCCTGAGAGGAGATCTGTATGTCTGTGTGGTGAGCCAAAAAAGGAAGGTGAAGCAGCAAGGTGGAGTGTCCTGGGACACTGCAAGGGTTTACTTCTCAGACCAGAAGCATCTCTCCAGGCTGCATGAGGGAGGAGCATTTCTGTAAACAGCAGCCTCTAAAGGCTACAAGTGTTTTCACCTTGCCTGCTTTCCACAGCACAAAAACCCCACTCCTGAGTTATCTACCTCAGACCTTTGACAGGACAAGGACTCTGTATTACCTTTGAAAACACCTCCATAGTTCAAACATGGTCCAGAATCTCAGCTACTGCATGCTAGTTTTAGTACTGGAATTATTTAATATTATCTTCTCTGTATTCCCTTACTTTTGTGAAACAAAATTGATTAATTGTAGGATATTTTTTATTTCTATCTTTTATTGTTTTAGTTCCTTCAAAGCTGCTGGCATTGCTGAGGCATTAACACCAGTAAGAGGGGAGTTTGAATATGCAAATTTTACTCCCTTAATTAAAAGCAGGAGCACTTGATTACACTGCTGAGCCCCAGAGCTGCAGTAATATGTAAACAAAGGTTACATGCTCAGAAAGGAAAATTGAGTCCTAAGTCACAGTTTTGTGTTAGACTTCTGTTAGTTTTTAGTTAACAGGAAGCCCAGTGCTAAATTTAATTCCTTATTCCTAGATTGAAGTACATGCTCTTCCAGAAGCACGCTTCGTGGTTATTTTCTTTGGGTTTGGGATTGTTTTCTTCTCATTTTGTATTTGCTCTTCTGACTTGGAATGTCCTTGTTTCCTGGATGGTAGCAATAAAGCAATTAAGAACAGGTGTAGCTTGAAGAATGTGATGCAGCATCCAGAAAAAGTGATTAACAGGAAAAAATAAGCCACAGGTTTTAATTTGTTTCTTAATTGTCATCCAGGTGTGGCCTTAGTCCTTCAAAATCATGAGAATGCTGGGCTTCTGCTGACTCCAGGAGTCATGAGGACTGACTGCTGGATCTAGGAATAATTTGGTGAGACTGCCTCTTGTGGTAAGCACCTTTCTCAAAATTGCCTCTTCCTGTCTTTGCACTGTGGTCTTTAGTCCCTTCAGTTATCCTGTTATGACTGTTCATGGTAAATTGGGTAATACAAATTACCTGTCCACAAGAAAAACCAAAAGATAAGTACAGCACCCCAGTACTGTGTGCTTTCTCTAAAGCCTCTGATTTCAATTGTCTAATTCTTTGCATAGTTCTATAAAGAGTGCTGGTGTGACTTAAATCCTTGAAGTGAAGCAGGGGAAAAAAGGCTGGGGAAGAGATGTGTTGAGGAGCAGGAATTTCTTAGCCTGGCTATACCAATGCCATGAGCATTTTTTTGTAGACAGACCCTCTCTGATAAAGACAGTAATGTTATGCTTTAGATTTTTCTAAGCATAAAACAGTGTGGCAATGCAGGAGATTCCCTTTCCTTACATGGGTAAGTCTTACTGAACTGACAAGTTCCCTTTTGATCAGTCACTTATCTCCCAGTCTTAAAAAATAAGAGCAATCCTGAAACAGCTAGGGGGATGAAAAAACACGAGATACTTTACACTGGTGTGGTTCTGACAAACCCATGCTTCTCTGGGTGTTTCCTTCAGAAGTCGTGTGTATGGTGCCGTTGTAAGGGTGATACTCTCTACTCTTTCATGTAGCTACATGGGCTTTGCAAGGCAAAGGTGGCTCTACATGCTGCTAGCCAGCACGTAATAGAACCTGGTTTAGGTTAGGAGCTCTGGGATTTTCTGAGTTTATTGTGTGGTGTGCCCTGTTAATGCTTTTTTTAAAAGAATATTGCAGGGAATTATATTTTGACTGTGTTCTTTAATATTTTGGGGTCTCAGCTGCTCACTGATTAACTATGGGCTTTTGCTGATGTGAAAGATGCTGCAAATTTCAGTATCTGCACAAATGATCCCCCAGAAATAACAAAGGCTGCAGCCCATATTTGATATTTTCAGTTTGTAAATTCCACTAACTCCTTTCACTGAAAAGTGCAATTCAGGGCCCCTCTCCACACACAGCCTCTAATTGATTAGAAGTAACTAACTACAAAAGAAAATTTGTAAAATAAATTGCCACAAACTTCACAGGTCCAGTGAAAGCACAGCTGGCAGGACCCAAGGCAGATCACAGCTGCACAAGTACTGATCAGAGTACAGCCTTGGGTGACATTTATTGTCATTAAGAAACAATTTTGCTTAAACCCCATTGAATCAAGGCATGTATTCACCCACTCCACATGCTGACCCCAGCATAAAGACTGAAATTGCTTCTCTCTGGTCTGTGACATAGAGACTTCACATTGCCTGGAAAATTAATCTCTGCATTTTGCCTTAGTTTGGCATGGTGCTTAGAACACAGCATAATACAAAAACTGGATTATTAACAGGAAGCAATGCATTTCCTGAAGATTAACTAGAACCCAAATAGCAGGGGCAGGTTTCTGTTATCGAGGTAAAGTGTGTTATTTTGTCAGTTCCTGCATCCATTCCATCACCATTGGCAGTTTCAGCCACACACATGTGGATCTTTCCTTACCACTAATGGGCAATACATGCACATAGATCTCAGACTAATACTGGTGGGAATTACATGTACGTGCAACACTCATTAGCATTAATGAGGGTTCTGCTGTGGATGTCTAATGATCATTAATGGGAATTACACACATGTGTGTTTCTCATTAGAATTAATGGCACGTGCATCTCTCATTAATATTGATGGAAAATGCAGGAAGCCATATCTCCCATTAATATTAGGAGGAAAGTTGCACTCACTGCAAAGAAAAAGCTATTCCTGACAGCTCCTCAATGAAGAAGTTTGAGCTGTTGTTAATTCTGTTCCAAAACAACTTCAGTTTGTGCTGTCTTTCAGTGAATTATCCAAGTCTCCATGACCTTGGCCACCAGGCAGAGGTTTTTTTCCCACATGAAGTAGTTCTGCAAAAGCCCAAACATTATTTTCTTTGGAACCAGACAGCATGCCATCTCTGTGGGCTTTGTTAAACAAAGGTATTTCTGAATTGCTGCTGCTTCAAAGAAAAGTCTGTATATGCTTTTCACAGCATAGGGTGGCACACACCAGCTGCTGAATTATTGCCATAGGCACACCAAATTTATTATAAGTTCTTGTCATCGTAACTCCATTTTACATCATGCACTAATGCAGCATTGTGTTAAACTCTGACATGGTTCCTGATGAATGTAGTGGAGACTAAAGGCCACAGCCTCCCCTCAGAGTAAAAAACGGTATGAATTTACTACGGGATGGAGCTTTATATCCTTCCAGTTACAGAGGCATTAAACTTCACTAACCCTTTCAAAAATGTGCTCTCATGCCTGCCAAATGGTTTCTGTTGGCTTTTCTGTAGGACTGTGGTTTGAGTCTCCTTTAGAGCATGTGCCAGGACTGTTGGCTACTGTCAGTGCCAGCTGAGGGATCTACGTGGCAGGGCAGCCAAGGGCTTTGCTTCCTGGGAGGATTTCCCCTCTCTCTTCCAAGGGCCAGCACTGCTTGTGTGGGTGCTGAAGGGCATGGCTGTCCATGTGGTGTGAGCAGTGGTGACCAGACAGAGCTAAGGAAGAATGCTGATCGCCCTAGCCATGATGTATATGGAGATATGGGAAGGTGATTGCATCAAGTCCTGAACTGGGGATCAAGTGACTTACTACCAGTTCTCACCTTCATATCTTGCAATTATCATATTTCCAGGACAAATTCTACTTTTTCTATTCTTTAGTATACCTACCACCTTGTACACAGGAATTATAACCTGGAACGGCATCTATAGATGCCACTGTAAGGGCTTAGCTACAGTTAATACAAACAAAAACAACCCCATCAGATATAAGCTATTTAAAACAGAGAGCAATATATTTAGTTTTAAAAGTGCCCTTTGGTAAGATAGTCTTATTGCTTTTCTTATTACTGTGCAGAATTAGAATAACCATTGCCCATGCAAATTAGTTACAAGAAACAATATTTGCAAATAGCAGATGAAAATTAAAGGATTATATTTGGCAAACACAACTGCTAGATCAGATTCCCTAAGGCTGGGGGAGGTACAGATCCCACCTTCTGTGCTGCACAGGAATACCTCAGTGCAGGGAATGACAGGCTGTGCCACTGAAGATGTTGGGCCATTCCAGGAGCCTTCTGGAGAGAGGCAGCAGGAGTGTGAGAGCAGTTTGCAGCTCTCACAAGAGCTGTGCAAAGTGCCCAGTGTGAGCCTTTCACCTGTCCTAGCTGTGCCTCCTTGGCAGCACCTGGTGCACACTCCATTATCACACACTGGTGGTATGAGGAATGGAGGATGTGTTGTTGCTTTCTTTACAAGCAGATGTTTCATTGCTGGCCTCCTTGGCCACAGCCCCTATATGGGCTCTGTATGAAACCAGCTTCAACTCACATGAAAATAACCAATTCAGAGAGGGCTAGAATAATGCATAAAACTGTTTACCAGCCCAGACATTCGGACTCAGATATAAGCTTACATAAGGTGCATGCACTTATCCACACTCATATACACCCATCCTGGAAAGTATAATGCAGGAAAGGTGATTCTAGTGCTAATCTAGTCTAGGATGACAGATGTTAGAAGACATCAAGGAAAATCACAATAATAGTATTCTGTCTGGCTACAGCAGCATTAAAGATTCTAATCTGTAACTACAGCTTTCACTTATAATTCAGACTTTAGCTGCTAAACAAACTAAATAATTTATCAAGTACAATATGTTCTAACTTTGCAGCTTGCAAAAACTGCAGCCATACCTTTATTTCAAAGAGTCACCAAATGGTGGAAATGTCAAGCTCTTCCTTAAAGTGCATCTTCCTCAATTCCCTTGGTAGATAGCACTGATTTTTTTTTTCCTGAATATGTTTTATTGTTTTTCTACTTTTCATCAGGGTGGGGTTGCCATGGCAATAAAGTAGGATGTCTTGCTGGATTTCACCTTTGCTGTCTTGCTTCATATGGTTCTCTCTCCTCAGAGCAAACATGGTGGACGCAATGCACATACAGATGTCTGATTTCAGATTTCTTCCTCAAGTGTGCTTGGCAGCTGCTCTCCTGAGATAGGCAAAGCAGCACTTCGCAAGCAGCACTTCACTTTACATTCATCTTCCCACTCTCTAGTGGCCACCATCATGTCTCCCTTGTTTTGTGAGCTCTCTTTTAAGATGGACAAAGCTTTTCATGAAAGACTTGCTTCCAGTGTAAACAAAAACTTTTGCTTAAGCATTTCAATTAACCAAAGGACCAAATCAATTCTCCTCTCAGTTAGTTGAGGTAAAATGGGCAAAATATGCTGCAATAGATATAAGCACCCATTACATATCCCAGCAATCTTCCCAGAGTTAGCCCAGTTACTGGATTTAAAAGGCTGAGTTAAGGTAGTGATGCTATGCCAGTGAACAGGGTCTCACCTTTCCCTGTGTCACTGTTTATTGCCATACCAGTTTCCCCATTTAGATTTCTCCCAGGAAGAAAAAGCTCAAAAATTAAATCACTCACTGTGTTGAAGAGTTTTCATTTTATATATCTTTCCTGCATCCTTCAAAAATAGATTATAAATCTGTTATCTATATCTGAATTTCACAGAGGTAGCATCTCAGAAACCCAGATGAAAAGGATGGGAAATGCAGACTTAAGTCACAGTCCTTCAGTGAACATTTCAGATCAGCTGTTCTCTCCTTGTGGAGTACCATCAGTGGAAACAGCTGAAATACATCCCATGCCACAAAATTATCACTAATATCACAAGTATTTAAAACTCCATATCCATTAGCTATATGTCACAAAAGAATTTTTAAAATACTTGGCATTTTTAATTTGATGAGATTTTTCCCTTTGGTGTTTGGATTCCTCTTTGCAATTCTACCAAAGTAAAATAGGGATGTGCTACATGAAGTCCTGTGGATTAGCCATGATGCCTTTCTTTGTCACTTTCCAATACAAGATGAGAAAATGTTTCCCAATTTCCAGGTCAAGGGTTTATCCTCTGCTTTCCTCCTTTCTGCCTTACTGACTAGAGTAGCATTAAGTTTCGCTTTGATTTTGCTAACATTGCCTTGGCAGAACATCAGTGTCATTTTAAAGTATCATTACAATATTTGTTCTTCTGACTCCGTTGGTCTCTGCCTGCCAGTCCCAATTTTTTTCTTGGAAAGATACTATTAGCATAATTATTATTCAAACATTATAACACCCCAGAGACATGGGCATTGTCTCACTTTTCCATTTAGTTAATGCTATAGGAAACTTACAATCTGGGTAGAAGACAAAAAATAACACTTGTATATCAAGACAGATAAGAAGAGTGCTTTGAGACTGCATGACTCTGCATGCTAAGCAGCAGCACTGTGATAGTGTCTCCTACTTTTGGTGCATTATAATAAAAGAGATTGGAGAGGAACCTCCAGCAGCTGTTCTTTCAGAAGCTCTTCCACATGGAGTACAACAGGATGGAGTACAGCAAAGAGCATGAAGTTGCTTCTCTGAAAGTCTTGTGGTTGGTGTAAGACATTGACTTGTCAGATAAATGGGTGGTAGGAATTGATTTCTTAGCAAAGTCACTCAGAAGAGTGAAGAAAATCTTCTGTGATGTCATGAGAAGGTTTAATGCACATTCCAACTTGATAGCAATGGCCTGCTAACAGCAGGCTCACTGCTGCTATCATGATGAGAGCAATCTGTATTTTAGAAGACAGACTCTACTATTTCTGCACCAAACAAATACTCCTGTGCATGACATATCACAGCTACAGGGTAACCATGGCTGTAGAGCAAGCTGTGCCTTGGCTGCTTCTCTCCAGGCTCTTTTTCAGGACAGAGGCCACTACTACTACCTCTACTTTGGGCAGAACCAAGCCATCTTGTGCCTTTTAAACCAAACCTCAGCCCAGTTTGTCAATGCACATGGCACAGCTTCAGCTGGCACCAGCAGGTCTTTCCTCAGGCCAGTTGTGACAGTGCCTGATTTTAGTGACCTAAAAGCAGGTTCTGCACAAAAAAAACCTCCAGTGTTCATTCTGTCACCTGAAATGTGTGGCATGTGTAGGTCCCTTGTCCTGGAAAGCTGTGCTACATCTGCTGACTTGCTGCTATTTTAGGAATGCACCATACCCTAGGAAATAGGTGAAAAGAAAAAAATCAGAATGTTTTTAAAGGTACTTACATTGCTTAGCATTTTTGTCAGGAAGATTTCAAAGTATTTTGTGTGAATGTTACTATTATCTCTAGATTATAGCTGGCAGGACTCAGATGACATACAGATCAGCTATTTCCTCAAATCCATGGGAGAGTTAAGTGATGAAATTAGGAATGGGATCTCCCCCTCTTGGCTTTCTATTCCATGTTGTAACTATCACATATCTCCATGTCAATGTACATTTCTGATATTTACAATTTAATTCAGCTGCATTCCCTGCCATTTAATTCAGTGACAATATGTGCATGTGCAGGAGTGGGGCGAGAAGCCCTGTTTTTTGGGCAGGCTGTGTGTGCTGTTTATAGTCTAAAAAGCATGTAGTGTGAAAATCTGATGGCTCTGGAAAATATCTTCCTGGACATTTTGCTGAGCCTGCCAAGAAAACGGATAATTAGCAGAAGTAATTTTTGTGACAGAGACAAAAAGGCTGAGCATATGCTTTGCTTATAGTCCTATCCCATTTCTCTGGAAGAAAAATTGAACTTCAACCAGCATTGAGAAGCAATAGAACTCAAAATACAGTTCATTATTTACCATGTTTAGCTTGAATAAAAATATAATTCAGTTTTTATTCTCAACTGCATTATTAGAAACATCTCAACATTTGATTAACAAGTGTTTCTAGGCCCAAGGACATCTGGCTGAGTCGAGGTGCTGAAGCATGTTATGGTTGGTATTCCCTGTGTCAGCATGTGTGCTCTATCCATAATTGGTTCAAATAATGTAAAAAAAAAACAGATAACTGCCTCAGATTTTATTATTCTAGAGGGAAAAGTCAACCGAGGATAATTCCTAACTGCTGCTGAGAAAAAAAAAAATTCATAGGCTTCACTGCTATAGAATCAAACCAATGCAACGAAACAGTGTAACTGCAATAAGGGTGGACTACACAGAGGTGTTTGATATGTATGTATGTATGTGAACACATTTATGAAAAGTATTTTATTGTAGCACTTCAAAAACTCTTGCAGGCCAGTGAAATGCCTTATAAGAGCAATAGTAATAGCAATGCTAATGGGATATTGGCACATATAATCGTTTCTGTGTGTAAGATGGTAAAGTTATTCACAACTTTGATGTAAATAGCAGGTTTCTTTAGGAACTATCTACATTCACTATGTTTTTACTTGGCAACAGGAGTACAAATAACTCTTGTCTAGGATAGGGGAATGACAATACTCAGTCACCCTTTAATTCACTTATTGCTGGGATGCCCAGTAAGTCTGTTAATTGGTAGTGGTCACTTGTGGCAGGAGCAGCAGTAGCCCGGGAAGCAGAGCAAGCTCTGTGACCTCCTTTTTCCAGCTGCTAGAAACAACTATCTCTTTAGGAGGATAATTCCAGCTTCTTTCTGCTGACCTGGGCTGGATTCAAGATACTGTCCTAAAAGGAAAAGCCTGGCAAGGGTCATGAAAAACTTTGAATGCATTTATTTTTAGGGCGCTCAAGCAGAGGGCAAGCAGAGATAAGTAAGACTTTGAATAACAGAAGATCACCACTCTTCAAACAAACAGTGACTATCTGACCTATAATTGAAGATAGCTCATGGAATCTTATTTCTTGTGGGTATTACAGTATCTACATGTAGTCAAGGAGGCAAAAGAATTCTGGTGTCTGTACAATTCATAAGATGATGAGCCAGAGCTCTTTCAGTTAAGAACTGAGGTACATTTTGTCTGTGCAACTGGATGAAGACCACTGCAGTACACTTGATTGCTATTCTTCAGCTGTGTGATGTCTTTAATATTAACCATTGTCTTTATTGCTCCATGTGAGTAGTTTCCAGAAGAGGAATACAGTATTAACAATCTTGAAGAGTTGAGAAAATTTTGACATGAACATTCTTTAATTAACTTGCCAAACAGAATCCATCAGGAAATATCTGTTGTCTTGAAAATGGTTCAGATAAATTGAATAGAGCATTCGTCTGTGTTTATCAAACAGTCCAGATCAGAATACTCTTGTTTTCAGAAATTGGATTCAATGTGGCTTAAAAAGAGCAAGAAAAAAAATTTCTTTCTGATTAAAGAATACTGTGAAGGGCAAGTCAGCCACTGATTTCAATATTCATTTTAGAAATGCTCTGTGTGAATATAACAGTAATACTAATCTGAAGGATTTAAATCCTGTTTTGGGTGAGATAAACCCACAGTTTTTAACAACCACACTGCTCAACCTGAGAGAGAGCAGGATTTTATTGCCACTTTCAGAAAGTCTAGAAGCTCTTTCTGGAACCAGGAACCAGTTATTGTCATCACAGCAAACACTAAGAGATATCAGTGAGGACTGTAACTTCAGCCAAGTACCTCAAAACAAAATCAGAAAAACTCTTTAGTAAGATTCAGCATTAATGCAAAAGCTTCTGGTTATAAAATAGTGAGAGGGGAAAAAAGACATGCTGTATAGGTGAAATCTCAGTAGACTGATTCCGTTTTTTCCATGAAGCATTAGCAAGGTTTTAAATAGCTGCAACCTGCATATTAAAAATGCCCATGTGTATAATACATGAACAAGGGCACCTTGGCTGAATACATTATGGAACAGAACTGTCATCTTTGCCCCCTTCACAACCACACTTTTGCTTGCTTATATGAGTAGTCAAGAATAGTGATGAGCACTTATCAAAAGTTAAATTAGGCAGCCAATTAATAAATTAAGACTCTCTTTTTTCAAAAAAAATAAGCATTCCTCCACCTGTTCCTTTCTTTCCACCACTTTCTAAAATCAGGCCATTTCTCTGCAGCTCTTTATTTAGGCACAAAGCCTGGAAAATGATCATGTTTTATCTGCAGACTGACAGGCTTTTTTGTGATTCATTCACCTGCTGCTCCAGCAAAGACATAATCCCATCTTCATTTATCTACCTAAGAGACAATTCAGATCCAGGAAAGAATGTCTGCTACCAAAAGGAATCTGCTACATCTGTTGTGTTTGATATATATGTGAAGTGTAGCAAAAATCTCTCTGCAGCTGTTTGTATTTAGCATGAGAGTGTAATAATGCACTTTTAGGGCAGGAGTGACTTGCCAAATATTTCAACAAGATATGCGGATTTTATGCTGTGCTATTAAATAAAAAAAAAATACTGATTTTGACAAGCCCTATATTCCTGACCCATAAGCCCATTCCAAGAAACAAAGGCACAGAATTTTTGATCAAAGTAATTTGACTTTGTCCCTTTAAGTATTGTTTCCCTGTGTAGCCATTCCGTTGCAGCTCTCAGTAGAAGAACTGGCAATTCTGCTTTTTAATGATGCACTCTCTCTAATGATGTAGGGGAAGAAAGAGTACAAGTTTTCTGGTCGAGGTAGCTCTTGTCTGTGCTGCTGGTTTTTAGCTCTCAAGTGAGTGGAACAATGTATAGCTCCGAGAGATGAAGCTTCTGAATTGCTGTTATCAGTGGGAACTTGCTGAGAAAATGAAGTGCATGAGTACACTTCTATTTCATAGCCCATGGAAATTAACACCATTTTAGGCCCTGCATGCAGGCCTTTACAGATACCTGGAATGTATTTTTCCATCTGAGTCATGTCTCTGTGAGTCATTTATTGGGCTTTCATATGCAGAGGTATTTTTCAGGCTATTTATGATGCTTCTTTCAGTATATTTAAGCCCTCCTATTTAACAGGGATTCATCACACAAGGAAAATAAGTCTCTTCTAGAACAATAATTTACAATTCTAGAAATTACAATGATGTTCAGAAGATGGAAATCCCTTCCTATTGTAACCACAAACAATTTTCAAGAGCAGACTCTTATTTACTACATTTCATTATAAGTAAAGAAAGCTTGTGTGACCTGGACAAATCATATAATCTTGGCAACCCTCAGCATTCCTATGGCCCTAGAGCTGGACAAGAGTCCAGGATGAAGCACGGGCAGAGCAGACCCCTCAGCCCTTTGCAGTCTGTGCTGCACTGGCTGGAGCTGGTGGGAGGGCAGAGCCACAGAGGTCATCAGCAAAACTTTGGCAATCGACCCCATACCTGGGAACAAACATCGGTACTGCAGGGAAAAAACAAAAGGTGCAAGAGAACTAAAATGGCAGAGCTACTGCCTTTGCTGAAAGAAAAAAAAAAATCCCACCACACAAAGGCATTGGCAAATAAAGGACTCGGGTTTTATTGTTATCTCCAGTGGAGATTTCATTGGTTTTGTGTTGTGCACCATCTTACTACACTAAGGGCATGAAATTAAATTTCTTTTCTTCTCCAAGACTGTTTGCAAGTTGTTCCCCCATCAATATGTATTCCTTGAAAATTGCTGCCAAATGTTGAAGGTGATAAAACAAAGCAATCAATTCCTGTTTAAAAGATCAGATAATAGTTAGCAAAAAAAAAAAATTCCTTCTGTCTGCCTTTTCAAACCCCTATTGAGATAAAAGGGCTTTGTTTGTGAAAAAATCAGCAACCTCCAAGACACAGCACTTTTGTGGGAAGGCTGGGATGGTCTTTTCAGGGCTTTCTCCTTTTTTTGAAAATTTTTAGAGATATAGATTTAAACAGACCAAAGAAAGGGATGAGACACCCTAAAAGAAAAGGATGAAACAATATTTAAATGTTGTGTGATTTCATTCTTGCCTGAGGGCATGCTGAATTCATCAAGAGAGTCCCTCAGGATATTTCACAGTGTGGTGGTACACAGGCTGCTTCCCTGACAGGTCATTACTGCTCATCATGCTGGGATCTGGTACACAGCAGGCTGGTGGCTGTTCTACCTGCCCTGGACTCGGGTAGTGCCTGTGAACAGAAGTCAAGGACTCTGTCTTTGGCATCCCAGATGTCCAAGCAGACTCTCAAAACGAGTGATTGATTTCCACTACAGGACAGAGCTGTCAGGAAAAGTTATCTTCGATTCAGAAGGTTTATGGACAGGCTCCTTGGAAAACTGAGGTGCATAACACAGTCAGCTTGTGGGGTTGGCTTCTTGAAGAGCTCCTTTCTGATTTCATGTACAGCAGCAGCCTCTGAGCAACTGAAATAAATCCATTAAAAAGCAGAAGTACAACAACAAGTATAGAGCAATAGGAGTGCTGAATGAAAAATACATATTAGAGATGCTTTAGAATGAATGAAACTGCAAGGAAAAAATACTCTGTTAGTGGGTGCAGTGCAGGCATACCTCTCAGCAGAAATGCCTTTCTGTATTGTATGGTGTATCTCAGATGAGAAAATCTGAACTTTGTATCAGAGTTTTATGTGGCTGTTTTGAAACCCAGGCTGGCTCCTCTGGACTTGCAGGAGGTGTCCCTGCCCTGGAGAAAGAAAATTATCACCTGACCTTGGTCCACATTCTGCCCAGTGCAGTGGCAAAGCAATAACAGAATACAAAACCTGAGCGCTTGAAGATAGATTGGGCTGAGTTTGGTGATCCAAGGCCTTTACCTAATCAGGCCTTCAGAAGTTTGCATTGCTTCTGCAAACTGTTGGTGAATAAAGGTTTTTTAGTAGTAGCTGATGTTTATAATGATTTTGAGAGCAAATCACCCAAACATTCTGCTTTATAAATAGTGCAGCTGTGAAAGTTATAAGGATACATGGAAAATGGGAAATACAGTGTTCCTTCCGTCCAGCATAATTCCATTCAGCCTTCCAAAGGCAGGCAAAATTTTAGGCTTTTCAGGCATACGGGTTATTTAGGTCTGTTTGCATTTAGATTCAGAACCTGAAAAATTAGTTTCCTGGCAGTATTACTCCCGTCCTAAAACTAAAATACCAGTTTGTAATATTAACAGATACATGCTCAGGGCATGCCCATGCAATGAGAAAAAAGCTTAAATATTCAAGTTTTATGCTAGATTAAAAGATTTTGACTTTTGGCCAGTTAAAATAATTTTTCAAATCCACTGTGTTCTTTCCGTAACTTTTTTGATTACTTGGACACTGAAATCACTTTTTGAAATATGGTAAGAGAAAACATCTATTTAGCATTAGAGTGGGAGATGTAATCTGTTGCCTTATTGTTCTTATTTTAAATCTGAATATGTTTTATTATAGTGGAATAGAAATATGTAGGAATCAATAAATAGTGTTTCAGTATGAGCTAGCAGAATTGAGGAAGTGCAGTTGGGGATAGAAAATGGCTAGAGGCTGCTTTGTAGTTTTTTACTAACCTACAGTGTGAAATCTTCACCTATGTACTTTTCCTTTCTTCCTTTCTTTCTTCTTTCTTAGAAATAACTTCAGTCAGTTTATTGATTTGTTTTGACCCCAGATTTTAAATTGTAGAAGTTGTTGTGGCTCCTGGTTTCACCAGATACCTGTCACCTTGACAGCACTTGTAGGCTTGAATCATAGCTACCTTGCATGTTTGGAAAAGTCCTTAGTTTATGAAGGTCCTGCCTGATCACTGAATGGGAACATCAGAAACCAAAGCTATCTCACTCCAACTCTTTGCAAAACAAAATTGTACATTGGTGCTTTATGTAAGTTTTAATAAGAGCTTCTTCTTTAAGCACTTGTGTTTTTAAGCCAAAAACATAATAATATGACAAATAGGAGACAGGGTGTGGAGGACATGTGCGCTTGACTAATCAATGCATGCTCATTCTCTGTTTGATCTGCATTACAGAATTTAATCCTGCTTCTTTGTGGATACAGATGGCCCCTTTGCACTGCAGCCAGCCTTGGTTTTTCCACGTGAAGACAGAAAACAGTGGATGGCCACATGGGAATACATGGGTGATGGACTGCACAAAGCTAAATTTCTTCACTTGCTCACGTGGCAGTAACATAATGGAAGCAAACAGATGAAGGACTAATAATTCTGGAATAGAGATAAATTTAATACTATACATACAAAAAGCAGCCAGTAAATGTAAATGTGCTGTCATATCATAGCAGGAAATGAGGCTTCTCTGCCTCAGCTTCCCCATCTATAAGTGGAACTGGCCCACAAAGTTTCTTGGCAGCCAAAAATTTTAAATCTAGTCATAGATCAGGCAACTTTTCTATATTCCTCATTTAAAATGATTTCTAGTCAAGACACTTTCCTTTATGCTCATCTGTTTTAGTAATGTCCCATTATTTCTAATTTTTGTATTGCATTATTGTCTCAGCCCACTCTCTGAAGTTCCCCTCCCAGCACAGTTCTAGTTACCATGCCACCCTTGGTCAATGTTCAGCTACAGTACATGATTCTCATAGATGTTCCCCATCAGTCAAATTGTTCTGTGCTTAAACATTAGCATTGTTTCTTGGGCTTTTTTCCCTGAGCTCAATGTCTCACCATCTATCATTGCCCTTCTTTTATAGCTTGTCAGCCAATTTAAAATCCATTGGCAGTGCTCATTTCTAACCCAACTGGGTTTAATTTTTCAAGTACCATTTCTGAGGCATTGCATCTGCTGTCTACTGATACTGGATACAAGATCCAAAATTGCTCAGGGTTACAAATTTGTGAACTCCCACTGTAGTCAGCCTGTGCTCCAACATGTATGTCTGGGATCATAATTTCACTCATTGCTGTTTATTGCTCATGTTTCTGCTGTCAGCCGCTTACTTCCCTTAAAAAAAACCTCAAAACCTCACTTCTGTTATTTTCCTAGGGAATGTAATGTGGTTTACCAGATGATCATTTCCACGATTACTCTTTATTAATCTTCTAAAGTTCAGTGCCATGCAGCCATCTGGTGTTTCATTAGTTCTGCTAAAGCCCTAACCTACAAAGAAAAAAATACTCACGTGGCTAATTTTAAGTATGTGAATCCTAATGATGCAGAGAAGACTGCTCATATTTTTTGACAGAAGCATATATGCTCAAAAGATTTCTATGGCTAATCATATAAAGTAAATAGTATGAACACTGCAATGTACTTCACACAGAAGTGCTAATGGGGCTGTATTAAGATTTTCCATGCATTTCTTTATAGCTCTTTATCAGTCACCTGGGCATCAGATTTGTGACAATGTGAAGAGCAGTGTAAGTAGTCACCTGAAGCATGTTGATGGATGTAGGCTTTCAGGACATTTGGAATCAGATGCAGTGTTCATCATTTCTTAATTATCCATTTTGCTTTCTCTCTTCCTCAGTGGTGCTAGAGACCCACATATGAGTACATTCAGTTTAGAATTAGCATGATCTTTTTTTGGTCTTCTTCCTTAAATAGCAGATTTTCTCTCTTAAACTACCCATCCTCATTAATACATGTGTAAAACCCCATCTTATTTCTTTTGTATCCTACAATTCATTTCTTCCTGTCTAGAGAGATGTTACTGCAAAGGAGCAGTTTTTTTCATACCCCTTTTTATGACTGTATCTGAGAAACACCTTTCAATTTGTTAATGCATTGCTTAGTTAAAAAACATCTGCCCTGCCCCAGTTTTTAGAGTGCCATTATTTATGTGTGAACCATTTTGTGAAAGGCAGCTTGTTACTGCTTTATATCATAAATATCCTTTAAAAACCTACTCTTTGAACTTCTGACTCATCAGTCTGGCATCTGAGATTCCCTTCTGTTAATTATAAAATACTGATCTTGCTCATTACCACCATAACAATAACACCTAGTTAGGCACAGTTTGCTTCTCCTGGCAAACTGCAATGTCTCATGTTTCAGTGCTTTCTGTCACTTAGCTTATTAAATCAGTTTGCACATTGCCAGCTTTGCACATGCCTCTGCAAAATCCTGAATGTTCTTTTGTAGGCTTCTGAATTCAGATTGGGTGATGTGGAATATGCAGGATGAATGTCACTTGTTACCATTAAATTACAGAGCTTACCTCAGCTCAAAAATGCATTGTTGTGCATTTTGCTGAGCAACAGAGGAGATTATCTTTTTGAATATGGATCAGTAAAACAAGAAGAAATCAAGTATGTTTTCCCAGGACCTGTAGTAACTCTGCAATTGAATTTCCAGAAAGCCAGTAAATGGCTTAACTGCAACACTGCTCCTTCTGAAAAGATAACGCCTCCAAGCCAGTCTTTAACTGCTAGAAAATATTAATCAGACAAGATAAAGGCAAATTCACCTACCCACCTCTAACTGATTTGAGTCATTCAGGGTTATTTTATCTGCTTCTATATCATTTATTTATTTTATTCATTTTCACACAAGAATAGCCTAGGAGAAAGGAAAATAACTTGACTATCCTGAACATACCTTGACCAGGAGAAACAGACTGGCCAAGTTCTGGAGTTGGACTATGCACAGATCTAAATAATCAACAAATACCTCTTCCCCTAAAACAAAACCACAAAACATCCCCATTAGGATCTTTCAGATTAAAAGATTTAAATTCCCACTATACTGTTATGCAATCACAGTCTGGATGAGAAATTATTAATGATAACGATAATACTGGTTGACATACCAGTATTAAATTCTCAGCTGGAAAGTTACATAGGTAGTTAGTAAGTTTGAAATAAACACTACAATGTGTTTCCTGACCTTCACAGGTCAGGAAAAAACTGTATTTGTAAACTTCCTGATACTGAAAGAAAGTCACTTTTAGAAAGCCCTTAGATTAAAAGCATTGTGAATTCATTTCAGGCTTAGCATTACAGTCCTGATGGAACAGGATGTTCTCTGGGATAAGCAAACACGGCATCTCCAGAAAGAAGAAACTTCAGCAGAGCTGACTCAGTTCAGGATCATTTAATGCAAAATCTCCATGCAATTTCCTTTTATTTAAACCATTATTAAGAAATATCCTTCAGCTTATCACATGTGAAGCATAAGCTTCCTTTGGTATTAACTTTGACACATGGGGGAATTATATTAATATAGGTGATGGTACCTGTTAGTGAGCATTTGATTGCCCTCAATGCAGAAGGATTTACTCTTGTTATTGATTTGTTGGCTAATATATTGGTTGGAAATCCCCTGGTATTGCTGGTAGCTGCGTATTCTAAATTTTATTGGATTTGTGGGCAATTTTCCTCTGCCTTTAAACTTATGATCACTTTATAAAAAGAAGAACCCAAGAGTAAGCTGAAAAACAATCTGTTTTTATTTTGCTGAAAAGGAAAGCTGTCTTGTTTTGCTTTGTTTCTGGTTGTTGATTGCCTTTGTCTGGCTTTTGTCATGGTTACTCTTGAGACAAGCAACAAACTGAGAATACATTGCTACAGGAGCCAGCAAGAGAGGAGCCATTACCGCTAATGGGGAAAAGGTCACCTGGGCAAATTTAGTTTCATGCAGAGGAGAGAAATCAAACCCACACACCCTTCAGTTGCCACGAGTGTACGGGCTGTTGTGGCTTCTTTTATAGCACTGCTTTCCTCCTAATCATTTCCCTCGGTCCTTTAGGCAGGGGTTGATGGAAGCTGAGGATAAGCCAGCCTGACCCCTGAGAGCAGAGTCCTGGTCATGCAGGCAGCCCCTGCCCAATGACACAGCCCATGGTGGGACAGAGCCAGGGGACCAGAGGTGTGCAGGGCTCTGTCCTCTCCCTGCAGGTGAAACACATCCAGGGAGCAGCTCCTGCATCCCAGAGGTGTGCAGGGCTCCGTCCCCTCCCCTGCATCCCAGGGGTGTGCAGGGCTCCGTCCCCTCCCTGCAGGCAGGACACATCCACGAGCAGCTCCTGTCCCTGGAAGCCTGTGGTGGTGACAGCAGTGTCTGGCTTCCCTATTCCTGTGCTGAGCCTTGCTCTATGCTCCAGTAATCAATATATTCTCAGTCCTTGTTATTTGGTCCCCGGGAGAGGTAAATTGATTTACCTTTATCTTTTCTTTGCTGAGTCATAATTCCTCTGTCCTTACACACTAAAATTTCTGGTAGAATACCATAGAAATGTCACAAATAATAAATGCAGAATTGGGCCTCTAGGACACAAAATGTCTCCTCTTTAGTTTTCTTCAAGATTGATTCCTAAAACTTGATCAGAATTAACAACAACAACGAAAAAGGGAGTTTAATTAAACCCATACTGGGAAATGTCTAAAAAGTGTTTCATTATGTTTTCTTAATATATCCTACAATATTCATCCAATTAAGGTTGGCACTCAAGTTGTTTTTAAGATGTGGCATGAATAAGATAACCTAAGATATCATATGATTTCTCCAGCTGAGACATAATAGTTGAGAGTAATTTTTTCCAATAAAAATAAGTGAACAGTGCTATTAATTCATTGTAATGATGCTACTGGGAGAAGTGTATGACTTCCACTGCTGAATAATCAACAAAAGTAAATTAGCTTTAAGCAACAAAATGTGCATGTATGTGTATGTCTGAGAGTGTAAATGACCTTGGGAATGAAGAATTGAGAAAAGCAAGTTAAATACAGTTTTAACCATCATAAGAAAATTTTAACTAAGTATTTTGAAATATAGTCCATGTAAATTCAATACTCTGCTGGGTAAAATTAATTGTCAGTCTCTTCTTACCTATTATAACTAAAATTCACAGACATGTACTTGTACCTGAAACGTTTCCAAATTTCAGCTTTATCCCTTGAAGAAATATGGTGCATTTCATTTTTGCTTCTAATCAAGAAATTCAGGAGCAAAACATTAAATTTATTAAATCTACAGTTTCTTACCCTTAATGTCTCAGTCCTCACTGTCTCTTTCAAGTGGGTTATATTTAAGGAGAAAGCATTTCTCCATTGTAGATATTTTTGATCACCCTTTTCAAGCTAGTTTAAAACATTCAACTTCTTAACATAGGAAATTCATTTTTAGGTGTATTTATCTATTAATTTTTCCTTCCTTCCTTCCTTCCTGCCTTCCTGCCTTCCTGCCTTCCTGCCTTCCCTCCTCTACATGTTTTTCAGTCTGGAGTGCTTCATAGCTGGAAAATTAGGAACACTGGATTAAGTGTTGATTATTTAATAATATCCCCCCAACGGCTCTTTCTTGTTTGTTTGTTTGTTTGTTTGAAGATGGTTGTTTTCCTATGAAAATGTAGATAGAGATATATAAAGCAGAGTCAAACACTTAATGAAATATTGTTTTTTATCTTTTCTCTAAAGGAACCAGTACTTCTACAGCTTCTCTGCTGCAAATGTTCTGTGCACAAATTTATATAAGCAGAGCATTTTTGAACATAACCTCAGAGTGGTCCATTTTTGAACAAAACCTCAGAGTGGCCATCGTGAAATTATTATATTGGTTTGGTATACAACTCTTACCAACAACTATTTTCAAGCAGAATTTAGTATAGCATTTTAGAAGAAATATGCACATAAAGGGACATGTGAATTCCATAATATTTTTACAGCCTAAGAGTGCAACTAGAATGATGATAGCTGTATGAGATATAATTAGAAACAAATTAGAGATGGATTAGTATGGTCATTCTGACCACACTTGATTTTAAGATACTTAAATCTAACAGTACTAATGTACTCCAGCCCATCAAAATTTCAGGTAAATATTCATGTGCCCTTGTGCTGCTTTAGAGTCAGGAATCAAGTCTCAGTAATCATTTATAAGATTCCAACTCCTTTTGATGATAAATCACTTGAAATAAATATTGTGATTTTCACATGTATCTGTTATATGGTATTATTGACAAAAATATGTGAATGATAATTTTAATAGGTACAATACATATGGTGAATATATTTGTGACTGTGCTGAATGACAATGGCTAAGTAGACAACTCATGCCTTTCATTGATTAGAATTGATTAGAATATATGCCTTAGGTTTTTGTTATCTGGAATAATCTAAAACTACAAAACTGCAATTAGGCCTGTTCCAGTGCCTGACCAACCTCTCGGGAAAGAAATGCTTCCTTGAGCCCAGACTAAACTCTGCTAGATTCACACCTAATTCACAGGCTTAGTCAGTGTCTCAAGAGTTTTCATTTGACCTGTTAAGGCTCTGGTGAGAAGAAACGTTCCCCCAGCCTGGCTGTTGCAGCTGTTGGTGTGCACAGCTGCCTTTGCTAGGCAGAAAGACAAATTCTGGATTCTGTGGTGTGAGAGGCAGGAAAGACAATCATTATTCAATGGGATTGGTCTATTCCAGAGCCTCTTGCTTCATGCAGTGTGTGTGTGTGCACAGAGGGACTGCTAGGGCTTCCACATCTTTATGTGTAGGTAATGTTTCTACTCAGATATTTGAAGCCTCATCACTGTTTGGAATTTTTTTAATGCACTGTCAATCTGAGAGGAAGTGGTAATGCACTTGGGCTACGTTATTGTGTCGCTTTGCTTTTTATGGCACCTTGTGAAATAAGACCCTTGATTAAATTTTATAAAGGCTAAAAATCTGAGGCTGTAAGGTTCCTGAATGGTTGGCTGAAAAAAAAAATTTCTTTATGAGATTTTATCCCGTTTATTGGTGTTGCATAGTAACAATGAGGAATTGCACTGTGTTTTAGCTGTGTCCCAGGAAGACTTCTGGCTGAAAAAGTGATTCAGAGATTTTGCAAGGACTACTGATGTGATGAAAATATGTGTCAAGGTGTAAGTCAAACATCAGAGCCCTAAAGACTTACACAGCTGAAAATAAAATATTGTTGTCCCTAAATTCGAGGCACCATGAGCTTCTAACAGTGGTTTGCAGCTTGCTAGATAATAGATGTAAAAATACAGATTTGGTGAATCAGTTTTGGCACCCAAACTGCTCCTGGGTATCCTAGGTTTGCCTGAATCAATAGGAACAAAGATTCAAGAACAATTCTAAATGGGAAAGTAAAAGCTTCTTTTTAAAATTGTCTCTTTAACCTATGAAATAGCACATAGAGTAAAAAACTCATTCACAGATTTACTTTTTTTATGTGAAAAGCTGTAGAATCTTTAAAAAACAAGTGACCCTTCCAACCTTATCTAATGTGGGGTGTTTTAACATAAACTGACTTTAGTAATTTGCACTTTGGCCTTGCCTATTAGAAACAGTTATAAATAATGGATACTTTCATTATTATAAAGCATTTCAATTGCATTTTTGTTGGGAAAGGCCTTATAGGGGGAATGAAAGGACATTTATGAAGATATGCTACATAATTTGCTTTGCCTGCTCATTTTGAGTTCTAACAGAAAGTTTTGAGGACCTGAGCAGAGAAAGTCTTCCTAAGCAAATAAACTATAATAGTTATCTAACATATGCCTTCAACCATCTGTGCTTTGCTGGCTTATAAAATTTCTATGAGAGTTTGTTTTGATGATGTAAGCAGCATTTTCTCAAGCTTTCTATGCATGAGAAAACAAACAAAAGCAGGGATATTGCACTGCCATTCCATCAATTAAATATTGTCAGTATCCAGTTTTCTGTAGGAAGCAGTGCTACAATGGCACTCCATACCCTCTCCACTACCTATAAATCAATAGGCCCAAGCCTTAGGGAAAAAAAAAAAGAAAACAATAAAATAACCTTCTCTATAATCCTCCAGACTGCCTTTTTCCATATGTGCTTTCTGTTAAACAAATATTATAGATGAACATTTTCTAAGATTAATTTTCATCTAGCAAAAGCTAGAAAAAACTTAAAGAGCTCATCTCTCACAGGACAGAACAAATCAGTACTGTGATTAATGTGAATTTCTAGAACTAAAACTTTCTCCTGGAAGGATAGAACATGCTTCTTTTAAAGGAAGAAAAGTAAGAGGACTCTAATATTAAATCTCTTAGATGCTTTAAACATGCTAAGTATATTTAAAGCTATTTGTCTTAGAGTAAATATGAAGTGATGGAATTTTGATTCTATTAAACTGGGTAGTAAAACCATCCTAGCAGGTTCCTGTAATTCCATAAAGTTTCCAGCTAAATCACTGAGATGGAGCTTAGCAGTGTCCATGCTCTTGAGAACCTTTCTGCTAAGTGTAAGCTTCTATTCTTCTCATTTAGAATTTCAGCTGAATACTTATAAACACAAAAGTAGCCCCCAGAGAGCTCTGTCTGAATTGTTCTCTGGACTATGCATTTTGAAAATGTGCATTGAACTTCTGAAGCTGGCATATCTTTTAGGGCTGTTCAGTGTAAGCAGTGGATGTTCAAAGAGCTGGGAAATCTGGAAATCTGCTCATTCATTTGGCTTTTACTCTTCTGGTCACTATTGCAATAACATGTTGAGAAGCTAAATCTACAGTGCCACATTTCCTTCCATAAAATTAGAATATTTGCTTACTGGATCACTTTTCATGCAAAAATGTTGAAATTATCATATAACTAGGCTTTTTAATAGATATGACAGAAATATAACAATAACTGGTATCATCAAGTGTGCTGATGTTAAAGTTTTAGCAGAACACCTGTTCAACTATTTTTAAGTCTCTGGGTTTTGAAAGTTCATCTCTTCTATTGCTGGTTTCCTAGCTTTATGTGCTATCCAGAGGTCGCTGAAAATTTTATCATGTCTTCCTGCTCATTATCAATTACTATTCCTCTTTCTAGCACTTCTATATTAGTCTGATTCTGTGGAGGGAAAAACTCAAAACACTACTGTTGCAAGTTTTTAAATACTCTGGAGTAGAAGGAGATAAGCTGGGGAGATATTCCAGATATTTCAATGACACCAAATTTAAACCAAGGGTGATTTTTTTGTTGAATTTGGAGCAGAATGTTCAATTTCTTGCTCATGTTGAATGTAGTCAGAAAAGTACATTTGACTTGTACATAGTGTTGTCTTTCTTTTGCTAGGAAAACTTTTAAAAATTCACTTTTCAAAAGCAAAAAATAGGTTCAATTACCAGGGGAAAGGATTTAAGGTCTTGCAGAGCTTTTGCAGTCTCATAGAAAAAGATGTAGAAAACATGTACAAAGAGATCTAGAGATGTAGATGAGATTCAGGCAGGTTTTGCTAAAATGACTGGGGTAAACAAGACCACAGAAATATGTCCAGCAGAATCTTTTAGTATTTCAGTATATTGCCTCCTTCCATACCCTAATCTATTTCACCTTCTGTAACTCTAGGTCTGTCTTGCAGCCATTATTCTAATTTTCTGCCAGTGCCTTCTGTTGGCAAGTGCCTTCTGCCACCTCTCAAACACAAAAATAAAACCTGTGCTCCTTGCCTGTGTGGCAACATTATTGCTCTTTAATAGCAAATAAAAATGGCAGCAAAATGTTTGTTGCTGTAGTAAGGATTCTTTAACCTGTAAACATTGTGAAGAAATGGTCTGGTTATATTTAAGATAGGATAAAGAAGTGTGAAGGTTAGACACCTTGGTGCTTTGTGCTTTATTTTATTTAATTGAGCAGTTCCTCACATCTACAGAAGCTATCCCATAATATTCCCTTACATCCTTTTCTTGCACTTTCTATAGATGCTGGTCATTTTCAAGGACAGAATATTGGACAGGATATGTGGGGCTTGTGCTCTGGCACAGCAGATCCAGTGCTCAAATTCAAGGTGACTTAAGGCACAGCTGTTGTCCTTTGGTCCTGGAGCCTGTTCCCTGTGTCATCCTCTGATGAGGTGTGGCAAAGTGACAAGTTACCTAGATGTATTTAATGTGAAATGAAATATGGTGCTTTTTTTTTTGCTTCTGTTTATTAATTTTTTATTTTAATGGCATGTCATCTTAAAATGTATACTTGAAAATACTTCTGAACTCGGGAGCATATTAGCCTACAGGTCACTTTATTATTTATTTATGCTTTCTTCCACACTGTCATGCTACAAAAAAAATGCAGCAAAGAGATTCTGAGTCTTAGGAGAGGTAGGTAATGTCACAGTGCAGAGTGAATAAAATAATTAGCAATATCAATTATGATTTCGTGTGTGTGTGTGTGTGTCTCATACACAAAAATTGAAGATACGCCTACGAATGCACAGTCTGGGCCACACAGTGTTTCCAGGTTTGCACAGGAAAATACTAAAAGTTCTGCTAAATCCTTTCCTGTTCTGACCTTCCAGATCTCCACTTCAGTGAACCCTTTTGCATCCCGACCTGTAGCAGGTTTGGCTTGCTATGTAAATCATGGCAGGTTGTTTTTAAGGACCAGCACCCCAAACACTTGATACTAAAAGCTGTA
This sequence comes from Toxostoma redivivum, assembly GCA_013397375.1. Taxonomy (NCBI): domain Eukaryota; kingdom Metazoa; phylum Chordata; class Aves; order Passeriformes; family Mimidae; genus Toxostoma; species Toxostoma redivivum. The sequence continues at coordinate 25,348 of VXBI01008954.1, forward strand.
TGTTCTCAGCCTGCTGCACAGGTATCCTTCACCCCTACTTCACTCCATACAAGATGAGAATTTGAGTTGGAAGGCAGGTACGAGAGCTCTTTGCCTAATGACGTATAAAGGCAGAGCCCCCCATGGGACACTCAAACAGGTAACTAGGAATGAGGAGGTATAGGAGAAAATTCAATTTTAAATACTTGTGTGGAGAACTGTTACTTTTTCTCAGGAAAACTTGAATTATGAGAGAGAAGTTACAGTGAGATCAGTGTGAAGTTTTTGCTTCCATAAAGAGTAGATATTGATGGCTATTGATGAAAATTATGCAGCCAAATCTAGGTTAAAAATCATGCCTCAGCTGTGTGTCCACAATGCTTAGATATCCAGGCAAGCAATGATGGGGAAAGGTGGGTTCATCTGGCACTTGTTATCTCCTTGAAAAAAATTCTATCTGCAAGAATGAGACTTTGCAGTTCAAGATACGAGACAGGTAAGACCTACAAATAAAGCAGGTTGAGATGCTTGCTGTTGCTTATTTTGAAATTAGTTTTGTGCAATGGAATAAGTATCTCATTGTCTAATAAAGTTTTGGTTCTAAATAGTTTGGTTTAAAACATAATCTTAAGAGTTGTTATTTTCTGTAATAATTCTATAAAACTTTTCCATGAGAATTGAGCTCAGTTCCACATCCAGTAGAAAGGGACATACTTAAGGCCAAGAATTGCACTCTTAAATTAATGTCAATAGCAGCTGTGTGTGAGCATCCAAGGACAGACTTTTTTTTCTCAGGGTATGTTCTACTTTGATGTTCCTAGAATCTATAACCTTTTAAAGTTAATGGGAGTTACATGCTACAGTATACATCAAGGAAAAAAGATACACCCTGCAGTTAAATATAATAACATTCCTCTTCATAGACCACTACTGGGCACTGTGTTCACATTGCTGAAAAACATGCCTTGAATTAGGCTCTGTACTAGTGATTTATGTAGTTATTTGCATCTGCCACTGCAAACAGAAATAGAAATGTTGGCCTGTCATGGCAATGGGCAGACTAACAAGTTCTTACTACACCATAACAAATCATTAGTGTGGCAAATAGCAGCTCTGCAGCTGCACCTGCCAGCTCCCAGCAGTGCTGCCTGACACAGGGACTAAAGCAGCAAGGGCTGACCTGCTGAGAGTGATTTCTCTCATGATTCTGGAGGCATGCATGTGTCTAGGACTCCTCTGGCCACTAGTGGAGGGGCAAGACTAGATTTTCTGGGTTTATATCATTATGTGTGTCCCTGGAATAGAATTTCTTTATAGTTCTCCACCATACCTTTCAGCAGTGTGAAAGCTTGCATGTGTGTGTTTGTGCCCATGAGTTTCTCTGCCTTTGAGGACCCCCTTTGCCTGGCTGTGACACCACCCAGCTCTCACTCCCATGTTGGGAGCTCCTCACCTGTCTTTGAGCTGCTACTGCAGAAACGCCATGCTGTGAATTCTTTAAGAGACAACAGCAATAACTATTTAATAACACAACAAGGCAGTGCCTCAGAAAAGGGAATATGATGTTTACCCTTGCATACCATTTTATCTGCTTGCTCTGAATGACACCTTTTGCATGCAGCACATCTTATATTGATGACACAATGCCATGGCAGCTTCCTGCATCTGCTTTCTCTGCTGGCTGAAAGTGGCTGTAATTATTAATGTGATAGCTAATCAACAAGAATATCGGCCAGACACTATTTAATGGCCTCAAATTTCTCTTCTCCAGAAACTGAGGACATGAAAGAGAAAACAGGTGTGCAATATGTTCATTGATTGCAATATGTTCATTCTTACTTCTGCACATTTTTTGTTGAAATCCAGTTGCATAGTTCCACTGGAGCCTGAGCCATGATATGGAACAAGAGCCTATTCTACAGTACTTCTTAAAAGGAAAATTAAACCCTGCAGATATCACTAATTTGTGATTATCTTCCTTGAAAATATCCATCTTACACTGTAGTTGTAAACAAGTGGTGCGTGTACTGTCTGCTATGGATGTTCATGACACTATTGTTCCAGTCGAGCAAGCTCGATATTTTAAACAGTATTGCCATCTTGTGGTATGACAAGTTTTATCATTTTGTTTCTTTTTGCAACTTTTTGATCTTTATTTATTGGCAAGAATTCCTGAAATGCTGTATCACATGCAACAGAATAAGTATTGCCCCAGTTATAAAAGATTCACAGAAAGAAGAAAAGCCTATATCTGAATGTCATAATATATCTGAATGTTCATCAGTCCTTTAACAATGCACTTTTATCTTCCACTGAAAGGAAGGGAGTAGGGTCATTGTGACACACCTGATTGTAAGGACTGCCTTATTAATTATTGCCCACTTTTGAAATTAGTTTGTTCCAGACACATATCCATCAGCAAGTGTCTGGAGTCCTGGTGTTACATGCTCTCACCAAAAGAAAGAGGCTGTGACTTCTGCTGCAGACTAAGAGAAAGGCAAGGCATTTTTCTCTTAAGAAAAAAGTAAAGCTACTTATTTTCTGTTCAAATAGCAAGTCTTATATCAGAACTTCTTAAATTCTTGTTATCAGTGTTCTGGAGACCCAACACACACCCAGAGCCAGGACTTTCCATATGTGGAGCAAGGCCCTGTAAGTGAGCAGTGGTTTCCCTGGGGCTTTGTTCTTTCACACTCATCTTGGAATTGTTCTACCTGCTATAAAATCAGGAGTTTTCAATAGTCTGGGTTTGAGGTCCTGTAGAAATCTACCAATTACTAAGCAGGTACCTTTGAAAATCTCACGAATGTGAAACACAATATATTGTACATGAACTCAGGAACTCCATCTTTTTCAGGACACTGAACTTATGAAGAAAAATTTTCTGGTTTGGAGGTTAAGTCCAGGGACACCACATTGTTAGGGAGGGAAATTTATTGGCAAATAAATTTTCTTGATAAACCAAGGATTCCTGACAAACTTTTTCCATATTCAAGCTTGTCAAAACTGTACATGTTGGTGAAGTATTCTGTTTTAACTTTCCTGGCCACTAATCAAAATAGATGGGTCGTGGAAGTACTATCTTCAGCCTGGAAAGTCCCAAAGTGAGTAGCCTGCTAATGGAAATATGCTTAACACAAAAAAACAAGATCTGTATTTATGTATGAGTTTCAGAACTGAGTTATAAATACTTACTGACATCCAGTTTTTTCCTTGAGCAGTGAACATTGCTGGGAGATCTGTGCTACATGTTCCTGTTTTCACTCCAAAGATAAATAGCCTATTCCAAAAACACTATTCTGCCTAGTAAAAAACTTTCCCTCTGTAAGAAGCCAGAAAGCAAACATATGAAAATAAATTAAGCTTTTAAAAATCTTTGTCTTCTAATGGATAAAAGCAAAATAAAGCATTCTTTCACTGTAGTGATACCAGAAAATGTAGCATTGTGATGGTTCAGGTTTCAGAACACACGACACATGATGTACTGCACATCCTTCACACCTAGAAACTGATTGAGATAAAAGATGAGGATTAAATTTATCTATGCATGAATGTAGTGAACATCTGCCAAAATATATCTAGTTATTTTAATTCTCCTGTTCAACAAAGCTGACCATCTGCTCAGTCATCAGGAAAGATCTTGTTCTGAGAGCTAAATCAAAAGATCACCTGTCTCGTGTACCTTGTTCTCACTTAACAGAAATAACATTTGATGGTATCCATCTGTAGGAGTGATGGTGACCTGCAGCAGGTACATACTCATTGAGTCAAAGTTAGCAGCTGGAGCTGTAGGAAGCAGAATGTTAGTTTAAATGTTTAGGCTCTATTGATGACTAAAAGGCATCAAATTAGGTGTACTGCTTAAAAGAGCCATTCTGTATAATTGTAATACAGATTTTTCAGACACCTATAAAAGCCAATGACACAGAAATTAAAATATGCACACATTTCTTAAGGTGATAGTAAAGTCTGCAATGAAATCATTTAACTTTTAGCTTTATATTTCTGGGTACACAATAATGCAGAAAGGTTCTATCACTGGATAAATATAAAGTATAATAAAATCATACAATAAATTGACAAAGTAGTTTTTAATATGAGAAACAGAGTTTTTTAACGTTCTGATTTTAATATAATTTCTCAAACTACAGAGCACATTCCATTTTATGATGGAAAGTAAGAGGCAGCTGTTAGAACCTTTACTCTTTCTTAATAAGAGAAAAGTGTTAGAGAACAGGATATTATCAGATCATTTGACTTAGTTAATGGGTTTCTGTATTGCTTGCACAGCCATCATTGGCCTTGCAGAATTTTATTGTCTTAGTTTTAACAATAACGTCTTGGATTGCACTGCAAGATGTAACCAAAAGTATGTATTCTATCACCATCTATTAAACCAGGTGGGGCAGTGATCCTTATCTCTTCCACCTCTGTCCAGGGAGATACCTTCTGTTAATGGGCCATTGTATGACTGATAAAATCACATCATCCCATTGGGAGATGCTCCACCTACCTGGATATAATCTGAGATTTCGAACATCACAAGCAGCCTTTTGCCACTGGATTCCCAGAGGAAAACTAGACCCTTCTACATCACCACTGGACCTTCAGAGGAAAATGACACCCTTCTACAGCACCACTGCTTCAACTGAACCACATCTGTCATCCAGGAGGACTGCAGCCACCACTTAATTTGACTGCTACCAACACACTTACCAACAGGATGTCAGGTTGTACTCTGACTCTGTCAGTGTTTCTGTACTACTGCATTTTATTTTAATTTTCCTATTAAATTGTAGATCTGACTTGGAATTTCCCACTGGTTTGCTTTCAAACAAGTAAGAATGTGGAAGCTTTCCAGGGCTGTAAAGACTTCAGCAAAGTTTTAACTTTCCCAAAGAGGGAAATCTTCCAGAACCAGGGATCTTCAGGACCTGGCTCCCCTGGCTCAGGCTGCCTGAGAGCTGCTCCCACAAGAAACCCCCATGTGTTTGCTCTTGCAGCTCCAGCCAGCTGACTTGGGCCTCCAAACCCTGCCAACATTTACAATGTTTTGCTAGAGCTGCCAAAACTCGAAGTTTTTCTCTAATTGAGGCTGCATTGTTGATGCTTAGCACTTAGCAAAAGGCACCGTTTACACTTTGTGCTTATTTGCAGCTCAGCAGAAATCTTTTGTCTAGCATTGGAGTGAACTTCTTTCTGTGTGCTGGCTATAGTACTGTCAGCAAAAATTACATGACTTCATCATTTCCTGTCAATACCAATTAGTTGTTATTTTCCAGAACAGTCCAATTTAGACAAAGCCAAGCTATTAACATTATTAGTATTTACATTAACCTGATGATCATGATTCAGCTTCTTTAATTAGGCACATCAGTATGTCTATGTAAGAGTGCACTTTTGTAGACAGTCGTTTTAATTTTTTTTAAAGACTCATTACTGACACATCACTTTGTGTTCCCAGAAATATTTAGCAATTGGGCCTTATCTTTGAATTACACATATTTTTGAAATACTTTTTAATTGAAAAATCATAGGATAGCTTTCAAGAAGTTGAGGTGATTTGAAATTAAAAAGAAGTATCAAGTAATGCTTCTCTTCACTACACAGCTTCACAGCAGCTGGGATTTCCCAGGCTCAGCCTTTCTGCCTCAGCCTCCTGTAACTGAAGTTTAACTGCTGGGCAGGGCAAGTTGGGGGGAAAGGGCCTCTGATATTTCATATAAACTTGATGCATTTTTTCCTTCATAGAGAATGGCCTGTTTCAATATGTCAGATGTTCAGACAGATGACATTAGCATACTATCTCTGAACAAAGCACTTTCCTCTTTGCTAAAGTTGTCCAGGTAATGGTAAAAAGTGATTCTGAAGGTTGATACTAAGTATAATTGAATGCATTCAGGGCACAACTGCAAATCTTTTGAAAATGTCATAAACTGTGCAAAGCTACTTCCTTAGTGACAGTTTGTTAAATATAAAAATGGAATCTGAAGAGCCTAAGCTATTTATTTCAACTCAGTGAGATAGTCAGCAAAGCTGGAAGTTCTGCTATATTCTATACAAATGCAGGGTCTCAAATACACAGATGATGTCACCTATTTTATAAATATAGATCCAACACTGCCTTTTTGTGTATCTCTGTGTATATGCAATATAAGCACACCAGAACCTAGAGAAAGAATGTTTTACTTTGCACCATTTAAATGCTTTCAAAATTAAACAGCAACAGAATTTTGGTTTTATACACTCTTTATCTCTGTCCTATTGTTTCTAAAGTAAACAGCATCATAGTTTAAAATAGCAAAATTGTTCCCATGACTTCAATGGTAGCATGGACAGTTTCTCTAAAATCTTTAGATATTTGTTTCAGAAAATTTGTACATTCACACTTATTAACACTTTGGAAAGTCCTCAGTTTTGCTGATACAAGCATTTGTGCACTTGTGCAGTATGGCTCCAAGCTGAAAACAGGCAAAGGAAGTAAAGAGTGTAGAGAATATCTTAAAGAGTATTACATAGCTGTGAAGAAAATAGTTTTCTAATGACATGACATAAGGAATTTTTTTTCTTGATGGTTTTGTTTTTTGAGAGAAGAATGCCTTTTATTTTTCAAGAATTATAGAAAAATGCATGGAGCCATGGCCTTAAGGGCGGTTGCCAAGGTGCTCTACAGCACTACGTTCCTAAAAGTCCAAAGTAGTTTTAATTAGTAGCAGCACAAATTTATTTTGAACAGCTGAGCAATTAATTATTTCATTCTGCATGTGACTACCTTGAAATGAGACACGAAACAGCTGGCAACTCTCCTGCTTTCTTTATGAGACTCTTCCATATGAAAAGAGAGGAAAATCATCTGTTCTCTTTTCCTTTTTCCAAATCTGAAGTCACCTCCCACCACAGTAAATATTTCAAGTGACCATGTAGAAACAGAATGCAAAATAGTGAATGGAGAAGGACAGTCAGCAGATTTCCTTTAAAAAAAAATATAAAGACAAGTTTGAAAAAGTTTGAAAAAGAACTGCCATTTCTGAGAAGGAGAAGGAGTAGGAAGAATTCAGACTGAAGATGTAAAGGATGTTGGGCTTCAGTAAAAAGTTCTCCACTACTACCTCATTTGTTAGGATAAGGGTGAATTAAAACTCCATCTCACTGCAAAATCATACAAGCATCTTAAAAGATGTTCTAATCTCAGTTAGAACTCAATAAAAAGACCCAATATTTCAAACACTTTAAGGGAAATATGCATAAACAAAACAAGTTAACTGTATCTTGTCAGTCTCAGTGCTAATTTTTTTCCTATAATGATATCTATTTGACCTCAATGAAAATTCTGGATGCACAAGAAATGTGAGATTGCACCATTAATTTTCCCAGAAATAAAAACTTATTTACTAATTCAGATTCCTAAAAAGTTATTTGCAGAAATTGAGCAAAAAGTGACCCATAAATATTTACGTTAATTTCCAGCTAAGGGCCCAAGGGATATCCTGGAAACATAAGGAATGAAAAAATCCCCAACACATAGATGTAGATGTGTGAGATGTGTGCATATGTGTGTGTATGGATATACACATCATATATATATATATATATATAAATACACACACAAACATACATGATTATATGCTACTTGATTTTACACTAGTCAGACCACTTGTTTCCTAATATTTCAGAGAATAGACATTTCAGGGTAGACAGATGCATTAAAACAAGGTTATTTACACCTGCAATTATTATGGGTTAACAAACAAATTTTATAAGAAGTGTGTAAGTATCAGATCATTTGAGGCCAAAATTCTACTGAATTGCGTAGGACTAGAGAAATCTTGTTAATAGTTTTTTGTGTCTACCTAGATAAAAAAGAGAAAAGAAAAATGAAAGTACATTTCATTTTGTGGCAGTTGATTTAATTCTTGTTGATCAACACTACACTGACATGCAGCATACATTTAGTTTATTGCTATTGATAGGAATATTGTCAGGGGAAAGAAAAGGTGTTTTTTAAGGTGATTAAAGAGTGATGAACTATCATATAATAAAATGTAAATTTTATCTTACTGATACAAAGAAACCTGCCCATAAAGTCCATTAGGCAGTAGAGTAGCACTTCAAAAGAAGTCATGGATGGATCAACAAAGTCATGTTCAAAGTAGACTAGATAAAACATTTAAGAGGTGTGTTGAGAGGATCATCTTGTAATTATAGTGTAACTGAAATGACCCCGATCGTCTTATCCAGCCTTCTGATCTCTAAGTGTGGGATAAACAGAACATGGCATTTGAGTGTGAAGATCAAATTAACAGAAGGCCACCTGTGTCTCTAGAAGATGAGCATTTTTCCCCAGTTAGCAGACATGTAAAAGGGCAATTGTATTTCATCCATAACAAATAGGAAGATAGTGAATCATGGCTGAATTATGGGATATTTCCTTCTTTTAGGAAAAAAACTCACAGCCCTCCACAGTGAAGTTACATCCCTTCTCCAGTTTCTCAGCTTTGTAAATATGCTGTAGACTTGCTTGTCCAGTCTCATGTGAGGTGAAAAAATGACTTGGCTGGTTCTACAGTGAGGTTTTGATACCCACACAAAATGCCACAAGGAATATCAGCAGAGATAACATGTGGTTTTCCTCCTGAAGAGTTGTAGAAAGCATTTTCCCTCAATGTAAAAAAAAAAAATCAGGAATATGGGCTTTTATTGCAGCTATTTTGGCGTCTGTTTTGGCAGTTTTTACATGTGTAGGGGCTTTTTTTGCAGAGCTGCCACATTTGCTTCCCTTGGCAAGCAATGGGGTATTTATGTAGAGACCCCAACTTAATTTATGATATCAAGGCTGACAATTAATGTGGTAGCTATTATATGTAAAAGATGGATAACTTTAAACAGTTGTAGGAGAGATACTGAAATGGATTCCAAAGAACAGTAGAAAACTAGATCCAAATTCATTGCTCATATTTTTCTGACACATTTCCTTCTCTCTTTGTATCATCTGAGCTCTCTTATCAAGAGATTTTAACATCCCATTCTTCTTTTATAGCTTAGAAGCCTGATACTAAAATATGGCAATCTATTTGTCAGCACAAGACATACTTTTATCATAAAATAAATAGCTTGCTACAGGTTAGAGCACCATAGAGTTCTATCATTCACAGCTGCTCTGAGATATAATTTCTTTTCCCCACATTTCCCAGTTAAAGCATGCATGTCCTATTTACAAGACACCAACATGGTGCTTGTTGAACTACTAGTTTTAGTCCTGTTTTTGCCATTTCAATCTCCAATTTCTACCCATACTTGTCCTCTAGACAAGTCATCCAGGATCTTGCCTCTTCTCTATGTTATTGCTATCATCTTGCTCTCTCTCTTGTTCTAGCTATCATTTTTGTCAATATCCTTCTAGCTTGCCACCTAATTGTTCTGCCCTGCTGTCTGTCCAACACTGCTCAGATTGCTCTGTCCTGTCCCTGTCACCACTGCACATATCAGCTGTCCTTTGCTAACTGCACGGTCTATAAAAAGGCAGATTCAAGGAGTATTTGAGGAAAGGCAGAAATGTGCACAGACCTCAGACTGAGAAACCTCAGATTATTAGCTTTTATTGCCTTACTAACTATTCTAGCCCATTACCTGTCTTAACAAGATTCAGAGGAACTTCTCTGAGATGCAATGATACCAGTCCATGGAAATCCACATTCACTCCATGCCAGTTCAGACATCCCAGGGTCGATCTCAGCAGGAAGGTTCCGATATGTTGTTGATCCTAATATGATGTTGCTGCAGCTTTACAGTAAAATATTGTCCTGCCATTTTCTACCAGACCATGCAAATTACATATGTTTAAATATAATCAAAAGTGTGATTACAAATGCTGGAGAGTAAATAACAAGTGAAGAGAGATTTAGATGTGGAGATGTAATTGTGAAGCTACCCTCATTTCCAAGAAACTTCTATTTAGAGAAATGCTATTCTTGGACTTGTATTGCTTTGTGAGAAGTGTTAGCACATCTGCAGACCAAGGCTGCTGCTGCATCTCTTGTGCTTTTAACAGTGGGATGTGACCTCATGACTTCTTAACAAACGCTTGTTAACCTCAGTTTTCTTGCTAACTAAGGGTATAAAATAGACTTTTTCCATTCACTTAGGTTTTAGTACCAGAAAAGGAGAAATGGGAAAAAACAAGAAGAAAATACCTGAGGGGGAAAAAAAACTACCCTTTGCCCTGGTGTCAATCTGTCCAACCAAGTGGTGAGATTCTACTTGATTGGTTTCTAAATGACCAAAATTCAGTCCATAGCTATTCTGCAAGGGAATTTATTTTCATTCTGTGAGCTCAGGTAGGAATTATTTGAGCTTAATCTTGACAATTTCCAGGGCACAGATATGCTTACCAAACTTTAGACAGAAGAGGTTAGATCATAGTGGTGTAATAAATGGCACATTTTTAAATACAGATCAATTCCAATACTTGAAATGAGATCCTGTAAGATAATGAATCAACATTTTAGGGACCACTTTCTACACACATGGTAAGGGAACATCTCAGGAATAACACCAATGCAAATTAGGCCAAAATTTGAATGTTCATTACTATAAAGATAATGAGTTCCATGTAGTCACCTTGCCCAAACCCTAAAAGTTAATTTTCTTCAAGGGTCTTCTGACTGACTTCATGCTCCAGAGTATTCAGAAGATTGCAGAAATTAGCATCCACAGTTATTATCATTTGTCATCCACAAACACACAGGAAGTGCTAAGCTTCCAAAGGCTTTCTTCCAACTGAAATGAAAAAATATGATGGCATATTTACCATGACATCACATTTTCTTTTTCTGGGGGAGAGGAAGGGAGCCTCAGGAAAATAACAAACCAAAATAAACCCAGTCATGTAAATCTTGGAATAATAGGAAAGTATAATGTAGTTAATTAAGCTGGCTACTTCTCAGTCTCATTGGCTGGATAATGCTATCTAATTATTAGTTTAGGACCAAGAAATACAAAATGTTTGTCATTCTCTGACAAACATCTGGTATTTCCATTTTCAACTCAGAAGTGCCACAGCACAGCTCACGCTTTCCTATGGGGGTGTAAGTCACTTTCTTAATCCTACACTAAGTGCTCTGGCTCTTTATCCCCACCCCAAGTGCTTTAGTGAAAATCCAAGCACTCACTCTCACTTTGACTCCAGTGACTGGAGATAACTCACCACTATCATCTCAAATAGTGGCACCAGCATTCATTCTTACAACCATTCTGATTTAATATTAAGGAAAAATTAAAATTGCCACAGCATGAAAACACTTGCAAAGGAAGTATCTGTATACTGTTCACAATTGTGAAATGAGACTAATACACTAACACTGTAAAAAATACAGATTGCAGATAAACACATGATCAGCAATTTAAAAGTTAGAGTTGTGTGTTGAGTATTTCATTTGTTTTCCCTTAAAAGAAAATAACTTGAATAAAATTTTTACAGCCCCCATAAGAGACAATAGATTGTTAGTTTCCCTTTACAGAACTCCTTCTCTTAGAAAAGTAACAGTATTCAGGAAAATAATAAGCTGACACAAAGGCATGCATAGCTGAACAAAAGTTTCTATATTGTTGTTGCACTTAGCTGAGAAAATAAATTTCCATTAATAATGCAGTTAACAACCTTCTGGTCCACTCATAGATAGGACACTAGGAGTTCATGTTTTTTCTAATCTCACTATTTATTTTCCCTTATCTGACAAATATACAATTTTAACTCTGTGGATTAAACCCACTAGAGAGATTAGATTATCAAATCATAATTTGTTTTTTCTCTCTGGATAAATGTGACAGTGTTTACTGCCTGAATGTGTGTCTCTCTCTATATATATATCTCTAAAATAAATATGAGCAGTGAGCAGTTATACATACAAGCAGCTGTTCACTTTGCTTTATTGTGCATCACTTTCATTAAACTCTGATAACTATTATGCTGAAAGCCCCATTTGGAGACAGAACTACGGTGGGGGAAAAAAACCAAAATCAAAAAGAAAAATAAAAGAGGAAAAGATGAAAAAAAGAAAATTAACATAATTTACAATGCATTTATAGAATCACAGCTAAATTCACTGTTTGGCCAATGAACGTGAGCAGTATTTCTAACAGAAAATGGAATATTGCATTGTGCCACAAAATTCTAAAAACAATTTTATGGTACAGCAGATCTGTTGAACCATCCTGTTGTGCACCAGCAAATATCTTATCTAAAATTTGAAAAATTTCATAACGTAATTTCAATTTTCCATTGATTACTGGCATAAAAAATTAAGACCTTAGTGTCATCACTTCGCATAGAAGAGTAGGAATAGAAATTATAAAAATAAACATTTCCTAGTACTAGCATTTTTTGGAAAGCTTAGAGATCAGCAGTAATGTTGACTATAGCTCTGGGTTTAGTGAGTTGTCTGAAAGACCTGGTGTTGCTCTGGATGACACAGTTGCTTTCTTCATCATTTTTGTGCTCAAATTCTAAGGCAATGTGCCAAAATCCTGAAATAAAAGGAACAAAAGCCAAGGTCTGAATGCAAGTTAGGTCCCTTGAAAGCAGTGAACATTTGGCCCACAAAGTTTTGCTTACACCTAAAGAAAGTGTCTCATGACTTCTTTTTCTCCATGTTCTACTTAATGCCACGGTGAAATGCAGAGCTATGTGAACCTACATTAAGCAAAACACTCCTTGCACTCCAGAACACTTGGAAAGTGGATCCACATACGTTCACAGGCACAGACAATCTTCTCCCTATTCAGCCTGTTGCTTTATGGACACCTCAGATCAGTGAGTGTCATTTCAATCACTTGCCACAAAAGCTGTGGGGCTTGGGGGTGGATTTGCAATTTGAAGTGTGAACTGATTATTTCATTTGGGATTCAGGGCAATGTCTGAATAATAGAGTATGGAATCCTAGTTTCTGAGGGGTAGAGTTGAATGCAGGATTTAAGACAGCTCCTTTCTGTCACAGCACAAGCTGCCTTGTAGCTGGGCCATTAATTTGGCCATCACCAAATGTAACATTGACTGGTGCCAGGTCCAAGACAAAGACACCAGCACTCTATATCCACGTGACACAAGCTTTTTATTCTTGTGCACTCTCCTTATCCAGAGAGTTTGTAGTTCCTGGGCAAACACATATGGTTGGTTGGGAGTTTGGATTGCTCAGCTCTCTGACTAATGGCTTCTGCAGCTCAGGATGGAATGGGTGAAATACCTGTTTGCGTTTGAATCTATCCTGTCACTGTTCACCTAAGGGGCCTGTTTATCAAACCAGGCTGCTTGAATCTAATCTTTTATTTATGGCCGACTTAAATGCCCAGCTACAAGCCAGCTTGTGCTGTGACACCTACCAATTTCAGAGGGGCCTGAGGACTCCCTGACCTGCCCCTGTGGGCAACTAACAGGTCTGAAAGGCTATGAACACCCTGCCACAGCAGTCCCCAGATCTCTGGCACCTCTCCACGGAGCAGATGCAGGGGATGATGGATGTATCCTGAAGGCGCTGGCACAGCCAGCCAGGGACAGAGACGGGAGGTCCAGTGCTCAGCCAGGGACACTTCTCACACCATAGCTGCCCTGACAGACACTTGGAGCCCTTGGGCACACTGAGAGCCAATGTCTACCCCCAACACCACAGAAAGGAAACAGCCCTTAAAAGCACACCTTGACCTCAAAGTGGAGCCACTTTCTTCCATTTTTCCCTCCAGAATGGGATGCAGTCAGCACTTTTGGCCTAGCAGAGATTTTGACAAAGCAAGGCCTCCACACTTGCTTTTACCTCAGCATTTTCTCACAGCTGACAAGGGATTTGGGAAAGCTGCCAAACCTGTGCTCTGTTTGCATGATTCTTTGAGATATTAGAGAATAAGGGAGCCTGACACACCAGAAGCAGGGATTTGCCGTGCCTCAGCCAGTGGCACAAGGTGTGCCTGAGTATATGGTGTGTTCTCTGGCACCTTGGGCACTGGACAGGGAGTGCTCGCTTGCCTCAAACCACTGGGGCAAACAATGCAAGAGCTGAGGTTTTGCTTTGTCCAGGCTCAGGCTCACTGTGAACCAGGTAAGCTGCTGGTTTCACTGATGCCACAGGCTGGAATAACTGACTGGCAGAGTCCAGCTTCCTTCAGTGGCCCACACCCCAGGCTTGGTTTGTCGTAAGGAAGGGATGAACTCTGTATGGAGGCATTGCTCATAGCTGACAGCCCACAGGGTGGCTGCTCTGGGATACAAGTGTGTGTGCATGGAGCAGCCCAGTAAATACTGCATTTTAGCTTATCCAGGTGATGGCTTGGAGTCTTTTTCTTTTCTTTTTTTCTCCAGTGTTTTTGTTACATGGAAACTGGAGTGCTGCATTGCCTTAAAACCTACCACTGTATCAGCACTAGTAGTGAGGGGATAAAGTTACATCTAATTCATTACGGGAAAAACATTACTCTTTAATTTGCAAGGCATTTATTATTAAATAGAGACCCACTCATGATCAAAAACCAGGGAATAACATAGGGGGAAATTAGAATACACAGACTGAACAGAGGAGGACATTTCTCCCAAATTACAATTTGGCGTCAACATGAATTGCAATAAATGGATCTTCAGCATCAGTATTAATCTGGAAATTAGCCATGCCATCACCAGAAACAAAAACCTGCTTTCCAGTGCATTTGTTGTTCTCTTTTTGTCCAGAAATAACATCACAGTAGGTACCAGAAGGCAGTCCAGTTTGTACATTGACATTCATATTCCTATGAGAAAATAAACATAATTTATGCATTGTTTTTAAAACAATTATTTCAAATTATGTGTAAGATTTCTGAACCTGATCGTACTCCCCTGTTTGAAGGGCATTGTAAAGCATGAGATTTCTGATCCTAGCCCTCCTCATTTTAGCTGTGTGGACCCGTGCACTCCAAAAACTCATGTTGGACTGCTGATGAGGGATGCTCCTGTTCTCTCTGGGGACAGTATTTCTGCCACTGACTTACCAGTCATCATTATTGAAGATGATGAAGCCTTTATTACCACGGCCAAAAGCCACTTGATTGCTGCCATTGTCCCACCAGTTGGAGAAAGGCTCACCATCCACCACATTACGGAAGATAACCATGTTCCTGAAAGCACAAGCAATGGCTGTCACTGCACCTGCAACAGCTCTAATGCCACATGCAGCAGGAAGCAAAAGCAACTGCTTTGACTTCTTGCTCCTCCCTACTCAGTGCCCTACCTGATTTGGCGCCAGCGATGTTCACAAACCCAGTCGTTGCCACAGGTGGTGTCCTCGTTGATTGTCACAGGCTTTGTGGAGCCATCCTGGTTACTTGGGGGCCCAATCCAGTCATTGACGTCCTGTCATTAAAGAGACACCTTTATAACTTCTGACTGAAAATGCAGAGAGCCACTCTGGAGAGCAAGGCTACAGGGAACATCAAAGTTTCACTGGCTAATTCCAGCATGGGACAGGGAAATCACCCAACAAACTGAATCGGGCACTGAACCATTTCTCTGGCCTGTTCTGACCCTTAATCCCCATGGATGCAGCTTCAGCATTCATAACTCACCACTCCATTTTCAAAATATCTTGGCCAGCGAAAACTTGACATCACACGTGTGAACCCATAAGGATGGGCAAGCANTACGGGAAAGAAAACCTGCATCCCTTCTTGTTTCACAAAGACCAACAATGCCATCACTCAACATGAGTTCTTGCTTTACATTGAGAAGAAAGTATTTATGTATTTGTGCTGCGTAGATCAACAAAAAGTTAGTATAAGACATAAGGGACACATGTAAAAACAGGACTGAATAAAGGAAAGGTAAAGACAATCTGTTGTGGAGGTATTTTTAAAAATCAAAACTACCTATGTCTGCAGGGCTGCTCTAAATAAATTGTGAGCTCCTTCTAGGGTAAATTGGATGAAGATTTACTGTTGCTCCTCTGAAGGAGGAGACAAAAGAGTTACAAAAGACAAAGGCAAACGTAAAGGAGAAAACATGGGGATTACCTCCTGGTAAATGAAAGGTTTAGTTCCCTCAGCAAACCATTGAGTATTTAGATTTTTCAGCTTGTCCAGAAATGCTCTTATGTCCCCAGGCCACATGTGCTTGGCAGCATCAATTCGGAATCCTGCTACACCAATGTCAATGAGTTTGTTCAGGTACTCTGCAACCTTTGAGCGCACATAGTCCTTCTCCAGGGCCAGATCCAGAAGGCTGACCAAGCGGCAGTCTCGGACCTGTGCAACAGAAAAGAAAAAAAATTAATATATCTGTGAATTACACCAAAGGGGAGGTGGAGGTGAGGTGGTGGTTAATGAGGTTGTTTGTATTGGATCGGGAAGAAGGGAGTGATATCCAGAGTGAAGGCTTTTGTCTTCACAAGTCGCCATTGTACATGATAAAGCTCTACTGTCCTGGAGACAGCTGAACACCTGCCTTCCACTGGGAAGTGGTGAATAAATTATTGTTTTACTTCACTCAGCTGCTTCTCTGTGGCTGTGGGTAAATCCATGCAGCAACAGGCATCCCCGCAAAAGCCTGTGGCTGACAGAAATGGCTGCACTGGTGCAGGTACAGCCCTGAGGCACTTCAGTCTCTGGGTAACCCCAAGCAGGGCAGGGGTAGAGTTCATTGCAATGTTAAACATGATGGTCTAGTCCAAAAAGAACTGAACTGGGAGTGGACATTGTAATGGAAATACCTTTAACTTGTTGCAATCCAGGATGGAAGATATGTGTTATAGGGATTAGCATAGCAGGAGCCACCAGAACCCATGAAGGACAAGCCTCACATGAAGCAGTGCAAGTGCAGAAACATTATGATGTATTGTTGCAAAGTGCCTGAAGGGAGAGCTTGAGAAAGAACTGTTACGTATTCTAACTACAATAAACAGTAAGTTATGTAATCAGGGCACCTCCGTGCACTGCTGTCAATTTTCCAAGGGGGCTCCTTATCATGATCTACTGAGTTTATAAGTTATAAAAATTATCTCACAGGTTGAGCTGAGTACACTGGGGTCAGCTCAGGAGCTAACATCTGCACATAGGTTCTTGATTCCTCAGTACTTAGAATATTTTACACCACTAGTACCTACTTCCTTCACTTGTCAAGTGACTAAGCACAGGTTTTGTGAGGCACTACACCATTTGATTTTCCTGTAGAGTTAACAGAACATGTCAAAAAAAAAAAAAGGAAAAAGATTTGAAAATTTTGCTGAGGGAAGTTACCTGATATTTATCACCATAATTTTCAATTTCTCCACTTGCAGACTGACATTTGCCATCATTGAAATCCCAGGCAGAGTATGGTACAGCTGGAAAATCTCTGTTTCCAGAATTGAAATAGCTTCCACAGGTAGAATGTGTGCCTGAGCCACTTGCAGCCCCACACATATGGTTGACAACAGCATCCACGTAAATATAAACCTGGAAAAGCAATATGTACATTTCAGTATGTTTTGTAGCAAAAGTGAACTGATAGCCATGGCTTTACCACATCACTATTAACTTGATTTTTTTCCCTTTCAGTTTCTGCCCTGTTTACACCTCCTTTGAGGACAGCAGCACCTTCCCTCAGCAGATATAGCACTTCGTGCTGTATCAGTCACAGATTTGCAAGGCACTTACTCCAACATTGTTGCATCTGGTCACCATGTCTCTGAATTCCGCTTCATTTCCTGACCGAGTGCAGAGATTGTAGCTGACAGGCTGGTATCTTTCCCACCAGGGTCTGTTTGGGCTAGTAATCACAATATTTTCATTTGGAGGTGAAACCTGCAGATGAAATTATGTACTTTGATAAGAAATCAATTGGTTTTATTTCAGCATTTTAAGGGCAAAATCTGTACTCAGGACCTCATCCCTCAGAGGGAAGTTAGTACCCAACCCAGTCTCTCACAGCAGAAGTTCAGGTCTGTGAGATGTCTGCCTTGTACGCTGGCAAGAAAGACGTTTCGGGTTATTCCCGTGGGTTGCCTGGGTCCAGCACAGACCTGCTTTCAAGGACATGTGCATGGAAGGGCTGCAGCCACAGGAGTTATTTTTACCTGTAATAGTAACAGCCTTAGGAATGTCAAACCTCACTGCTCCCAATCTTCCTTTAAAACAACCTAAAGAGCTTTACCTTCTACTTAGCTTTCAGGGGCAGCCTTTCAGAGGAAGGCATATCCCTTTGTAACTGATCTGCTAGAGATACACCATCATTCATTGGTCCTGTAGGGTCAGGGGTGCTTCTAAAAGCAGTTACTACTTCCAACCCTCCCTCCTCAGCAGCAAAGTTTCTTGGAGATGACTGTCTCCAGCTCAGGCATTTTGACTTATTAATCAAATATTACAATGCCATTTTCCTACTACTCCCAGGAAACAACTCACCTGAACTCCTCCAAATCCATTAGGAGCTAAGTAGCGCTCACACTCCAGAGCAATATCCTGCCAGCGCCATTCAAAGAGATGCACAATAGAGGTTCTGTTAGGGAGAGTGTTGGGGTTGTACTGCCCCCAGCACAGCCCTGCAGCTGCGAGGAGGAGGATGAAGACCTGCATGGTGCCTTCAGCATAAGGCTGTGGTCTCTGTACTGGCTATTTATATGCCTGCAAGATGACAAAGTTCCTGTAGCAGGTGTCGAAATTCACATGGATCAATGCTATCAGTATTATTTAGATAGCTGGCTCAATATCATTCCTTTGGTTTGTTTTTCTCCCGTATTACCCAACAGCTGAAGATAAAATATCTTTTCACAATGGTTATATGCCATCATAAATCAAGTGGTCCACAAGCAGTGCACCCAAATCCAGAACTGCACTCTTTCCAATCACATAAAAAAAAGACACTTCATCAAAAGTCTTCCAAAACATCACACACAAACCCTCAAAGGGGTCTCTGGAACGTAAAAGGAACGGGAAGTGATTGAAAGATGACTGGAAATCTAACAGAATTAGGAGAATGAATGAGTTTGTCAGCATTCAGAGGTGCCTTGTTCTCAGCATTAGACTGAGTTCAGACCAGGGTGTCCTGGTTTAGAGCAAATTTGGGAGGAAACCTCTGAATGGGGTCCCTCTAGGAAAAAAAAAAAGAAAGATCCAAGCAGTCCCTCCCCCAGTCAGCTCAGGAAAAAAAATTTTCCTCGGAGAGAAGTGGAAAAAAAAAACCCTGTTTATTCAACAGGCAACACACCTCCCAGCACAAAATTGAACAATACCAAACAGTAAAACCTCTTGCCACTCTGAAGAGATGACAGATTCAGAAGAGGTTTTCCCGTGGGCTGCACGGCTCACTCAGGCTGTTCTCAGTCCCTCCAGTGCTGGGAAATGCCACGGCCCAGGCCAGGCCTGGTGGGACACAGGTGTGAGCTCCTGGTGCTTTTTCTGGGTTTTCAGTCCAGAGCAGGTTCAAAACAGTTCCAGGAAAAAGGAAAAGGAGAAAAAAAAATCAAAAAGAACCAAAACAATCCAGGGAGCTTCTCTGCCTCAGCTAGCCAGAAAAACCAACCAAGAGCAAAAGAGAGCTCTCTTGCTGTCCACCACAACACAGTGTCAGCAGGAATGTGGGGGAGCCGGTGCAGTCTCTGACAACAAACTCTGCACTTCTTCTTTCCCCCCACTTCACTCCTGGAACCAGTCTAAAAGTTGCAGAATTTAATATTCAACACCAACAGAACAGATGATTTGGGGACACAGGCATCATACAGTCACCTCAAGACACAGGGTATGAACAACTGTTGTGGTTCAACACTGGCCCAAAACCAGGCATCCATGACAGTTGCTCACTCACCCTTCCCCTGCTACAGCTGGGCAGGAGACAGAAAAAAAATAACAAAGGGCTCATGAGTGAGATAAGGACTTGCACTTCAAGGGCAAAATAGGCTCAGTTTAGGGTTGCAAAGTGAATTTATTACTAACAGACTCAGAGGAAGATGATAAGTAAAATAAGCCCTTAAAATACCTTTTTCCCCCCAGTCCCTCCCTCCTTCCCACTGAGCACAGGCAGACAGGGCATGGGGCTTTTGGTCAGTTCATCACCAGGATTTTCTACTGCTGCTCAGGGAGAGGAGTCTTTCTCCTGTGAGACCATGGGGTCCCTTCCCACAGGGGACAGTTCTCTGTGAACTTCTCCAGTGTGGGTCCACTCTCACGAGCAGCAGCCCTGCCAAAACTGCTGCAATGTGAGTCCTTCCCATGGGCACACAGCCCTCCCAAAACTGCTGCAATGTGAGTCCTTCCCATGGGCACACAGCCCTCCCAAAACTGCTGCAGTGTGGGTATCTCTTCCCACGGGGTGCAGTCCTCCAAGGACAGGCTGCTCCAGCCTGGAAGCAGAGCCCCTCTCTCCACTGAGCCTCTCACTGGGTCACAGCCTCCTCCAGGCATCCACCTGCTCCACATGGGCACCTTCCCCATGGCTGTGGGTGGATCTCTGCATCCCCCACGGATCCCCATGGGCTGCAGGGACACAGCTGCTTCACCATGGCCTGCAGAGTTATCTCAGCTCTGGACCCTGGAGCACATCTGGCCCCTTCTTCTTCACTGACCCTGGTGTCTCCATGTTGTTTCCCTCACATCTTCTCACCTCCTCTTTTCTGACTCCAAGAAAAACTGTGTGACTTTGTTTTGATTTTCTTCTTAAATATGAGCACAGAGGCATTACCAGCCTCTCTCATTGGCCCAGTTTTGGCCAGCAGCATCCCCATCTTCAGAGCCAGCAGGGATTGGCTCTGCTGGACATGGTGGAAGCTTCCAGCAGCTTCCCACAGCAGCCCCCTTCTGTGGTTCCCCAGCTACCAAGAACCAGGCAGTGCAAAACCAATACAACAACAATGTTTAGTCAGTAACAGATTTATCACATGAAAGGTCGTGGGTCTTCACCAGATGAATCCCACTGGTTACTAAGAACTGACACCTTCTCATACTTAATGTTTCTCTGGTATCATTGCCCATGACTGTTGAACTGATACTGGTTTTCTTCACATGGTCATGCAGAGCAGCTGATAGAAAGTTATCAGAGCTGCATTTGCCTCTCCAGCAGAAACTTTGCATAAGGTTTCAGCTCATTTTAAATGATCAATGATTCATCTAAATCAAGGAACAAAACCCAAAATCAGATGCAAATGATAGTGCAGATGAGTTTTAGCTGCCTGACATATAACTGAATTTGAAACTTAGGGCTTTCTTGCATTCCCTACAATTTCGTCCTTCAAAAAAAGACCTTTGAATTTTCTTCATGAAATGATTTCAGGTCTTCATTTGGAAGTGACTTATAAGATCAATGTCTCAGTGACAATTCTCCATGAATAAACTAGAGTCATGCTAACAATAAAACAATACTCCAAGACAACAAAAAGACTAGAAAATCACTGGCATTTGATGAATACCTGTGAGGGGAAAAAAGTTCCAAAAAAATGTCACAGTTACTCCAGAAGAATAGAATCACCAGTACACTTTGTACTTGAACTGCCTCTGGTGTGTTCTTTCTCAAACTAGCCATGCCAGTGTGTCACATGCATCCTTCTCTTTTCCAGATTTGGTCTTCAAGGACAAAACACAAGAGCAAGGTCCCATTTTCCACCTGTTCATTTTCACCTTAAGGCCTTTAAGGCCTCTTTTTCCAGTACTACAATAAAAGAATAAATTACTGCAAATGACCTTGCTACTCAATAACAGCAAGGAACCAATGAGTGATTGCACGTTGTGATTACCAATTCAGTGAAAACAGACCCCCTCATTCTTCAATATTACTGAGAGCAACCAAATGTGCCTGAGGGTAATTTTTACATCACCATTCCCTGTGGAGCCCCATTGAGGCGATGGAATGTCACTGCATGACTTTCAGTTTCCAATGGCATGTATTTTCCAATGAAAAATATGCCACTGTCAGCCAAGAACAAGATGGGCCCATCCTCAATAATCCAATGCAATGGATTGCAATGCCAGTGGCTAAGGGGACTGGGAGCCCTTCCAAGACAGGCTCTGCAGGCTATGACTGTTCAAGCAGGTTGCAAAAAAATGGTGACTTAAAAGTCAGCACAAACGGCTTGTAGGTGGCCTTTATTTCAGATAAGCAACTGTGCCACTTGAATATATCAGATGAGAGTGTTAATTAAAACTGTGGGAAGGCTCCTTGGTTTAGGCAGACCAGCATGGGGAGGGGTGTACACACAGCTCAGCATGAAGAATTATACAAAGTTAACAACTAACAAAAATTTTCTGAAGGTAGCAATAGGCTTTAGCTGGTTTCAACCCACATATTCCATTCCTACAACTGGGAGTGCCCACCATCCTAATGGTGAGTGCATTACAGGCATCAGCAATGAAGACCAAGTCAGTATTGGGGTAACAATGGAAGATGTGTGGTTTTGATTTGTGCAGGCACAAGGTGACTGTGAACCAGGTAACACACAGGCTTGAATGATACCACAGGCTGGAATAACTGACTGGCATGGACCAGCTTCTTCTGACCCTGGCCCCATGTTTGGTTTGTCACAAAAAAGGGATAAACTTGATCTGAATGCCATCTTTTATTCACCAGACATAGAGAATGCATAGACCAACAGAAGAAACACATTTTCAACTAATATAATATCACTTGACATCAACTTGAATTGTACCACGTTTCAGAAAAAAAGGGTCTTCTCTTGGTTTTTGGATATCCTTGTCAATTCTGCATCCTGCCTGCCCCTAAAGAGAACTACATTTCCACTTATGCACAGAGCAGCACAATTTTAAAATTAATAATGTCCATCTTCTCCTTCCATTTTTTATTAGTACCTTAACTGAATAAAGTGCACTTACAAATGTACACAGATGTATAGCACCACCAGTTCCCATCTCTGTATAGCAGCTGCTCACTATTTCTTAAGTATTACAGCTAACACTTTGCTCTGTCTCTGTTCATGCAGTGCTGAGAGCCAGGACATTCTGCACATCTGTTTGCTGTTAACAAAGATACAGAGAAGGAACAGCACATGCACAACACATCTGGTTACAATTTAGCATCAACATGAATGGCAATGAATGGGTCTTCATCTTCATTCCCAATCAGGAAATTAGCCATGCCATCAGCAGCAACATGAACTTCAGCTGCTGTACAGAAGTCACCCTCCTTTTTCCCAGAAATGACATCACAGTAAGTGCCAGCAGGCAAACCAGTCTGCAGAGATACATTCAAGGGCCTTTGGAAAAAAATGAAGTGCTGTAAGCATTATGAGGACTTTAAAATGCTCTTCAAATCATACTGGAGACCTCAGATGTTAAGTAATTCGGGAGTTATCCTCTAGCACTTCTCTGGACACTGCAGAATCTATTCAATCACTACATGCTTCAGATTGCTCATCACCACAACCTACAGCTAATTATTACAGCCCTGACTACTGTTCTCTTATCATCTCATTCTTGCATAAAAGAATCCAATGCAGATTTTAAAACTGCCACATTTGGAACATATTCCTGAATTTACAAGTTCCCTCACTTCTAAAAATTTAGACTTTGCTGGCTAACCAGGCCCAGTGACACAGCCAGTTTCAGAACAGGGAATTAAAAAGACCACAGTACAAGGCCTACACTGCCAAGAGTGAAGAGTATCTATGGTACAGTGGAAAATACTAAGTTTAAATTGTCAACAACTGAGGCAGCCATTAGAAAGATCTATTCAAGCTAGCAACACCTTAAAAGGCTCCACTACTAACTAGACTGTTTAAGTATATATTTAACACATAATAATTTATTTATAATCATAACAAATTGTAATTTATTTCCCTCTTACTCACCAG
The DNA here is from genome assembly GCA_013397375.1 of Toxostoma redivivum. Lineage (NCBI taxonomy): Eukaryota > Metazoa > Chordata > Aves > Passeriformes > Mimidae > Toxostoma > Toxostoma redivivum. The sequence goes on from VXBI01008954.1 coordinate 49,104, forward strand.
TCATCATTATTGAAGATGATGAAGCCTTTATTACCACGGCCAAAAGCCACTTGATTGCTGCCATTGTCCCACCAGTTGGAGAAAGGCTCACCATCCACCACATTACGGAAGATAACCATGTTCCTGAAAGCACAAGCAATGGCTGTCACTGCACCTGTAACAGCTCTAATGCCACATGCAGCAGGAAGCAAAAGCAACTGCTTTGACTTCTTGCTCCTCCCTACTCAGTGCCCTACCTGATTTGGCGCCAGCGATGTTCACAAACCCAGTCGTTGCCACAGGTGGTGTCCTCGTTGATTGTCACAGGCTTTGTGGAGCCATCCTGGTTACTTGGGGGCCCAATCCAGTCATTGACGTCCTGTCATTAAAGAGACACCTTTATAACTTCTGACTGAAAATGCAGAGAGCCACTCTGGAGAGCAAGGCTACAGGGAACATCAAAGTTTCACTGGCTAATTCCAGCATGGGACAGGGAAATCACCCAACAAACTGAATCGGGCACTGAACCATTTCTCTGGCCTGTTCTGACCCTTAATCCCCATGGATGCAGCTTCAGCATTCATAACTCACCACTCCATTTTCAAAATATCTTGGCCAGCGAAAACTTGACATCACACGTGTGAACCCATAAGGATGGGCAAGCATGAAACCAGACGCCATTTTATAGAGCCTGTTTGTTGGACAAACAAGGAATGAGACATGGAAGGAGGAACCTGCCAGAGAACACACAGACAAACCAGCAAAAGCAAGAAGCATCACCCAGACAAGAGCAATCCCTTACCTGGCATCCCAGAAGGTTAGAATTGAAGCTCCACCAGCCCCGTGTCCCCTCTGGTTGTCATGATTGTCCACAAAGACCAAGGCTCTGTCGGAAGGCACAAAGCCCCAGCCTTCTCCCCAGTTCCTGAACAAAAACACAGACTTGAAGCTACCCTGTCAATTGGTGTATCCAATGAATCCTGGATAAGCTGCAGCATCTTCATCCTTACTTTAAGTAGGCCATCTTTTCTCCATTCCACTTGCGGATCACTGTCCCCAGTTTGGCACCGTATTTGAATTCTGTCACTCGGCCATTTCCAAAATACTCACTGCCTGTGATGGGCTCTCCTCCCAAGTCAATTACCTGGAAAGATAGAGCATTTCTTTCTACTCAAAAACCAAACAAATAAAAGACATTGCTTTAGGCATTGCTTCAAGCAATGGGCAGTACTTATGCTACTTATTTTATTTGGCTTTCTTGCAAAATTGTATGTAAGGCTATTTTCTTCTTTTAGCTCAGCCCAGCTGTAAACCTTTTTTCCATCTGTATCATGTTTCTCCTTACCCTGACTGATCACTTACCTTTCACTATGGCTTTGGGCTGTACTTGCTTTACATTTAGTATGGTCACCAATGCCTCTTCTTCCAGCAGCTGGGCTGCATACTTTCACTATGGAGCTAAAGAATATTTCCATTTGTCTAGACTTTACAGGCAAGATACTAATTTAATAAAATGTGTGCAGCAAGCTTAGCTTCTCCTGACTGAAACCAACATCTAGCTGCTTGTTCCAATTCATCATTTAAATGTGAAACACAAATTCAGAATATCAAGTAATAGTTGTTATGCCATTGGAAAATAAAGTTTCAGACCATAATCAAGGTTTATGTCTTCTGTCAACTTATTATCCAGAATTTAAAATTCAGGAAATGAAATCTCTTTTTCAAACCAACAGAATTTTTACACTAACCTCAACACGTAAATTTCATCTCTGAAATAAAATTTCCAGATTACCTAATTCCAGAAGGTCCAAAACAAGTTTGCACATCAACTATCATTTATGGGCAGATTAGATATTTGTAGATTATGGTTGAAGATGGTATTGAGGATGATTTCTGTAGATCTGCTTGGGCTCAGCCCATGCAAAGCATCGCCACGTGTGACCAAGTCTGCACCCGGCCTGCAAGTAGTACGTTAGTGAAGTAAAATTTAAAAAAATAAATATTACCTCTTGATAAATGAAAGGTTTAGTTCCTGCAGGAAACCATTGAGTATTTAGATCTTTCAGCTTGTCTAAAATGGCTTTAACATCCGCAGGCCACATGTGCTTGGCAGCGTCAATGCGGAACCCTGCGACGCCGATGGCAAGGAGGCGGTTCAGGTACTCGGCAATCCTGGAGCGCACGGAGTCCTTCTCCAGGGCCAGGTCCAGCAGGCTGACCAGGCGGCAGTCCCGCACCTGGAAACACCCTCATCAAACATTTTTCACCTAAGAAACACAATGTACTGCTCTACACACGTTTGGAATGCTCTTTGCCTATATTACGATGCCAAATAAAACCTTCAGTAGCCTTTGTTCCCCATGCATATCTTTCCTTTGGAAAGTCATCTACACAAAAGCTGCTATAAGAAATTGTATTTATCCCTCTTTTCTGAAATTGAGACCATAGAAAAGTTCCAAATTACAATAAAAGACAAATAATAACTTCTACATTTTTTAACACACTAAGTGTATTTTATGAGCTTTAAATTGTCTTTATTAATTACCAAAGCACATTTTTCTGAATCTGAAATTGAGTCATTGTCTCAACAACAGCCATCCCTTTAAGAGGTGGTGTTCCTGATAGCAACACTAACCTCTGTTATTAATTTGGATGGCTTTTCATTTGGCTTTTTTTATTCTTTTTAAAAAAAGTCTCACTGTAAATAAGAGCAAAGAAGTCATAGCACAGGAACAGATGTATGTTGTTCAGATGTACATGAAAACTATAGTTGTAGGTTTACCTGAGATATATCCTGATAATTCTCAATGTTTCCACTTCTAGATTTACATTTATGATCATTAAAATCCCAGCCAGAATAGGGCACAGCTGGGAAATCTTCAGTCTTTGCATTGAAATAGCTTCCACAAGTAGCATGGTCACCAGCCCCAGCATTAGCTCCACACATATGGTTGATTACTGCATCCACATAAATGTGCACCTAGAGAACAGTATCCACACAACAATTTGAAAAAGCTACTTCCCACAGCACCACTAATTAATGTTCTCTCTCCCCTACCTCCTGCCCCTATTTCTGCTGTCTTGCTTCACTCAACATTTTATTAATTTTTTTTTTTATTAGCATACAGCAAGGATGATAAAAAATGCGGCTCAACAGACAAGCAGGTAACATCCATTTTTAAAAATGGTAGAATCACTGCTTGGCTGTATCCTTGCATTGTAAACCAGAAGTTTTTAAGTACTTACTCCAACATTGTTGCACCTGGTTACCATGTCTCTAAATTCAGTTTCATTTCCAGATCTTGTGCACAGCTTGTAGCTGACAGGCTGGTATCTTTCCCACCATGGTTGCTGAGGGTCAGTAATGATAACATTTTCATTGGGAGGTGAAATCTGTGAATAAAACACTGGCACTGGGTAACAGGATACTGATAATGGTTAATTTGTTTGCCCAATATTTAGAGAAAGAACATAACTCACTTAAATCCACAGTATCCTCTGCTTACACTGTAGTAGGCTGGAAATAAAAGACTTAGGCCTGGCCTTCAACATAGGAATATAGTATAAAAATTAGGTCCATGAACAGAGTATCCTAATTATCTTTGTGCCTGCAAGCTTCAAAAATAAACATCTGAAATTGAAGAACTAAGTCAGCAGAGGAAGGAAGTGACTGCATAATAACTAATGTAACATCCTGCCTTTAAAATTAATCCAACTTCCCATTTTTGTAATGTTTTGGATGAACACATTCTTGACATAATTCTTGTAAGTTTCCAGGTGAGTTATACCTCTTCCTTTTACAGACTTTTCAGGATACTTTTTAGGCAACAAGTTTTTGCTGCTACCTCCAAGCGTCTGGACATAACAACCTGATCCAACCATTTCTCAGAAAGATTCCTACAGCCTTAGCTGCCACATCTTCCTGACCAGCTCAGCAAGTCATCATCTGAAAAAATCTTCCTGAGAACCTGCCACAGGATGGATTAAGAAGATAAACAGGCATAGGCCACAGTCTGAGAAATCAGTTTAAAATCCATCTGATCTGTGTGCCTGAAAGAAGATTGCAAAGAAAACATGATGATTTGAAAATTTTGGGGAAGTTCTCACTGAGGCCAGCTTGCAATCTCTTGGGCTACAAGAGACAGGCAGCCTTCACACCAACTTCTCCTGAGCAATCTGACAGGCAAACTGAAATTCTTTAGTAAGTGGCTGTTGTCCTGCCATGCTGCCCCACCCAAGTGCCAGTACTGGTTCCACAGGAAGATGTCTCTGTTGCTCAGAGAGAACTGACTCACACAGAGACACTTTCAGCAGAACCTGTATTCAGTTCACTTCCACTGCTCACATCAGGTTCCAGTAAAGAAGGGTCTCTTAGTAGCTTAATGTGTCCCTGTGCTTTACAGAGAGAAACTTGCCAGTTTGGGTTAACGTAATTAGCAGCCTTTTATTTAAAAGTACTTATTTAAACCTTCAGCACTTTTTTTGTTTTCTTTGGAAGCCCTTTGTTCAGTCATAGTTTCTTTTTACGTTTATCTAGCTCTTAAGAGCTTCCCTTGATTTAAGTAATATGAAGCAGATAAACATAGGTTGCTCTTCACAGCAGTAAAAAAATTATTTAGCTAGTGATGTGCAATTCTAATTCATCTAAATGTAAAGTACAGACTGCAAAACATGCACTTTGGAGCAATGAAATAAATTCATGCTTACTTGATGATAGTTGAAGAATATATTTGTCAGCATTTACTACTTCCATTACCAATTCCTATTTTTCCTGTTAAGTACCTGTCCTTTGACAAATTGAACATTTTTCTGTGAAAAACAAATTACCATCTATGTAGCAATTTTACTACCTACTGATAGGACCAGACATACCTGAACTCCTCCAAATCCATTAGGAGCTAAGTAGCGCTCACACTCCAGAGCAATATCCTGCCAGCGCCATTCAAAGAGATGCACAATAGAGGTTCTGTTAGGGAGAGTGTTGGGGTTGTACTGCCCCCAGCACAGCCCTGCAATTAACAGCAGAATATAGATCCCCATCCAGTGCTCTGTGATCATTTGTGCTCCTCTTAACTAACTGTCAATGTTCCTGCAAGAGGGTAAAGTACACGTTAGAAAATACACATTTAAAGGCATACTCCCATCTCTGGCATCGTATTTATTTACTTGTCATTTTGTATGAGAACTGGATTTTATTTAAACTATATTAAGTTCCCATACTAACAATAACTTTGTTTTCATGCAGTTAGAATTCAGATGTTGCCTAATGCAGGCTGCCTCCAGAATGCAAAAGTTGTGGTTTTATTAGTGTAAAGCCAAAAACTACCCCAAAGGGCAAAGGAATACTTACACAGACTGAAATAGACATTTTGTTTCTCATTTTAATGTACATTATTTTACACTCCTATTTACCCTTAAGAGGCATCTCTTTTTTCAAATTGGTGTTTCTACCACCAACTTGAATATATTTGGACAAGACCCTGCAGAGGCAGCATATTTCTTACCATGATTTGTTATGAAACCCCAGATATTTTGGAGGTTTAATATATGCTGTCTGTCATTCATGATATGCATGACATCTCTCATTCAAACAACAGCCTGAAACCTAGAAGATCTCTCAGTGATTAATTAGAGTGACTCAAGCCCAGAAAAGCTAAATGTCTGATCTCTGCACACCTATTTGATTTGTGTGGAGATGTTCTCCTTTTAAGAACATGGTCAATAGCATGCAGATGATAGAAGTGTTGTGAAGCTCCACAACCAAGAAATCTCCTTCTGAGTGCCCAAGCACTGAGCTCTGCAAAAGGAGTTTCCAGAGGCTTGAAACAAGCTACCTTCCCTTCTGATGAGCTAGGCTAGGAACTGCATTTCCCAACTCATATCCTATTTGCATTTATTTAGGGACAAAGACAACGATCCTCTTCCTCATCTAGAGAGATACAACATGTAACAAACCAGAAATTAAACAACTATCAAGGTTTACTTTACTCTATTGAGAACCTTATTTTGCACTCTTCACGTTTAGAAGTTGATTTAGAGTCTGAGATACAAAGTCCCACAAGAAGAACTTCTGTAAAGAAATGGCCGAATACTTCTCTTAAATTACACAATACAGAATCTTGTTACTTTCCTGTAAGTATCCATTCTTTATAAAAAGTTATCTTACAGAAACAAGAGAGAAGAGATTCCTGTCACAGAGGAAACCAAACACCTCAGTGAAGGTTTAAACATGAACACAAGGGCCCTCAGGTTTGCTACTCAAAAGAAATCAGTGCTTTTCCTGATTTAATATGCACCTGGGAATGCACTCCTGTGATACAGTTACCCAGGCACAAGTTTATATAAAATTTTATGTCACTTCTACAAAACTGCCCTTATTTCTGCTTCAAGGAAAGGATGATCCATATCTCTCAGGTAGTGGAGCATTCTTTGGAGTAAAGTTATGCACAAAATATACCATTTTATAAAGTGTAGAATGTCCCTTCCAGAGCCTACTGCTATCAGCTGTCACTATTCTTCACAAGCATGCAGTTATTGAGAATTTAGCATTTGGTGTATTGAGCTTGCTTTTCTACTTGTGAACAAAGTAACTTTAAAACAATTATTTACTTGCAGATCTTCAGTAAAGTATACAAATTAGGTTTCAGCCACAAGCAGTTCTGCATGCTTCTGTTTCCATGAAGGAATGCTTTTTAGCCCTGATATGAAGAGCAAACACTTAGAAAAAATTAGCCAAGAAAATTCCAGCTTCTCTGATGAGAGAAGCCATTTATCAGATTGGCAAGTTTTACTTACAGCAGTAAATACACAAAGCAGTAAATTACACAAAGCAGTAAATTACACAAAGTAGTAAGAATAATGTACCTTGACCCAACCAGCTCTGAAGCTGAGTGCTTAAAGATTTGATGTAGATTTCTCTGCTCTGCCTTCAATACAAGCAAAAATAAAGAGAATGGGGATGTTGAAATCCTCACCGCACTCTGAAGGCTCTAGCTTCAGAATGTTTTTGAAACTTGAAAAAATGAGGGCATGTGGAAGAGAGCAACAGTGATTGTAACGCAGAGAACTTGTGAGCGGAGTGTCTCTGCAGAGCCCTGCTGCTGTGCTGGCCGCCGCGGGCACTCGGCTCCCCTTGTCTTTGCTGGGCCAGGGCCTGAGCCGTGCCCCAGCGCCATCTCCAACGCACCTGCAGCCGTGTTTGAATCTGCGGCGCGTCCGACGCTAAAGGGGCTGCTAAAGGGCAGCGCAGCAGCGGGCCTGGCCCTTCCGGCGGCTCCCCACAGACCCCCTCAGCACCCCGTGCTCCGTGCAGAGAAGCGGCCCCGCTGCGGCCGCCGCTCCGCTCCGGAGCCTCCCGGCGGGACGCCCCGAGCCGTGCTGTGCCGGGCCGTGTGTGCCGGGCCGCCCCTTCCGGGCCGCCCCGCCCGCGGCACAGCCGGCCCGGCCCCGCCCCGCTCCGCGGACAGCGCAGCTCTCCCTACGTACACCTCCCGCGCTATTTTATAAAGTATTTTTGTCCTTGAGCACAGCACCACCTTGCTGTTGTCCTACTTCCGCGCTTTGAAAATACACTTGTGGGTCTTCGGTGCTGTACGTGTAGCTCAACATGGGTATTAGGGCATTACTGTAGAGCCACAGAAGCACTGAAGTTGCAAAAGCCCTCTAGGATTGAATGAACGATTACACAGTCCCCAGGGAAATGCAGCAAACAAACGAATAATTCTAGTAAAAGCATTTTAAAGTAATCTGCTAATCCAGTTCATATTGGAAAAAAAATAGCAAAGATAGATTTACTTTGGTCCAGACACCAATACTAGTGATTTAGACTGTCTGCAACTAGAATAATGACAAAATAAATCTTTTACACCAGCCAGCTCCCACACCATCAACTATGATTTAAAGAAAAAGTTATTCCATAAATGATTAAGTCCACTGGACTAGATTATCTTGTCAATTAAATGTCATTGCAATGTTTCCCACATGGTTTTAGACAGTTCCACAAACCAGCCCAATATGTAGCAAATCCTACCATGTGTCCATTGTTACTATTATCACCCTCAACAGGGCAAGGACCAGTTTTAACTGCTACTCTGGTTTTAATGACCTCAGTCTCATCAGTGACAGTTTTCAAGTTGTAGATGAACAATGCAAGTTAATCACTTAGGAAAAACACTGCCCAGTTTCACACTACAAATTCAGGCCAATGCACCAGCCCTTCTGCTTGGTCTCCAAATCAAGAAGATCTGTCCCACTCAAAACCCCAAGAACAAAAGTCAAAACAAAGAGAAGGCAGCAAAATTAAGAGAAGGGAAATAATTTATTAGATTTCACAAGCAGTCTAACATACATTTATGATGTAAGTCTTGTGATATTTAAAGATATGTGGAGTCTTTAAGACGGGAAAATTTATTCTTTGCCTTAAATATTTTAGAAATGCTACTACGCACAGTTCAAGAGTCCTGATGATTATACTGCTTCTTCCCCAGCTTGGTAATACTTGAAAGAGATGGAACACAAAAGGGACCTGGAACATCACAAAGGAATGTTAAAAGTAAGAACTATCAAAAAATAGCAGTGTTATACCGGCTTTTGACAACTGAATTAAAAGATGCTTAGTGTTTTAAAAAGTGCTTAATGTCTGTGAAAACATACGTCTGAACAAATGCAGGCTCTATTAATTTTATATTACAGAAAATTAAACAGTAATGTAGTATGAAACCCACAGGAAATGTAAGTCACTAGCAACAACACTACCTTAGTGCAGAGAGCAATCTAACAAAACCCAAACAACCAACAAAAAGGTAGCAGTGATTAAAAGTTGATTATTAGTCCAGCTTCAAATACTTAATTGCAAGACACTGTTAATTTTCTTCTTTACTCAAAAAAGACAGTAAGGAATGTATAAACTAAATCAACTCCAGATTGCTTCTCATGTACCAGGACAACAGTAATCATCAAATGATCTGTAATACTGGTCAAACCCTTAATATTAAGACTGCTCTACAATGTATTTTAGTCAAGAAATTATTATATTAATATGTATTTAAAGAAAAAGGTGACTTGGTCAGTGTGAGCTCAGCATAGCTTCACACAGATCAGCTGGTATGAGCTAGAACTGTTCCACTAAGGAATAGGACCACAAATTAGTAGGGTATCTGAGGAAGATGAAGGCCACCTTTTAAGACTAAGAACCTTCATTGTGTCTATTCACACAACACAGACAACTCACTGGTTTATTTCCCCCCTGAAAATTTTTGCTTTTTAAAAGTTATTAATTAGCTCAAGCTTAAAACATGTTAACTCCTCCCCACACCTACTCTATATGAAAACTTAAGATGCAGTTGAGTGCTACAGGAAACATTGCACAAAAAGGATACAACAAGAAAGGATACACTCTGCATGACAGTATTACTGCAGTATTTACGCAGGAATGTTTCTAAAGAAGAACAGCAGAATGTGGTTTAATTTTACTTGATTCTCAGTATTACACACACAACTTTATGCTACCTAGCAAAAATAAAAAGCAAATATGCCTCTTTGATAAAAAACAGTTCTAACCCCTTATGAGATTTAATGAGGGCTGATGAGTCCATCAACACTAAACTTCATATTCAAAAGTAAATACATTTTTATTAGGACACCAGCAGATTTTTCCATCTCCTTCAAGTCTTCGCTATTTTACAGACTCGCTTTATTTCCATCAGGTCCAAAACCCACTCATTTCCCTTTAATGCCAGCATTCAAACCACTTCTTCCCTGGGAAGAATCTGGAGACTTCTCAACATCAGTTTCTTCTATATAACTTTTCTCTCAAAAAGTTGTATTTTAGCTACAGGAAAAAGTCACTTTAGGTGAACTTTTTGCCAGTCCATCAATAAAATGACATTTAAGCCAGCAAGGAGTTCTGCATTATTTTTATAAACCATATGTATTGTTTTGTCAGAACAAAAAAAAAAGATAAAGCCTTTGTAGAAAAAAATTAACAAAACAAAACAAAACAAACCACTAAAAAAACTCCCACAAAGCAAAGCAAAAAAAAAACAAAAAACAAACCAAACCAAAAAGCAACAACCCTAGACTCAGGTTTTTCTAATGGAATTTTGCACCATAAATCTGCATCCATCAGAATATTCCAGCAGGAACAGAAAAAGTCATGCAGAAGTAGGGTTCAGCTTAACCATTACTTGGGAAATGCAACAAATATTTTTAATTAAACCTCATGGATCCTTACAAACCAGTGTAACTCCATGGCATATTGTTATGATTGCAACATATAAACAGTCCACGTGAGAAGTTCTGCCCCTGGACAGAACACCAGGGACACTTGTAAGACGGTAACTCATGGAGGACTTTCAGGTGCACAATTAAATCTTGCTTAAATATGGTTTGCTCACTCTAGAAAAAGCTCCTGAGTTGACCATCAACATAATAACAAACAAGCACCTTGATATTTTCTTTATGCAATTCAAGTATTTAGCATATTTAACGAATTCAGAATTAATGTACAGAATTAGTTGAAAAGACACGGAATTCCTAAAAGAAGAGAAGTGCTCAGACTTCATCAATCAGGCTTTGCAATAGCCAAAATGCTTCAATTTTTTTAAATATAAGAAACCTCAGTAATCTTATTAGACACTAGATAATACAAATAGAAGTTTTTTCTAACAAGAGTGAGAAACAAGACTGAAATATTCTCATAAATATTTGATCCTAGGAGAACACTCTAGCCAAGGCTTTCTTCTCTTTTCAAAGACCAGTACAGAAGAAAGCCAATAAAAAAGTGATCTTTAATTTGACAAAATACATATTTTGCAAACCACAAACAATAACACAAAATAGTAAGTAAGACCAAATATCAGCTACGAGGAAAACAAGCTTAAATTTCATTTTAAAAATCCTTAGACAATGGATAGAATGAAGAACCTACAACTAGAGTAGCTGTTAAAAATAGAAATACTACCATCACAATAACCACACTGTGGGCTTTACAGCCAATTTGTAAAAATCAAAAACAGCTGTTCACATCCTTTATTTAAAATTCAGGTTTTCTTCAGCATAACAAAGATCAAGCTCCAGATTAAAGACACACCATGGGTTAAGTAATGTTTCATAAGCCCTCAGGCTAAGATTTCAGTTAATTTCATTTTAAGCAGAGGCATAACCAGAGTGATCTCAACTGTAGCCAGAAATTAAGGCTAATGCCCTTTAAACATGAACTAGCTCATGTGTCAGAGGGTGCAGATTGAGAAATCAATGCTTTTTATTCTTGCACCATTTCATTCACATGCTCATTTGAGGGTTCACTATGCTAATGTTTGCAGGCCACAAAACCACTCAGGTAAATTAGAGCTGATTTTGCTTGACTTACTCTCACATAAATGAAACACTCAGAAAAGAGGTAGCAGTTAAGTAAAGCTACATGATAAGAAATAAAGTTAAATAACAACTTTCTGCTACAAGTTATTTTCTCATCATGTTTAAATAATGCCAAAAATCAGGACCTACACATTCCATGACAAAGGAAGCCTTGATCAATGCAACACTAGGCAGCACTTTTCAACAGAAATCCTTGACTAATTCAGACAAGTTTAAAGGATGCTGCAACAGCATTGAGAACTCATTTTCTAGAGTTAGCAAAGATCCTTTACAGCTAGCAAAAGTTTATTGCTGATCAGGATCACTTTACAATGGCAGGGATGGAAAGGAAGGAGTTAAGAGGTAACACTTTTCAATATCAAAACCCTGGAGGATTACTGGAAGTGGTCCAATTCCACAAAATTATTCTCCTTATCTTTGTAGATTAAGGATTAGAGAAACTGAGAAGTGCTTGATGATATCAGGATTAGGAAAATATCCATCTCTGAATTTTTAACAAAGAAAAAAAGCGAAGTTTAAATAAAACTTACATCAACTATATACCTTGCACTCTGTTTTTCTGATATAAGCACACATTTAAGAAAATAAGTTTGTATTCAACAATCCCTCTCCATCATCAGTATTCCTAAAGAAGCTGTTAAAGAGAGAGCAAATAAAACTAAACAAACACTAACAAAAACACCCAGCCTGATCCTTTACTTTTACTTTCAGGCAGAGAGTCCATACCTTGTACAGTGTTTTATTTTTTTCTTTTCCCTTCGTTGGCATCCTGTTTTGGTCTAGCTGAACGAGCAAATTGCTGAGATACTGTTAAGGACTACAAGTGTCTGATAAGTAGAAGTCAATTAATAAAGACAAAAAAGATTGCTTCTGCCAATTAGTCTAGAAAGTGACCTTTAACTGTCAAGCAATTCCACTACAGTATGAAGTCTATGACAGTGTATATTGGTCAAAGATTTGAACCAAAATGATACACAGTACAGAAGTTATTAGACAGCCTGTAAGGAGGACTAACTGGGAAATGGTTGGATGCAAACACCAGGGTAACTACAGTAGGATAAATACTTGATATTTACGAACTTCCAAGCCAGCATGTTAATTCTTAATTTTGACGTCTCGGAAAAACAGTAAAAGCAGTAGATGCTGGGGTTAATGTGGGTGTAAGGAAACTGAAATAAATATGAAATATTTAAGTGAAAAGTAAGAAAGGACTTCAAACAGTGCTATGCAATCAAAAAGCGACAGTTCCAGCTGAAAAACCAGTCTAGAGACCACTTACTCTAACAGTATATTTGTTATGCTCTTGATTCTGTAAACACAGACCTAACCAAGTCAAAAACCTTGAATTTAATTTAAATACAGTGGTCATACAAGCTAAATTATCTTTTGTATTCTCTTTGCAGGATCAAAGATGTAAGACCAACAAATTTTGTTCTTAAATAAAGCACTTTTGCTTTCCTATTTCAGAAAAGTTGCCTCTGTGTTTTTTTCAGCTACCATAAATGGTGCACTATGTTATGTCGACTGGTTTAATTAAGGCATTTTCTATTTTGCAGAACACTATGACAACAAAACTAGAGATTGGCAGAGATTACAAAGAATATAATGTAAATACTTGAAGAAAAGGATACAACCACCATGGGTTTTTCAAATAAGACATAGCCATTTGCTTCCTTTAGAGCTTTAGCAGCTGCTTTCTCATTTGGCAGTCCAATGAAAGCCTGTCCCTTCATACGGCCTTCTTTCATCAAACGGATATCAAACCTAGGGCACAGTGGAGAACTGGGCATCACTCAAGGTTAACAAACCTGGCAGATTTCACAGTACAAATGCATTCTCATGCTTCAGGTGGGAGAAACAGAAACAGAACCAAAGCCTACAAGGAAGCATGATCGTCCTTGGAGACCATTTTGCTTGGGGAAACCATTTACTAAACGGTAATATTAAACTGCAGAATGGCAAATTGATGTGCAGTGCTACTAAACAGGACATATGCAAAATGATCAGATACACACAATCACCTGCACAGTTCATTCTGTGTCACACAGCCAAGAAAAGCAAATCTGGGAATGAAAATATAAAGGCAAAATAAAAGGGTCTTCAGTCACTGTTCATAAAATAGTTTTATTTCTAAATGAAGACTTTTAGGTGTAACACACTTTTTGTTCATGCAGAACACAGAAAATGTAAATATGGCTGTTTTTAAAATCCCAGCTTTTAGCAATGTCATAGAAGTTAATATAAAAGGCTTAATTTTAACCAAGTAAGAAATTAACTCACATATTGCGTTCCACCTCTGACTGGAAGTCAACATATCTTCCAAAAATGAACTTAAGATCCTGAAATTAAAGTGTAGGTGTAAGATAAATGCTAAGAAAAAGGCCTTCTGATAGATATTTGCTTGTTTACTTACCTTTTCTTGTACTTGTTTAGCTAAATTCTTCACATATATCCTGCAATTTGGATCACCTGGCTCATAGTTTCTGAAAACAGAGTATTTTTCCATTTCTTCAAAACAAAAAAAAAAAAAAGCTTTAGTTCATTTACTTTGCACATTTTCTCAGTATAAAATAATTTACTATATGTTCAGTTAAGAAACACTTATTTAAGCTATTTGTTGCAACAAATTAAAAAGCTATTCAAATTAAAAAGCTATTACCAGATAATCTATTCTCACAGTTATACCTTCTCTAGAAAGTCTGTTTTTTTCTAGATCCTTTCTAGAAATAAATTCTGATGGTATTTCATCATCCTCCTCTTCCGTTTCCATTTTATCATTTGAGCTAGGAGCTGGGAAAATCCTTCCAAAGCCTGTATTATTGATTTCTTCTGTGGTTGCATAAAGATCTGAAATGTCAACAAATTATGTCAGTGGTTTGTACATTTACTGACACCAAGATCAAGAGTCAGCAAGAAAACCACACTCCTTCCAGCAACATTATAATACTTTGTAAGCCTTTGTAAGGCAATTTGAATACATCCTTAAAAATGAGTTTCAGTCCCTGGTCTGACAAAAGCACCTGCTCTGTATAGTCCTATAAAACCCCACGTGGTACAAAAAAAGGCCATGGCACACTTTAGTTAGCATAAAACTTGTCTTGCTGTTCAATCCCGTATCCATTTCACTATTTTCCCCTGAGGAAACTGGGTATTACTGTAAAGTGCCAAGAACCACAGATTGACCATAACCCTCTAAAAAAGCCATCACACCTCACTGCTATCATTGCCCAGCATTTTTATGGCAGATAATCAGTGCACCAGAGAAATGGGGTTGGCAATCACTTAGATGCTGCTGTGTAAGTGCTGGAAAGTAAAATCTGAAATTAGCCTAATATATTCATTTACACTATAAAATACTGAAAATTTGTAACATTTGCACTCTAACATTTAAAAGGCATTGCAATTCACCATACACCTATAGAGCACATAGGAGAGAGACCTTTAAAATCCTCTGGATCCTTTCCAAAGTTTGTCACATGGGAAAACCAGCAAATACAAATATGATGCAACTTCGTCTTGAAAGCTCCAATACAATAGTGGAAAAGAAAAGAATTTCCTGGTGTAAATTTCAGCACCCTTTTACATACCGAAGCCACATGACTTTAACATTAAATACATTTAAAGTACAAACTCTCTTACCATTTTTTTCTTCTTTTTCTGAGTTTATCTGAAGGACAGCTGGGATCTCAGTACTAATATGAAACTCTATTTTTTTATGACCTACGTGCTGCGGCTGCTCAAAGACATCTGAAGGCGACAGTGTAGGGTGCGAGTTACTGTTTAAAACAACAACACATTAATTAAACATTCAGACACTGATGAATGCATGGTCAAATACAAGATTTCTTCCAATTGGATTTTATGCTGTTGTTTATCACAAACACACATTCTCCATTTCATACGTTTCACCCAGCAGAGTTTCAGGTGATTACAACACTGCAGATACAGTAGGTGTGTTTGCAGTGGGAGCAAATCCAATCACGTACCACAGTACAATACACACAGGCATTTATTAAAACCTTCATCAGTAACCTAAGCATGAAAAATAACTGACCTTGCTGCTGCTCTCACATAGTGTAAAAAATACACTACATTTAAAAAAAAAGCAGCAAATCACTTGGAGGAAGCAGGAAGCCATTAGTAAGCATACATTCACAATCATTCATCACAACATAGAAATACTGCACTGCTGTCTACTGTGGCATAGAACTGCAGTTCCAAAATTCAAACTTACTTTAAAGCAAGTCAGTTTCTATTCTTCCAGTGTCATACTTTTAATTTTTTGTTTTAAGAAGCAGCCCAAACAATAAATCCAAATTGCTTCAGTCACAATTGTGATGTGAAACTAGTAATCTTTTTTATTAAAAGAAACTCCTATTTGTTTGACAGGAAGAGAAACAGCTTGAATGAAGCACACTTTAAGGTTGTTGAGCGGACTTTAGTTCAAACTAGAGGAAAATTTGGATTTTTAGAGCAATAAAACCAAAAGGGTAAGTGCAAAAACAACAAACCTGTGGGAAGTACACACAGGAACATTCAACATGTCTTTAATTCTTTGCTTTTTTCTAACACCACGTTTCTTCGTGTTTATTGGTCTTTTAGGCTGCAGGGTTGCTAGTTCCATCAACTTGGTCATTCTATTTTAAACAAAAATAAAAACAAAACCAAACAAAAACATAACAGAGCTTTTACAGTTTATTTGAAATTACTCATTTAAAAAACCTCCCCCTTCCCTTAAAGCCCTTGTCATAGAACTTTTCAGAATATAATTGTAAAATTAGCTACCTTAAAACTGAAACCGTAACACACAGCAAATCAATATACACAGAGCACTTAAGGACTGACCAAAATCTGAACATGTCAGTGATGCCATTCCTTCCCCAAGCATGCTCCTTACTGGGACACTGAAGCTGTGAGACAAGCTGTGATGCTCAACCTGAACCTGATTTTATAACACTCAACAGAGGTACCTTCTTCCAAATGATGTGTTTTTCCAAACACAGCAGAGGGACTTTCTGATTTACTTCTCAGTTCGGACAGCAAAGAAAAAAGCTGCTTTTTAATTTAGTGTTAGTTTAAAAATAAAAAAATATAGCTATGATGCAATTCAATCCCAAAGCTGCAAGAGAATCATCAGCACAAATATTATCAGCCCTAGCAATATCCACTGATGTAAAAAGTGTTCTGAAGTTGGTGTGCACATATGATTCAGGCTGAGATATTAATTTAAAGACATATGGAACAATGAAGACTTCAGAAAATCTTATTTCTGCTTCTTTACATCTGTACTCTTCAAGCTGAGTTTTTGTGTAGTCGGGTTTTTTTGGACATGGGAACAAATGAACATCTGCACACCAACAGGCCACTTTCCTTTTCTTACTGCATTTAAACCTGTCCCGCACTCTGGAATTTCTCTTAGCATCTGGAAAGATTTCTACATACTCTCTACTAGATGCTACATCTATATACTGCAAACACTACCATCTGCTGAACTAGAAGTTAGAAAAGTAAAACCACCACTTTAAGCGAGCCCCAAACCTTGCAAATGACTGTAAAATGCATACCTCTCCTTTTCCTCATCATTATCACTTTCATATTCTGATTCATCCCCACTAGACAGTCGTTCTTCTTCCTCTTCAGGCAAAGGAGGCTCTTCAGGAGGCAGAGGTGGGATTGGGGGAGGTGGCATAGGCACTGGTAAATACTCTTCGTACTAATTATGGGGAAAAGGTTTTAAAAATTAAACTTTATAAAGGATAAAACCTAAACATATTTTGTTTTCATAATAAAAACAGTCAAAGCAATAAACGATAATTTAACAAGTATCTTCTCAAAGCATGCTTATAGGGACCTAGATACCATTTTAGTAAAAACAATATTACTAATGAAAAGCTTTGCACAAGCAAAAAAAAATCTGCTTTCTGAAGCATAACAGTGAACATTTTAATTATTTTAAGTTGTAGTGATAAAAAAATACAGCAACCATGGCCTTGGATTTTCACTTTGCACTCAGCTTCAAAGACCACCCTGAGAAGAATACAGTCAAAGCATATGGGTGGAAGCTTAGGCTCCAAAGCCATCTCAGTTTCAGCAGAGAAACAACAGTTTGAAACTGTTGAAAATTCCAGTGCTGCTACCATAGATGGGTATTTCTTTGTTCTAAGTGCAGTTAAAAAAATTGCTTTATAAGACCAGTATGTAGGCAGTGAAATGCAGTAGGATTTGCAACCCTCTTAAAATTTAGATCTCCTACCATGCTGCTAACATTTTGAATTGTTAATCAATTCTACAGTACTGAAAACATATGAAAACATATATTTAAAATATTACCATGGGAGGACGAGCAGTAATTGGTCCAAAAGGTGGAGGAAGATTCATTTTATTCATCAGATGAAGTACCTGAAATAAGTCAAAATAAGTAGGCTTCCTCTGAATAAGTAAGTGATAACAGTTCCTTGCTAGGTAAAACAACTAATTCTCTTGGCAGGTGTAGATCAGCACAGTTTTGATGTTCATGGACAATGTGAAACCTGCATTTCAGATCCAACACTAATAGTCAATATAAGCAACACCCTAACAAGGTTAATTAAAAAAAGTACAGTGTCTTCTCAGAATGAAATTCCAGGTACTTAAGTCACATCTAATTAGGAAGAGCATATCCAGTTAAGTCTTCAGTGTCAATTAAGTAATCTACCTCAGGTTAATAAAATCTCATTACCTCACCATAGTAAAAAAAACTAAGATTAGTTAACACTAGCGCAGAAAAACCAAATTAGTATTTACTATAACAAAAATAATTACTTCTGTGGGCAATTAAAAGGGAAAAAATTAAATGTTTTTGATTTTATACTCTCTTTTTCCTGGTTTTTTTACTTACCTGGACATAAAATTTGGGCACGCTTGCCAAGGCATTTGCTATATTTGCTAGAATTGCACTTGAAGGTGGTGGATACAAATATTTGAGGCAAGAATTGATGGGAAAGGTGAGGCTGAGGAAAAAAGATTGAAAACGAGACACCTTAACATTGCTGCCACTTAATCACCAGTAACAATTAATGATTACTAGAGGCTTAATTATTGATTACATCTGAAGTAACACTGAAATACTGTTATTTCCCCTAGAACAGTTTTGAGCCACTTACGTAGCCTTTAACATCAAGGAGTAGTCCCAAATGCATAACACATTTACTGGGCTAAGGCTTGGGCATGAAAGTATCAAGCCATGCAGAAGCCTAAAGCAAACAGAAACAATCAACATGTCCAAAACCACAGCATAGCAGGCTGTACAAATATCATAAACTCAATGCTTAAAAGGCTGCATTAGCTTCAAAAAATTTACTACTTCCTGTATGCTAAAACGAAAAGGGGGGAAAAATAGGAAGAAACAACAGGAAAAACAAGTCAGTGGAATTCTGCTGTTAACACTGGGAGAACCTCAGCCCTCCAACCCCCCAAGAAAGCAATGCATAGTGCTAGAAGGCTGCTCTGCAATCCACAACTGCACAGCTCAAAGCACAGTCACAATACAGCTGTGACGACTCTAAACCTAAAGAACTGAAACTTCATCTTTATGACAGCTCCTACAGCTATGCCTCAGGAACAGTAGCATAGAAGGAAACAAAACACTTGTTCAACAGTACATCACACATTTTAAAATAATCTGACAGAATAAAATAAGATAAATAAAAACCCAACACTAACCCATGGTTGGGTGCAATTCCATTCTCTATTTTAATACAGCTTGGTTCTGTCTTCTCTTCGTCTTTCACTGGTTCTTCTAAACTGAAAATTAATTCAGTCTTAATTAAAACAGGGCAAAATTTAAGTATGCCTTATGTAATATATAAAACATGCATCATCTCTTAATAAATACAAAAAATAAGTTAGCACAGATATTCTTAACATCTTTTACCAACTGCATTACTATAGCTGTTATCAATTCTTCATAACGAATACATGTGGATAATTACAGAAGTGACATTCTTCTAAAACAAATACTTATGTAGATTTAAGTAAGTATCCCTATACTCAAACACTCCTGACTTACATCCACTCACAGGAAAAGAACTGAAATTAATTATCATACACTCTGTTCAGAGACCATAAATTCAAAGGTACTGAATTATTGATTTGTTCATATGCAGAAAGTAGAATAAAGAACTTGAAAACTCTACTACAGTATTTTAGCTTTTATCACTTATTTGCACATTCCACGGGTGACGATTCCACAGTTCTGCTGGAAGGAATGCAGTCACTCTCCTATAGAGCTGAACCTGTTTGTTCTGAGTGGTTACAATTTATCCTTTGAGTTAAAAGTACTACCTAGGTATGATGAATCCGGAATGCCCTTTCCTTGACTACAATCATTACAAGGAAAGTATTCTGCACGTACCTTTTGCACTTGTCTGAGACAGAGGGCTGGCTAAGTACCTGTGCACTCTCTTGCTCCTTTGCAAATTCAACAACTAATGTGTGACCTAAAAGTTTCAGCTGATGCAGTCTTGATAAAGCCTTCAAGTAATTACAGAGGAGAAAAGAAATAAAGGGAAGAGAACATGAGAATTATTTTAAAGCACAACTGTTTTTTCTTTGAGTGATACACTGGCCATAGAATGCAGTCCCATCGATTTTAAGCTGAGCCAGTGCTACTGTGGACACTAGAGTTCTGCACTGCTTGTGTCTTCCCAGCCCTGCTTTTAGCAGCATTTCCTGCTGGCAGGAAGGAAAGGGACGACGCTGCACAGCCAGAACCACTGCACAGGTCGGTCACCTGAACACAGCAGCAGCCTCAGCAATCAGACTTTTCACAAAGCCCACTAATGTGCTGGATTTTCAAGTAAGCAACCTTTTGCTCATGAAGTCAGTAACAGCTAGGAATTTTAAAATCAAGATTCTAACAATGGCACTAGGAAGATCCAGCATTTTTCAAGTCCAGAACCCAAGAGACTGGTAACAACTGTCACAAGCACCTAATTCACCCCTGTTCACCTCACACAGTCTTTAACTCTTTCAGTCCTTTAAAGCATGGCCTAAAAAAAATAGAAGCAATGAGGAAATATAAAACAAAACCCAAGGTATAAGGGGAAAGTTCTGACACAGGATTTTTAACCAGACTAGTATTTAAAAAGCATTATTAGTATTACCTTTTTGGCATCCATATCCTCTATTAATACAGTAGTTTTCTTATCAAAGTTGGGCATTCAATGCAAACCTAGATTGTCAGTATAATTAGGGCTGACTTTTATGGCAAACACACAATTATACAGGAGACAAGGAAACTCTGCTTGGTGTATAGTTTGCCTATAAATGCACACACGTCCTAAACAGAGCTCTGACCAGTCTCAGCTTCTGTAAGTTTGCCAGGCTTTGTGTGACACACTGGATCAGATGGCTTCCACAAACCCTTTTCAATCCACCTTTCTTAGGACCCTACAGAAGTGTTCAAGAATTTCATCAGGTTATGCAAGCAAATGCTGAAACAGAATTCTAATACTACATTGTGCTGCTTTATTTTTTCCTAGCACTAAGTACTAGATGAGGTGTAAAACATATTAGACCACTGGCAATTCAGTGCTTTGCTAAAACATTCAATAACAAACTCAGTACAAACCTTTGCAGCTGCATTTTCACTGGGAAAGGTGGCAAAAGCAGTATGTTTCTAGGAAACAAACAAAAAGAAGTTATAATGTACTTGAATCAAAAAGGTAAGAGATTGTAGATAGAACATTGAGCATTTTGCTAGTTCAAGTTTACATATTTGAAAGCTTCCAGATGGTAATCATCTAACTCCCATGCAGGGCAAACATGAAGGACTAGAAAACATTTTTCTCATTAATTTTGGAGAAGTACCTCCTGCAGTCAAAGTTAAGACATGAGCTCATCAGTTTGAAGCATACAGGACAAGTAGTTACTTTCTAGCACGCAAAAATCATTCTAAACTGCAAGAAAGTACATCTGGATAAAGAGGTCTTATCCCCTTCCAGAAACCAGAAAATTCATCTGAACACCTCACAAAACATCTTCATCAAAGTAACTCCTGAAAGTAATGGTCTTCCTGCTACAAAAGTTGCAACTATTGTGCTCTGAACGTTTGAATGGTTTCTAACTTTTCCCCCTAATTTTCCAAATTAAATCAAATCCTCACAGAATGCATCTTTCACAGGTAAATTTGTTTTAACAAACTTTATTACCCCATCTTGCCACTACATGATTCAATACCCAAAATCATTGCAACAAATCGGTATATCCGATATCCTATAAAGCGTGATAAAATATGCAGACCTCATCTATCTGCAATTCTACAAAATAGAAGACTCTTTATGAAGACTATTTGTCACAAAACAAACACATCCATATGTTCGTAGTCTGGAGGAAGAAGAAAGCAAAGCAGAGACTTCGAGAGACCTGCGAAACTGCATCCCTACACATGCCAAGAGACCCTTCTGCACTGCTGAACCCCGGCCTCGCTGGTAGCAGCGAGAGGCCAAAGCCGCGGGCACAGGGCTGGCGGCGGGCGGGGCAGGAGCCGGCGCCGTCCGTCCAGCCCG